>OY754967.1:13494974-14057474 GCA_963576475.1 Molanna angustata | reverse complement strand
TGTTTCAAAATAATTTATACTTCAAATTTTTAGGTTATTATTCTCGTCCAAATTCTGATGCAGAAATTGAGTGTATACGGAAATGTTTTAAATCTATCAACTTTGAATTGTTATCTTGTTTTGAAGATTACACTGCCGAACAAATAAGCAAAGCATTGAATGAAGGTAAAAATATGATTTATATGTATGTATTTATTGCTTTATTACTAGCTTTTTTATCAAGTCTCCCAAGTACACCAATTATCAGCAAAATTAAGTCTTTGACGCTTGCGTTCTCCCAGTACTTACTTACTTTTGGATAAGAGAAAAAAAAAACAAAGTAACCAGCGTTGTTCAAAAAGTTGTAACCCCGAACCTAGGAAGGGCATGTCACCCGTACCACAAATTCCATATAGACTAAGAAAATGCTGGAATGGCGACCTAGAAGGAGCAAAAAAGATGTTATACGGCATCAAACAAGGTGCAGTCTGACAATATTAGACGAGTGGATGGATGCAGTCTGTCCAAGTTAGGGAGCTGTGGAGGTCTCAAAGGAAGGTCTATATCCATTACTGGACAAAGGAGGACTGAAGAAAAGCTTTATTTTAACGAAAGTTGACAGGCTGGCACTCATACGTATAATAACCAACACCTAATACTGGATTACTAAACCATCACTGCTCGCACAACAGCCCTGGCGCTCTGTTTTTCCACTGGGGTGTATTATGCGGCTCCAGTTTGGACATTTTCCAAACGATTTGACACTGCGCTTAGTGATACCTGTCAAATCATTACAAGTTCTACTGCAGTCAAGAAAGGTGCAACGTTGAAGGCAGGATGAAAAGTTATTCCTATAGTAGTCTACCACTACCATCTCACCCTGAGCAGAAAACAATTCATTAATGGCAGCTAGAAACCCTCAATTTTATCCGCCATAAACAATGTCTTCCCTCGAGCTACAACTTTGAGTAGCGTACATGGAAGTTTCTGAACCGATTGATGATGGGCGTTCGATAAACACTAGACAACCTGTCTACGTGGAGCTTCCTGCAATAGGGCATACCAATAACCTGCGACTGTGGAGAGCAGCAGACCATCGCTTATCTGTGCAGTTGCTAAAGAAATCAAACAGACTGAACCATATGCGCGACATGCATGCATGCGTGATGGGCAGTGATTGTGTGATTGAAGTCGCTTGATTCTGGCTGAAAATTATTTTATTGGGTTTCGATTACGATTGTAGAAGAAGAAACGCAGAATACTATGAACCCGTTTATTTTCATTAAAATTACGTTTTTCGTGCCTATTCATTTTTATTTAAACGATATCAATTCTTATTGTCAACAAATAATAACTAAAATGTTGCCCATAATTCCCATCTTATTCAGATGTCGAAAATTATAAATATTTCAACCTTTTTTTATTTTTATATTCTAGCAACTAAGAATGACTACACTAGTTATGATTGTGTAGTTTTCATATTTATTACACAATACTTTGAGATTGGAAAGTTTTTGACTAAAGAAAAAGTTTTTTCTGAAGAATCTGTTATAGAAACCTTCTATGGAAAAAGATGTGGTAAATTAACAGCTAAACCTAAGTTATTCTTTTTTCAAGTGAGTTTATTCATTATGTTTTTTACATATTTATATAATCAACTGATTTTTTTTTGTAAATTACATAATCATATTATATATACAAAATATCACACGTAGGTACTTAACGAGACAGGAAGAAATACTACCAGAGTTGCTCTCAGCTTGCCGTTTTTAGAAATAAATATGAAACACACTGCTCGCATTAGTTCACTCACTTGAGAATAATTGTTATAAAGCATTATTAAACATAACACACCATCAGATTTGTGTTAACTATTTATTTATTTGAATTATTTATTATTACCCGGCAAACGTTAGTCTGAATGTTTAATTATTACCTCCAAATATATAAAAATGATTGATCTGTATGTTTTCTTTTAAATTATTAGTATTCCTATCTTGAATTGCTAATTATTATTCCGTCTTTACATTCCCTTCCGTCCCTATGCAGTCACTTCTCTTTTATATATTATATTACTAGTGAACCCCCGGCAAACTTCGTATTGCCTGTATAATTAAAAATGGTCCTTCATTACCACCCGTCGCATCAGACCCTTCAGTACCTTCCGTCCCTTCAGTACCTTCCGTCCCTTCAGTACCTCCCGTCCCTTCAATACCACCCACCCCTTCAGGCCGTTCAGTACCTCCCTTCAGTACCTCCCGTCCCTTCAGTACCTCTCGACCCTTCAGTACCTCTCATCCCTTCAGGCCCTTCAGTACCTCCCGTCCCTTCAGGCCCTTCAGTACCTCCCGTCTCTTCAGTAACACCCACCCCTTCAGGCCATACAATATATTTAATACTTCCGTCCCTTCAAATCCTTCAGTACCTCCCGTCCCTTCAGGCTCTTCAGTACTACCCGTCCCTTCAGGCCCTTCCGTCCCTTCAGGCCCTTCCGTCCCTTCAGGCTCTTCAGAAGCTACCGTCACTTCAGGCCCTCCAGTACCTCCCGTCCCTTCAGGCCCTTCAGTACCTCCCGTCCCTTCAGGCCCTTTAATACTTCCGTCCCTTCAAATCCTTCAGTACCTCCCGTCCCTTCAGGCTCTTCAGTACTACCCGTCCCTTCAGGCCCTTCCGTCCCTTCAGGCCCTTCCGTCCCTTCAGGCTCTTCAGAAGCTACCGTCACTTCAGGCCCTCCAGTACCTCCCGTCACTTCAGGCCCTCCAGTACCTCCCGTCCCTTCAGGCCCTTCAGTACCTCCCGTCCCTTCAGGCCCTTTAATACTTCCGTCCCTTCAAATCCTTCAGTTCCTCCCGTCCCTTCAGGCTCTTCAGTACTACCCGTCCCTTCAGGCCCTTCCGTCCCTTCAGGCCCTTCCGTCCCTTCAGGCTCTTCAGAAGCTACCGTCACTTCAGGCCCTCCAGTACCTCCCGTCCCTTCAGGCCCTTCAGTACCTCCCGTCCCTTCAGGCCCTTTAGTACCCTCCGTCCCTTCAGGCTCTTCAGAAGCTACCGTCACTTCAGGCCCTCCAGTACCTCCCGTCCCTTCAGGCCCTTCAGTACCTCCCGTCCCTTCAGGCCCTTTAGTACCCTCCGTCCCTTCAGGCCCTTCAGTACCTCTCGTCCCTTCAAGCCCTTCAGTACCTCCCGTCCCTTCAGGCCTTTCAGTATATTCCATCCCTTCGGGCCCTTCAGTATCCCCCGTCCCTTCAGGCCCTTCAGTACCTCCCGTCCCTTCAGGCCCTTCAGTACCTCCCGTCCCTTCAGCCCCTTCAGTACCTCGCGTCTCTTCAGTATGTTAAGAAAAACTTTAATTCCCGAAACAATACTGGGAAGACCTGCGAAGAGATGGAGGGATAGTTGGACCTTATTCTCCCAGGATACTCCACCTTCATAGGTAAAATGACCAAATACACGATGAAGAAGAAGAAAAAGAAAAATGTTTAAATCCAGAAACTATCCTGAAAGACCTGCGAAGAGATGGAAGGACAGTTGGAGCTTCTTCTCCCAGAGGTCATTTTGCCTTCATATGTAAAATGACCTAATACCCGATGAAGAAGAAGAAGACGAAAAAAATGTATTAATCCAGAAACCATCCCAGGCATACGCTCGACAATTCACCAAAGTTTCATTGCAATCGGATGAGCGGTTCCCGGGATAATCCACCTTCATAGGTAAAATGACCAAATACCCGATGAAGAAGAAGAATTTTTTTTTTAATCCAGGAACCATCCCGGGCATATGCTCGACAATTCACCAAAGTTTCATTGCAATCGGATGAACGGTTCCCAATGACCTAATGCTCGACGAAGAAGAAGAAAAAAAATTAATCCAGAAACCATCCCGGGCATACTCTCGATAATTCACCAAAGTTTCATTGCAATCGGATGAACGGTTTAGGAGCACATTCAACACAAAGATACATACATAGATACATGGATACATAGATACAGACGTTCAAATTTATAATATAGATAGACTAGTGAAACCCGGCAGACGTTGTCCTGCCTGTTTAATTATTGACCTCCAAATATATAAAAATGGTTGATCTGTATATTTCCTTTTTAAAATTCTTATCTAGAATCACTAATTACGTCCTTTTATTCCCTTCCGTATATATTATCAGTATATAGGTATATTTTTTTTTTTTTTTTACGGCGCTGGCCGATTTACTAATGATATTAATAACAATTAAGCACTACAAATAATAACACTCAATTATTATTATTACCATTATACACTTCCTCAAAAGAATTAGCAGATCAATGCGTAAATTGTAAATTATTTAAAAGAGCAAAATAAAATGCAACAAACGCATCATCAAGCTTTCAATTGGGAATAGTTCACCCATCCAGATACTTAACATATCAAAGGATTAGGCTCTGAGGAGGTCTCTATACTACCTAACAACCCTACTGATTCCCGAATATTAACGTTTAAAAAATCTTTAACGATTCTACATGTTTTCATAATTACCGTTTTTTGCATTTTTACTATTAAATTTTTCGATAAATCTATAATTTCTAAATTACGGATTAACGATTTTGGAATAATGCCAGTGGCTGAAATAATGAACGGTAATATTATTATTTTACGAGAATGCCAAAGTCTTTTAATCTCATTACCTAAAGCGGTGTATTTTCTAATTTTTTCATCAAAAGTTTTTATAATATTACTAGAATTTGGAATAGCCACGTATATATTTATTATTTATTGTAAAATTACAATTTGTTTAAGGCATCTAAAGCTCGTTTACTAACACAACAACGGAGCAGCGTAGAACATGACGGGAGTGCATTTAACGTTTTTGATTTTTCACTTCCAAACGAAGCTGATATTTTAGTGGTACGGAGTTCATACGAAAAGGCTCCAAATCATCAACCAAGCGAAGCAGGATCTTGGTACATTCAAAAACTTTGCAATCTGATTCCAAAGCTCAATGGGAAAATATCACTCGTTGACGCTCTGACGCTCGTCAACCACGATGTCAAATATAACAGAACACAAAATACTAATGACAGTGATTCTATACAATTATCGCATAACCAACATATGCCAGAATTCAGGAGCACATTGACAACGAAATTATCCCTGAAGGCGATTGTCAACTCTAATAAAAATGAATATTTAGATGTCAAGAACAACATTTCCTGTAAAGTCTATGATAGTGCTGGAACAAAGAAGGGCAGAATGTATATATTCAACTACAATTCAGTTTTGGACAAATCCACAAACGGTAATACAATACAAATAATTTAATGTACCTAGAGCTATATTAAAGGAAAAATCATACAAATCTTAAATAAGTTTTTTATCATATTATTATGTTTTGTCTCATTAATAAGCGACGGATAGTACAAGACTTCGAAAAAATATACGTATCAATAGTAAAATTTTCAGAAAAATATAAGTAAAAACTCAGTAGCTGTTTGATACGTTGCAAAATACTTTACATATTCTAAAGCTTTGCATTTTGATATTTACCCATATCTGGTGTATTTGAACCAAATCATGAAACGAAGTGTTATATAGAAAAGGTAGATTCCTAAAATATACACTCAGTGAAGACATATATGTAGTTGGTCAAACTATTGCAAGCTCTCAAATTAATTACATAAGACAGCTCGACTGGGGTCTATGTTTTGAGATTTCAAATGATGTAATCCAACTGCCGATTTTTTCAGGAGAATTAATATTTTTTAACATATCGACAAAGTTTCAACCTTGAGATCCGCGAGATTTATATATATATTTTGTGGTTTTTCAACCTTGATTATATGTTTTCCAACTATCGATATATTCAAGAGAATTCATTTATCTTAACAGATCGACAAATTTTTAAGCCAAGATCGCAGCATATATGTTACATACATATATGGTGAACTCGGAATTCGATATAGAACATTAAGTGTGACTGTATGTGTGTGTGTGTGTGTGTGTCCCCTTATAACTTTTGATAAGCTTGATTCACAGAGCCTAAAATTTCAGAAAGTATATAAGTTGTTAGGCCTATAAAAATTATTTACTTAGAATTTTTAATTTTTGTTCCAGTCAGGGGTTATAAGCATATGAATTTTCATTTTATTTTTTCCATGTGTATCAAAATCCAAAGCTAGAGTGCTGAAATTTTGTATTAATGTAGGCAAATACAATTTCTCAAATTTTTTTTATAAAAGGTCCAGGATCTCTCAAACATTTTTTATGGTAAATTTATGTGTTTAGTTGCCTTTATTTTCATTTTTTTAAATATCATATTCGGGGTAGGAACAAAGGACTGACCTCCACATAATCCTATCTAGATATACATATTTTGAATAGAAAACAAAATATCTTAAAATATTGAATATTTTGGAATTTAGGGTTTATAGTTTGGTATGTATTCTTCAACTATTCGTACTATCGCTATTGACAGTTGGATCTCATGTGTTACATGCAACTAGAGCATTTTCATTTTAAAATTATTACCTTAATCTGATATTATTATTTTCTATACAATACTATGTTTACTTATGTCCTAGGTTTATAAAAAACCACAATATTCACCAAAATAAATTTAATATATCTTCTATAACTCAATATATTTTAATAACTTTTCAGATGAAATGAAACGCATTGGGACTGAAAAGGACAAAGAACGCCTCGTGAAATGTTTTGAAAAAATTGGATTTGATGTTATTGTACATGATGATTTGACTAAGAATGAATTGTTTGATACGCTAAAGAATGGTAAGAAATAATTGATTGATTAAAAAAATATATTTATTATAGCTTCCCTAGTATAAATAGATAGTAAAATTTATGTTCCATCTATTTTTTGCAATGTAAAAAAGTTTGGAATGGTAAAAATTCAGTTAAGATGTTACCGCTTCGGTCACATTTCCGATAGATACAAATTCTATTACAAGAGAAAAAAGAATATATTTCTAATTTCTCACACAAAACTCATTATTAAAACTACAAATAGAATGAACAACAAAAAAACAATGCACAGCACTAAGAGTAACCTCGGCACCATGTTGCAAAATAACAGTTTACACTTGCAAATTAAGAATCACACTCACTGACTGTCGACGATTTCAGATCCATGAATAATATGAATGAAGCTGCCTTACTCTCCACTGCTAATCCGATCCCAATACGATCCGACTCGCTAAGAACCTACCTTTGTAACTGAGAATGAATGCGGTAGGAAGGTATGTTTTAATAGTAATAATCGTTCATTTGAATGTACGCAGGCGACAGATAGGTAAGTTCTTAATGAAAATTTGAAATTGGGATCGGATTCGAGTTTAAGGAATCAGAGATGTGATAAATATCTCAGGAAACAAATAAATCGAGAATCTTCTGATTAAAACGCGCCATGTCAATAACATAATCGTTTTTAAGCCTTTAAATTAAATTACATATTCTTTAAGATTTCTAAATCCGAATGTCCAATGATACATTGACGAAGCCCACTAACAGCAATGAGGAGCTTAGATCTTTAAGTGAACACAATTGAGTGTGATTTTTTCTCATGTACCCTTAATTAAATCTATCTTTTTAATACTTAATTTGTAGCTCCAGATTTCACCAATAATAGTTGTGTATTTGTGGTTGTCCTTACGCATGGTAGCAATGATCAACTATGCACAAAGGATTTTCCCTTCAGTGAGAAAGATTTGTATCATGCATTACATTCAAGCAACAGACCAGATCTTATAAACAAGCCAAAGATATTTGTCCTACAAGTAAGAATATACTCCTACAAGTAAGAATATACTGCTTTTATTTATATATAATTTATACATATATATATATATATATATATATATATATATATATATATATATATATATATATATATATATATATATATATATATATATATATATATATATATATATATATATATATATATATATATATATATATATATATATATATATATATATATATATATATATATATATATATATATATATATATATATATATATATATATATATATATATATATATATATATATATATATATATATATATATATATATATATATATATATATATATATATATATATATATATATATATATGTTATTATTAAGTATTTTGGGGATAACCCGCGTCAAATTCTGATTCCCGAGAGAATCAGTCGTCTGCCGACGTTTCGTCTGAATCACATCAGACATTTTCAATAGGCGCCTTGTTAATAAATTTCCGTCGCGAGGGATAGTGCGCGCACGTCATACCAACAGACTTTAAATACCGATAAAATCATTCACAATCTCACCGATCTTAAATTAAATAACGATACAATATCGGTTCTAAGTAAAGGTTTTAATTTTGGTGTTGTTCCTCCGAAAATTCCAAAAGAAGACATTGTTACGGGAATCGAATCAGCCGTATGTAAACTACCAAATAATATAGCCGAAACTATACGACAAGAAACTTGCCATATACTTAGAAAATCGCTTCCGCCGAAAAGAAAATATATCTCTCGATGAAATACGAGCTCTTAAAGAATTACGCGCAAATAAAGATATAATTATTCTTCCGGCAGATAAGGGAAACGCAACAGTAATCATGAAAAGCGAAGATTATCACATTAAAATTACTAATTTGCTTAACGATCCGGCTTATAAACTGCATCCTAATAATCCTATAACATACTTAGAAAAAACGACTAAAACTAAAATTATGTCATCCAAATTAAGTCCCGAATTAAAAAAGTCGTTAATACCTAGAGAAAAATCGTCACGTTTTCCGAAATTATACGGTTTGCCAAAAAATTCATAAGACGGATGTTCCTCTTAGACCCATAGTCAGTTCTGTCGGTTCTCCACTTCAAATGTTATCAAAGTATCTTGCCAACTACTTACAACCAGATGTAGAATCAGCGGAATCTTTTGTCAAAAATTCGGAACATTTTATACAAATCATTAAAAATCAAAAATTAAACAAGGGCGACATCCTTGTCAGTTTTGACGTCGTATCCTTGTTTACCAATATACCCACAGACGAAGCTCTTCAAGCAATAAAAGAAATGAGTGACCCACCGAATGACATAATAACTTTAATAGAACATTGCCTCAATAACACATTTTTCACTTATAATAACGACATGTACAAACAAGTAAAAGGAGCACCAATGGGTCTATCTCTTTCACCGCCAGTCGCTAACTTATTCATGACCAAGTTAGAAAAGGAAGCTATAGATAGAGCGCGCTTAAAACCAAAGCTATGGATTAGATACGTGGACGATACCTTCGTTATATGGCCTCACGGTTTGGAGGAACTTAACAAATTCCTTGATTTTCTGAACGATCTCCACAATAACATCAAATTCACAATGGAGATAGAAAACAACGGTGAAATACCTTTTCTTGATGTTCTCGTAATCAAAAAAGACGATGGCACTCTCGGCCACACTGTGTACAGAAAATCAACACATACCAACAGATATCTCCACGCATCGTCAAACCATCATCCAGCACAAATCGCCTCTGTAGCAAACACCTTGGTAACACGATCATTAAGGATAGCCGACTCCGAAAACATTCAAAACGAATTAGAGTATCTTAAAAACGCGCTACGAAATAACGGTTTTTCTAATTTTACGATAAATAATGCAGTAAAAAATCACACTAATAAAAATTTTAATAAAAAAGATACGTCAACTAAAGTAAAGCCACTCTCCATTGCATTTTTGCCTTACATAAAAGGCACTACAGACAAAATCAGTCACCTACTTTATAAACATAATATTCGCACCATTTTTAGAACAGACAACAAAATTTCATCCTTTTTAAAAAGTCCGAAAGATAAAATACCATTAGAGTCACTCGGTATTTACGAAATCCCATGCGGTGATTGCTCAAAAACTTACATAGGCAGGACAAATCGCAGAATCTCGGCGCGCGTCTCTGAACATCGCGTAGATGTTAAAAACCGGAAACTAACTTCATCTCTTGTAAATCACTCATTGACCGAAAATCACTCCATAGACTTTGAAAATTCAAAAGTAGTCGCGAATATTAACAATGAAACATTTAGAATTTACAGGGAAGCAATCGAAATATATAAAAGAAGCAACAGTATAATGAATAACAGGGACGATAGCATTCGAATCCCGACCGCATGGACAAGTGTACTTGAAAACAACATTTTTAAAAACCATAGTAATCAAACTACCGATATTTCAAACAATAGTCACATTAAAAACATTAGTAAAATTCTTAGTAAGCCGAAAACTGATAATCCACCTGTAAACAATATACCTAATATACCGTTAAGTACTAGAGTCACTAGAAGCCAAACAAAACGCAATAATGACGTCATTGGGGAAACCCACCCCTCCACTAACACTTGACGCGGCTTCCTTTCAAACTTTCACTTGGTAGTAAGCTTTCGACTCGAACGGACGTGCGTGCACTATCCCTCGAGACGAAAATTTATTAACAAGGCGCCTTTAGAAAATGTCTGATGTGATTCAGACGAAACGTCGGCAGACGACTGATTCTCTCGGGAATCATAATTTGACGCGGGTTATCCCCAAAATATTTAATAATAACATATATATATATATATATATATATATATATATATATATATATATATATATATATATATATATATATATATATATATATATATATATATATATATATATATATATATATATATATATATATATATATATATATATATATATATATATATATATATATATATATATATATATATATATATATATATATATATATATATATATATATATATATATATATATATATATATATATATATATATATATATATATATATATATATATATATATATATATATATATATATATATATATATATATATATATATATATATATATATATATATATATATATATATATATATATATATATATATATATATATATATATATATATATATATATATATATATATATATATATATATATATATATATATATATATATATATATATATATATATATATATATATATATATATATATATATATATATATATATATATATATATATATATATATATATATATATATATATATATATATATATATATATATATATATTATATATATATATATATATATATATATATATATATATATATATATATATATATATATATATATATATATATATATATATATATATATATATATATATATATATATATATAAGTTTGAACGTAACTACGTAAACATATCCTGAAATAAAAATATCATATTTTACGTAATAATCTAGCTTTGAACTGCCCTATCAATCAATCGTATGCCGTGTCAGGTACTTTCCTTGAAAAAAAAAGAATTATGAAATGAAACGGACATTTTTCAATCATATTAAATGATATCCAACTCATTTATTTTTTTTTCAATACAGGTTTGCCGAGGTGTTATTCCAACAGGTGCCTCGACCAACGTTGGTTACATAACACATGACACTTCACAACAGTTTAAGGTCCAGTCATCATCTAATGAGCATGACGCTAGACCCTCGACTTCTTATTCTGATGCCGGTATAAGTCCTCCTCTAGAAGAGGACGACATGTTAGTTTTTCACAGCACATACGCAGGAACTCCATCCGTGCGTGACACAAAAGAAGGCACGTGGTTTATACAACAAATATGCTCAGTTACAGAAGAACAAACGGAACACAAGAAACAGTCGTTGATTGACATTTTTTCAACGGTTCAGAGAAACGTGGCAGTTGACAATGTGCACATTGATAAACTAAAATTGACAATTCATAAACAAATGCCCGTCATTAGCAGCACCTTGACCAGTCGATTGATGATCGGACCAAATACACAAGAAGAAAGGAAAATAAATTCAAAAACAAATATATATTATGCTGTATCAGTAGCCATAATATCTGTTGCAATCTTTCTTTATTTTAAATATCAACATGCATAAACTAAGTTCATTTAATCGTCTTGAACGAGGATTTCAATAAAATGTAAAACAATATTTTAGGAGGCTCGACATTAATTTTTGAAGTTGTTTGAGAGTGTAATTCAACTGAAATAAAATGATCATCCAGTAAAATATTCACAATTAAAAGTAGAAAATTATCCATTGATTTAAAAAATATATATTATTGCAATTCGTGTTTTGATCATCTTTTTTAACTAAATTTAGTTTTTCGATTAAAAATTCTTAATAGAACTCCATAAAACTTATCTTTACATATAAATATTTTTATTATATATTTGTTTATATATTTGATATTATAAATATATTTGTTTGTAGGTAGCCGATAGACTCCTAAACCATCCATCCGATTGTGATGAAATTTTGGGAATTTCTCTATTGCATTATAATTAATTTATTTATTTATTTATGTGATATCTCAAACAATATTTTTTTTATAAAATGTGTTTGGTATTGGAATGAAACCTTGTGGATTTGTTCAGAACGCAGACTATAAAGTTTAAAAATTAAAATGTATTTATTTATTTAATTTCTCACACAATAATTAAAAAAAATGATCTATTTGGGGTTGTAATTAAATTTTAGGGATTCGAACAGCGAATAATAGAAAACCAAAGACCTTATAATACTTTAGTATATAAGGTATTTGCAGAAAACGTATTTGAAGTTTGTTTATTTCACAACTCGCACATTTTTTTAATGGTCCATTTGATATTATAAGAAAAACTTAAATAAATAAATCAATAAATAAAAAAAAAAATACATAATTAAATAAATAAAAATAATATTCTGTAAATCTTTATATAAAAATGGCTTTTGGTATATTTGTTAATTCATCTGATATATCTGTAAATAAGTAAATTAATATTCTATATCATCATCAGCAATGGCGCTACAGCCCGGTGCGAGCCTTGGCCTCCTGAAGAACCTGCCTCCATCCCGCCCTGTCGACAGCAAGTCTCCTCCAATTTGTCTGTACGATCGCTCTTATATCGCCCTCGATGTCGTCCAGCCATCTCATCCTAGGTCTCCCTCTGCTTCTTCTTCCTTCAGGACAGGTGTCCAATACTTTCTTTGGGACCCGGTTATCCTCCATTCTACAAACGTGTCCTAGCCAACGTAGACGTTGTATTTTGATGTATTGGACAACGTTTGGTTCGCCATACATTATTTCTAGCTCGTGGTTAAACCGGATCCTACAAGATCCTCCTTCACAGGTAGGACCAAATATTCTATATATCTATATATAAAAATGGAGGTTATTATTTTTTTTTGAATAAATAAATTTACTGAATATGGTCGGAATGGAATGAAGAGACGGATGTGACTGTAGGGACGAAAGGGAATGAATAATAATAAGCAATTATTGATGAGAATAATACAAAATTACCATACCATCACGCCCTTTCCCTATTTGGGGTAGGCAGAGAAACCGAACGCCAGATTCCTCTCTCTTGATATAAATTTGTCGCTTCGTTCACGTCCAAGCATCTTCTCATACACGCTTTTCTGTTATTCCTACTGCTAACATCTCCATCTTTCAAAATTCCATTTATGTGATCGCGCCAAATTTTCCTTGACTGACCTCTCCTTTTCGTTCCTCTTTTATCAGCCTTATATACTTTTTTGTCAGACGGTCATCACTTAGTCTTTCTATGAGGCTAAACCACCTTATATAGGGCATTTATTTTCATCTTACTTACGATATCTCTTTCAATCATACATTCTCGTCTAATATCCTCATTTCTTATTCTATCATACACCGTTTTACCATATATTCGTCTTAGTGACCTCATTTCAACCGGGTTTATTCTACTTTAATGCGTCATCTCCCATGTCCATGTCTCACTATTATACATTAGATTATACGACGATACCATTGTGTAACTCGAGCTTTGCTTGCCTCGAAATAATTGGGTCAGCCATTCCCTGTCGTTATTCTCATTTCAATAACTTTTTCCAGTCCTACATCACGCTGAAACATGATTTCTAAGTATAAATACTCATCCACTTGTTCTGTTTGTACATTCTCCAATCGTATCTCGCGTTTTGTTCGTCTTTCGCTCTTTTCAAATACCATAACTTTAGAATTAGTTACATTAATTCTCAGTCCATTTTGCTTGCATCTATCGGATACTATTTTAACCAAACACGGCCACACGATAGCTCGTTCCAAAGCTTTTCACGGTCTACTTTGTCATAGGCATTTTCCCGGTCTATGAAAGCACAGAAAAACATCTGTTTTTTTTACCAAAACTTTTTCAGTCGCCATTCAAAAGGATAAAATTTGATCGGCGCATCCTCTACCTCCAACAAACGATCCTTGTGCATCCCATACCTTGCTTGCTGTAACCTTTCTCAACTTTTGGTCCAGTATCCTAGCATTCAATTTTCCAACCGAACTCAGCAGACTGATAGCTCAGTAGTTCTTGCAGTCAAATTTTGACACTTTCTTAAAAAGAGGCACAATCAATGCGTTTCTCCAATCTGACGGGGTATATGCTGTCTCCCAACATTTGTTGAAGAGGTAATGACACCATTCCATCGTCTTTTCGACACCATATTTGATAAGTTTGGTTGGTATACAGTCAAATCCCGCAGCCTTTCCTGTACGAGCATGCTTCTCTGACATCTTCTATTGAAATTTTCTCGCTGTCATTCTCACATTGATTTATTGGTATCCTATTGTTCATCCGACTTTTGCACTGTGTGCTTTCATACAACTCTTCAAAGTATTCCATCAAATATATGTTGTAAACTACTGATAAATCATCCATGGCTGGGAAGGTTCAATTCAATACCTACCTACTATACCTATTTTTACTCGCCACTACTGTGGAGTAGTGATGGAGTCATGATTTCACAATTTTTAAGCATATTTTTTACATAAATTTCTCAACGTATATCATATAGAGAGTGAATATAAATGTAGCTCATAAAAAACATAAAGAGAAAAAATGTACACATAAAATGTAGAGGACAGTTTAGTGTTGGCCACAAGTCACTTGTTTAAATAATATTCTATGGAGAAAAGTATTTCTGTTTTGCTCTGTCGTATTCAAATGTTTCTCCACTCCAAATGTTTCTCATCTCTGGATATAAAGGCAGCAGCATCAAGGAAGAGGAAATAGGAAATGAGTAATTTGGAAAGAAAGTCCAAGTCGCAAGCATGACTCATAATCGCACCATGCATTGTGAAGGATTCAAACTTCTGATAACTCTAATTGCTGTAAGTTTTGTAATTTTATTACCAAATATGATTGAAAACATTATTATAAATAAAAATAAAACTTATTCTGACGATGTGCCTTGAACGAAACGCGTCTATTATCAATAAAATTAACAAAAAAAAACAATAAACCAAGTATTTTTACAAAAATAAAAATGAAACAAATACTTTGCTATATACCACTTATTGAGTATAATTAAACACTACTAGTTTCGGGAGTGCACTCCTCCCATCGATAGGTGAATTAAAGTAGTGTTTAATTATACTCAATAAGTGGTATATAGCAAAGTATTTGCTTCATTTTTATTTTTGTAATCATGGACTACCACAAAGTTACCGTCAAATCTATCAATCTTATTCAAGTATTTTTATTTTATATTTATAATAATCCTATCTACAGTTAGTATTTATTTATTCAAAAAAATGTCTTAAGACGTACCTATATGTCAATAAAAATAATCTTATTCTATGAAATTTTATTAATTTTTACTAGCCCTTCTTTCTATCCTTTCATGATTGTTTTATTTTTATACAAATTTAAAGAAATATTTGACATAGTGCTTGTAGAGTAACGGAAATAGAACCCGGGACTTTTTGCGCAGCAGTAAGTTAGCTAAACAACTTAACCACATAGGCCGAGCCTCAGCCTATTATAGAAATCATCAAATATTTTGACATTTTTCGGCGGAGTGAAGGATAGTTCATACATCTATGTATCAAATAAGTAATAGATCAAAAAATTTTATTCTGCGCAACCTACTTGATTTTTCAAAATGTTTGTCGATAGCTATATAAGTACCATCCACCGTCCTGAACATTGACCTGCTCCATCATTTCCACATATACCTGTCTAGGACTTTATTACCTGTCTAGGTTTTACCCTGCCTTCTCTTGATATCGTCTTTTTTGAGCCGAGCCAGGGTCATCCTTAGTTTCTTTCATTAATTCTAGACTGCCATCACGGCAAGAGTTTCGCCCATTTATCGTCGAAAATGAAGTCATTATGACCAGTGATCAGCTCAATATCATTTAAGTGTTGCAGCACTTTCAATAATGTCCCACACTCCTGTTCTAACTAAAATAACATCAATTACATAAAGTAAAAAAAATTATTTTGGTATTGAATTTAAAATCTGTTGGAATTTTAAATTTTATTTATAAAAATAAAAATACGAACATTCAGTTTCAATCCGTAATGAGAATTTTTTTTCTAACGTTTTCGCAAGTCACAGCTAGTATCCTCAGAGGCAAAATTTATATCTAATAATTTATTACATATCATTTTTTTAAATTTCATATTTAATTAATAAATTTATTATAAAATTAATAAATTGTACCTCTGATGATGTTAGCTGCGACTTACGAAAGTGCGCTATTATTTCTGGTTCGATTAGTATTTTCACAAGAACTATATAAATCTAGATATTCGTTTGCACAATAAATGATAGGTGTCGCTTTTTAATATCCGAGATACAAACCGCACATAAATGTATTTGGACCATAACAAGAGAAATAAAATGATATTGTAAATTAATTAATGTATTAAACTATGTATTATTGTATATTATGTATATTATATTTTTGAAAATCTTAAAATAAAAATAAAAATAAATAATATATCAAGGGAAATAAAGTGCACATATAATTATTATATGGTTAAATAGCGCTATTGACTTGAAGCAATGAATGGTCAAATGTTACGCGTATTCTGTCTTACTCAACGATGTTGAGGTTAAACATTATTAATCGCATCGAAGTCTTTGACATGATAAATGTATCCACTGTAGAAAGTTGAGAATTTCTTGGATAAAAAATATAATCACGAACGCTTATACAAACGTCAATACCTACATTTCACCACTAACAAGTTCGGTAAAAATCGTATTTTAGCCATCTTTTATAACCAAATCAGCTACAGGATTTTTCAACAAGTCGTCAAGAGCAAGATTGAGGGCCACAGAGGGGTTGGAGGTAAGCGGCTTTCCTCTGACTGAAAATCTTGAATGGACCGGTTTAAGATTTGCACTGCCCTGGAAAAGAGTCTTTCTCTCGAGTGCTCGTCAACGTCGGGCGGACCTGCCACGACACACGAAGAAAAATAATATCGTCTAAAACCAAATAGGGTAAACAGTACAGTTAATGGACAGCGACAGTTATTGGACAATGAAATACTTTTCGTAAAATAATAAGAACATATTTGAATTATTTTAAGATATTTTATCATAGATGTTTTAAAGTTTCTTAAGAAATTATTAAGGATTGTGACTCAATTTACATGTAAGTAGATAAAGTTCTATATGTTGTCTAATATTCATATGTAGTTAACAGCAGATTGGTTATTTTACTGTACTGTGTTTTCACTGTGTGAATATTTTTGTTTGTTAGTTTAGGCGTATTGGGGGGTGTCCAATAACTGTATCAATTATGATGATTTTATTCAATTAATGGACAACCTGTCCAATATATATATTTTTTTTAAAGTGTTGTTTACAATATTTTACTTTATTGTAACCTGAAGATAAAGTATCTTTCACTTAATTTTTGATTTCTCCGTGTTATAGAAAAAATATAATAAGATATAATAAGGAAAAAATGATGAACTAGAAAGAAAATTGAAAACAAACAAGATTGAAGTCGAAATAATACAAAACCGTTAAAAATATTGAAAATAAAAAAAGATTTAATTTGCTTTGTATTTATTTTATTTATTTATTTTTATTTTATTTTTAATATATTTTATAATACAAATCAATATATAAATTCACTAGTAATAATATTCTTACATATTTTTCCCTGCAGTACCTCATCAAAAAGATTACAATTTTGTGCTTGATAAGGGAAGCACTTATAACAAAATAAAAAGTATCAATACAAAGCAAAGTCAACATAAAAGTAAAAGTAATTAAATCAAATCATACATGAACAAAAAAAATCAAATAAACATCATAAAAAGGTTGAAAATAAATGAAAAAGAAGAATACTCAAATGAGAAAACATATCAGAATATATATTCAAACCAAAAAAAAGAAAAACATGAAAATAATTAAAAAATTAATTTAAAAAATAATTAATTTAATTGTCAATTAATTTTAAAAACATCTGTACTTGAATGTTCTCATTGTAAAAAAAAAGTCTTCCATACAAGGTGTATTCTATCAAGTCACAAAATTCACAACCCACATAGTGATGACACATTTCTTTGTCATTTTTATTACAGAGTGGATGATAGCGACGATGAAGACGAAAATAATGAAATTTATAGCCTAGTAAAACAATCGAACCCCTAAATTGATTTGCTAGATATATTTTTATATTCAAGTTCTTTGTCCAATAACTGTTTTCTAAGTGTCCAATAACTAAAAAAAGTGTCCAATATCTGTACATTTTTACATATATTTCATTTTTTTATTATTTTTTTAACTGGCATATATTATAGAAAACAATTGTCTTTATCAAAAAAAAAATCTTTTAAGCAATTTCTTTATTTCAACGGAAAATTTTATTTGGAAATTTTTTTGATTTTAATGTGCAATTAAAGTGAAAAAATACCTTAAGTGTCCAATAACTACATGGTTTATCCTAATATATTTAGTTTTGAACAAAATGTTTAAATGTATTAAAACAGTGTACTCAGTGTGGCTTAAAGTGTGTGTGGCGAAGCAAAAAGAGGTAGAATGAAAGGAGATGCTTGGTGGAATGAAAGAGTAAAGAAAGTAGTGGAAGAAAAACGGAAAGCGTATAAAGAATGGCTGGCATGTAAAGGATCTGGAAACGAGAAGGAAGAAAGAGCTAAAAATATATATAATGAGTGCAAGAGGAAAACAAAAGTAACAGTAAAAGAAGAAAAGGATGCATTGAGAGAAAAGAAAGCGTGAAAATTGTGAATGATTTTTCTGGGAACACAAAAATGATATGGAAAAGAGTAAATCGACGGAAACAAGGAGTAGTGCGAGGATCAAAATGTATACATGATAAAGATGGATGTATGGTTATAGACGAGGAAAAAGTCAAGGAAAGATGGAAGGAATATTTTGAAGAGTTATATGAAAGTACACAGTACGAAAATCGGACGAACAACAGAATACCAATAAATGAATGTGAGAATGACAGCGAGAAAATTTCAATAGAAGAGGTCAGAGAGGCAGTGAAGCATGCACGCACAGGAAAGGCTGCAGGATTTGATTGTATACCAACTGAATTTATCAAATATGGTGGCGAAAAGACGATGGAATGGTGTCATTGCCTCTTCAACAAATCTTGGGAGACAGGACATACCCCGTCAGACTGGAGAAACGCAGTGATTGTGGCCCTCTTTAAGAAAGGGTCAAAACTAGAATGCAAGAACTACCGAGCTATCAGTCTGCTGAGTTCAGTTGGAAAATTGTATGCTAGGATACTAGATCAAAAGTTGAGAAAGGCTACAGCAAGCAAGGTGTGAGATGTACAAGGAGCATTTGTTGGAGGTAAAGGATGCACCGACCAATTTTTTTCCCTTAGAATGGCGACTGAAAAGGTTCTGGCAAAAAACCAGAAGCTTTTCTGCGCTTTCATAGACCTGGAAAAGGCCTATGACAAAGTAGAGTGTGAAAAACTTTGGAACGTGCTATCAGTGTACGGAGCGGGGAGCAGGCTGATTGGGGCAATATCATCTCTGTATGAGGAAAGCCAAAAGCTTGTGTGAGAATTGAAAACTCTCTCACAGGATGGTTCTTCATTAATATTGGACATTAATATGTGAGTGAAGCAAGAGTGCGTACTATCACCGTGACTCTTTAATCTATACATTGACTACTGTGTGAGAGCACTAAAGAATGAGAACATTGGGCTGAAACTGGAAGGTATGACTGTATGTGATCTAATGTATGTGGATGACAAAGTATTAATGGCTGAAAGCGTGGAAGACTTGGAATTTTTGGTTAAAATAGTATTTATTTATATATTTATTTAATATTACTTCTCGGGCAACTAACAGGTACTATGTCAAATAATTATTTAACACGCATCCAATAACAAGTTGCCACATTCTGGAGACTTACGATATTAATCGTCTCACAGTTCCAGACTGAAAACACAATTAAAAACTCTGTCTCCACCGGGAATCGAACCCGGGGCCATTGGATCAGCAGTCAGATACCTAACCAACTGAGCCACGAAGGCCGACATATTCGATGGATGCATGCGAAATGGATTGAGAATGAATGCAATTAAATCTAAAGTGATGGTGTTTGAGAAGAGCGAAAACGAACAAAATGCGAGATACGAGTGGAGAATGTACAATTAGAACAAGTCGATGAATATTTATACTTAGGAAGCATGTTTCTGCGTGATGGAAGATTGGAAAAAGATATTGAAAGGAGAGTAACGGCAGGTAATAGAGTGAATGGTGCATTAAGACCGATAATGGCTGACCCAATTATTTAGAGGCAAGCAAAGCTCGCGGTACACAATGGTATCGTCGCACCGACTCTAATGTATGCTAGTGAGACATGGACATGGCAGAAGACGCATGAAAGTAGAATTAACGCGGTTGAAATGAGGTCACTAAGACGAATGTGTGATAAAACGATATATGATAGAATAAGAAATGAGGATATTAGACGAGAATGTATGATTGAAAGAAATATCGTAAGTAAGATGAAAATAAATGCCCTAAGGTGGTTCGGCCACATATAAAGAAGAATGTGTGATAAAACGATATATGATAGAATAAGAAATGAGGATATTAGACGAGAATGTATGATTGAAAGAAATATCGTAAGTAAGATGAAAATAAATGCCCTAAGGTGGTTTAGCCTCATAGAAAGACTAAGTGATGACCGTCTGACAAAAAAGTATATAAGGCTGATAAAAGAGGAACGAAAAGTAGAGGTCGGCCAAGAAAAAGTTGGCACGATCACATAAATGGGATTTTGAAAGATGGTGATATTAGAAGCAAGAATAATAGAAGAGCGTGTATGAGACGATGTATGGACGTGAATGAAGCGAGGAATGTATGTCAAGAGAGAAGAGTCTGGCGTTCGGTTCTCTCTGCCTACCCCAAATAGGGAAATGGCGTGATGGTATGGTATGGTAAATTTTTAAATATTATCCAACTGTCGATTTGTTCAGGAGAACTTTGTTCTCTTAACATATCGACAATGTATCAAGCCAGAATACGCGAGAATTGTATGGAGAGGTCTACTTTTTTCACGGCTTTTCCAACTTTGAAGTCAAAAAACACCAACTTAGAGGCTTCGCAGCATATATGTTCCATACACGGATTTACTCAGAATTTGGAGTAGAACATTTCGTGTGTCTGTGTGTGTGTGTGTGTGTGTGTGTGTGTGTGTGTGTGTGTGTGTGTCTGTGTGTCTGTGTGTCTGTGTGTCTGTGTGTGTCCGTCCCCCCCTTATAACTTTTGATCCGCTCAATTAACAGAGCCTAAAATTTCAGAATATATAAACAGTTACAGGCCTACAAAACTTTTATACTCGGAATTTTGAATTTTTGTTTCAGTCAGGGGTAATCAACTTTTGAATTTTTATTTTATTTTTCCATATATCTCAGAAACCATAAACGCTAGAACGCTGAAAATTGGTACAAACATAGACAAATACAAAATCTCAAATTAGTTTTTTCAAAAAAATTCCAGGGTTTCTCAAACATTTTTTATTAAGAGAAGTATTTTTTTTATGATAAATTTATGAGTTTAACTGCCTATATTTCCATTTTTTTTTTAAATATCGAAAAAAGCTGAAACACCCCAACTAGATAATTTAATTTTATATAAAAAATATTAACATTGTAGCAGTACATCTCAAATTTTTTTTAACAATTTTTATAAAAATTGAATTTAGTGACGACATCGCTTCATACAATTTGTATGGCAATCGCCTACACACAATATCTAAGAAAACCTAATTATTTGATACTAATCTCCAAACATACATAGGTACATACCATCATGCTGTTTTCATATTCTGCGTAGGATCAAAGGACTGACCGCCATACTATCCTATCTTGACATACATATATAGGTACAAGTGTTGTATAGAAAATCAAATATCTTAAAATATTAAATAATTTGTGTTTATGGGATTATAGTTTGGTACTTATTCTTCAACTATACATACTATCACTATCGACAGTTGGATCTCATGTGTTACATGCAACTAGTCTATAAAAATACATTGCCAGGCATAAAAATTTAACATTTTTTTCATATCTATGTGTTTTATATGTGTTTCCTCTGGTTTCATTCGAAATTGATGACAAATCATTTTTCGATAAAGAGGCTCACCAGTAGTATAGTTGAGTATTATGTATAACTTTTAATTATAAAAAATTACGTTATCATGTGGTTTCCTGAATATTTCACATTGTATATTTTGATAAGTATCTACTTACGATTTTTAAATTTGCAATGCAATACAATCATTCGTTATGAACATGATTATCAATAAAATTGAGTTCAAAATCTTAAAAGTTTAATATTTTTATATTAAACTTTTAAGATTTTGAGTAAATTGCTTAATAGCAGATACTGACTTTAAACTACTAAATTTTAATATAAGAAGCCTATCTAAACATTTTGATGATATTTGTATACTTTTGAATTCTTTAACCTTTAAATGTGATGTAATCATTCTTACGGAAACGCAACTTACCTCTGATATACCATTTCATATACAGGGATATAAGTTTGTATCACGAGTAGCAAGACACACAACGCATGATGGAGTTGTGGTTTTCTGTAATGAATCATCTTTGGTCGATTTAACTTACGAATTCCTTGACATGAACCACTCCAATGGTATCATTCTTAAATTTACGCATAAACTAAAAAAAATATATTGTGCTTGCAAATTATCGTTCTCCTTCTCTCAATACAAATAATTATATAGAAGAGTTGAATTCTCTCCTGAATAAGTATAGATCTTCTTACGTTGATTATTTTTTACTTGTTGGTGACATTAACATTAACATATATAGAGATCATATTTTGAATATCAATGAAAATAATTACTTTGACACTTTGTATTCGGCAGGTTTCAAATCTTTATAAAACTGTACAACAAGAACGAACCCTCTCGGCGGTACATTTTTTTTCCTTGAATTATTCAACGAATACGGTGGAAGTCATGGGAAATCAAATAATAGGTTCGAGAAGATTAGATAAAGTCAAGTTAAATGAAGCCTTATCAGGGGAATCGTGGATTGATGTATTTGCATCATCAAGTGTGAACGACGCATTAGACTCTTTTTATAAAATACTTAATTCCCACATTCGATACTGTATGATACAGGGAGTAAATAGTAAAAAAAAACTAAACAAAATCAAACCATGGATCTCACGTGGTATTATTATATCTATCCAATGTCGTAACAAAATGTTTAATGACCTAAGGAAACATGAAGCACATTGTCGTAGATTAGGTTTACCTATTTGCGATGCTCTAAAGCGCAATTTTAACAATTATCGTAACATGTTAAATTCACTTATAAAAAAATATAAAAAGGACTATTACGAGGACCAGCTAAAAAAAGCAAAGGGCAATTCGAAAAAAATATGGAATATCGTCGACGAAATCTCCTCTAGAAGGGTACAACACCATAAAACAGTTGATAAACTTAATGTCGATGACAATATTATAACAGATGGGTCTGAAATTTCCAGTTTTTTTTAATAATTACTTCACTAACATTGCTAGAGACCTGGTGAATAAGATACATTTTTCTGGGCATAGGAATCCCAACGAAATACCAGATACTAGTCCTGTATTTCTCTCGAATTTTGAAAATGTAACTGAGGAAGAAGTGGGTATTTTGTTGGATAGTCTGAGAAATGGTTCGGCGATTGGACCTGATGGAATTGATGTAGATTTACTTAAATGTATAAAACTATATATTTTGGCACCCTTAAAATTTATCATGAATTTTTCACTCAACACAGGCGTTTTTCCCGCTGGATTTAAAGCATCTACTATTGTACCTATTCACAAAGGTGGATCACCTCTTTCACTAAATAATTATAGGCCAATAACTCTTATATCACAAATCACAAAAATCTATGAAAAAGCCATCAAAAACAGATTGACAACGTTTTTGTAGTCAAGATGTATATTATCCAAAAATCAATTTGGTTTTAGACCGGGTATGGGTACGGGCGATGAATTTTTTAGATTTACTAAGTATATCACGGAGAACTTAGATCGTGGAGAATGTCTGTTGTCAGTGTTCCTTGACCTACGTAAGGCATTTGATACGGTTAACCATAAATTACTTCTGAATAAGTTGAAAAGTATCGGAATAGGAGGCGAGTGTCTTTCACTTATAGAAAGTTATTTAAAAGACAGACCACAGAGAACTAAAGTCAATTGCAGTGTCAGTACGGAACTAAAAGTACTCCACAGTGTACCGCAAGGAACTGTTTTGGGTCCGATACTATTTCTGTTGTACATTAACCAACTATGTGACATACAAATCCTCGGCATTATTGTGTCATTCGCTGATGACACATCGATATCAGGAAAAGGTCGGACATGGGACGAAGCATTTCGAAATGCAACGTTCTCTCTAAAAGTGGTCAGGACTTGGTTAGACGATAATCTATTATCCCTCAATTATGTAAAAACCTTTTTTGTACCGTTTTACATTTCTAAAAGAAAAAACCCTGAAAATAATTTCCTCCTCAGATTCCACAACACCAACTGCTCTAATGAATGTAACGAGTGTGATTTAGTATCTAGAGCTGACAGCATAAAATATTTAGGAATCCACATTGACACTCAATTAAAATGGGGCAAACAAATAGATAATTTGACGTAAAGACTTAGAAACCAAATGTTTATATACAGAAGATTGGTGGATTTTGTTGATCTGAACACTGTTCGTATGGTCTATTATAGTTTAACTCAGTCTCTACTCACATATGGAATGATTGTCTGGGGAGGAGCCTATGACAGTCATATACTTTCATTGGGGAGGCTCCAGAAGAAAATTATTAAATTAATATATAAAAAACCTCTTAGGTTCCCTAGTGATGAATTGTTCCAACTGAGTGGATTGAGTGACTTACGTAGGCTTTATATATTGCAATGTACTAAATTCATCAAACAGAAACCACAAGCTTTTGTGCAGGCGTCATATAATGACTGCAGAGTTAGCGCGAGGCTGGGAAACCAATCTAGACCTCCCATCTGCAATACTAGATTTTTTCAACGATTTCCACCTTTCGTTGCTCCGAAAGTATATAACAACCTGCCAACTTTAGTGAAGCTACATAAAAGCTACCTAACCTTTCTGAAGCATTTTAAGCTGTGGCTTAAAACAGCTAACCCAAATGATTATATTATCTATTGTAATTTTTTATTCTTTGTTTTATGCAGTATTTGTGGGGTTGCAACCTGTATGTATATTTTAGTATTAATTATTTTTGTTTTACTTTTTTTTATTCTGTTGCATTTTTTTTAATGTGTAAATATCTACATAATGAGTATGTATATAAAAATGTATAAAGGCATCAAAGAAACGAACCACAGTTATAGAATTGGTATCGGCTAGCATTTATGTAGTTTAACCGCACGACTTGTGGGTATTTTGTGGATATCATATACCTACTTAAACATACAACATTTTAAAGAGTATTTTTTTTATCTTTAATGTTTGTGTTTAATTTCTGGTATTGTCTATTTTATGTTTTATTAAAAATTAATTAACTATGCGCTGTAGATTGTAGATATATCTCATTTTTTATCATTTTGTAATACCCACAAACAGGCGTTGCCTGGTGGGATTTCTCTTGTTTATATTATATTTTCTAATTATCATGTTATATTATGTAAGTTTTTATAAGTTATATATTTCTGTACACTCCTTTATGTTACTATTTTTTTGTCTTCTTATGCATATAACGTTTTGTTAAAAGAGAAATAAAGAATCCTTTATTATTATTATTATTATTTATAGTTATAATTTATTTACAAGTTACGTACAACACTAAATAAACGTGCAATAAATAAATAAAAAAAATGTCAGTATAGGATAGTATGGAGGTCAGTACTTTTTTCCTATCCAGAATATGAAAACAGCATGATGGTATGTATGTATGTATGTTTGGAGATTAATTATCAAACTAGTGAGAGTCCCCGTAGTAGTGTATACTGCCATACAAATGTATGGACGATATCGTTAGTAAATTATTTTTTTATAACTAGTTGCATGTAACACATGAGATCCAACTGTCGATAGCGATAGTATGTATTGTATAGTTAATTATCCATTTATGTGATCGCGCCAAATTTTCCTTGACTGACCTCTACTTTTCGTTCCTCTTTTATCAGCCTTATATACTTTTTTGTCAGACGGTCATCACTTAGTCTTTCTATGAGGCTAAACCACCTTAGGGCATTTATTTTCATCTTACTTACGATATCTCTTTCAATCATACATTCTCGTCTAATATCCTCATTTCTTATTCTATCATACACCGTTTTACCACATATTCGTCTTAGTGACCTCATTTCAATCGGGTTTATTCTACTTTAATGCGTCATCTCCCATGTCCATGTCTCACTATCATACATTAGATTATACGACGATACCATTGTGTAACTCGAGCTTTGCTTGCCTCGAAATAATTGGGTCAGCCATTCCCTGTCGTTATTCTCATTTCAATAACTTTTTCCAGACTTCCATCACGCTGAAACATCATTTCTAAGTATAAATACTCATCCACTTGTTCTGTTTGTACATTCTCCAATCGTATCTCGCGTTTTGTTCGTCTTTCGCTCTTTTCAAATACCATAACTTTAGAATTAGTTACATTAATTCTCAGTCCATTTTGCTTGCATCTATCGGATACTATTTTAACCAAACACGGCCACACGATAGCTCGTTCCAAAGCTTTTCACGGTCTACTTTGTCATAGGCATTTTCCCGGTCTATGAAAGCACAGAAAAACATCTGTTTTTTTTACCAAAACTTTTTCAGTCGCCATTCAAAAGGATAAAATTTGATCGGCGCATCCTCTACCTCCAACAAACGATCCTTGTGCATCCCATACCTTGCTTGCTGTAACCTTTCTCAACTTTTGGTCCAGTATCCTAGCATTCAATTTTCCAACCGAACTCAGCAGACTGATAGCTCAGTAGTTCTTGCAGTCAAATTTTGACACTTTCTTAAAAAGAGGCACAATCAATGCGTTTCTCCAATCTGACGGGGTATATGCTGTCTCCCAACATTTGTTGAAGAGGTAATGACACCATTCCATCGTCTTTTCGACACCATATTTGATAAGTTTGGTTGGTATACAGTCAAATCCCGCAGCCTTTCCTGTACGAGCATGCTTCTCTGACATCTTCTATTGAAATTTTCTCGCTGTCATTCTCACATTGATTTATTGGTATCCTATTGTTCATCCGACTTTTGCACTGTGTGCTTTCATACAACTCTTCAAAGTATTCCATCAAATATATGTTGTAAACTACTGATAAATCATCCATGGCTGGGAAGGTTCAATTCAATACCTACCTACTATACCTATTTTTACTCGCCACTACTGTGGAGTAGTGATGGAGTCATGATTTCACAATTTTTAAGCATATTTTTTACATAAATTTCTCAACGTATATCATATAGAGAGTGAATATAAATGTAGCTCATAAAAAACATAAAGAGAAAAAATGTACACATAAAATGTAGAGGACAGTTTAGTGTTGGCCACAAGTCACTTGTTTAAATAATATTCTATGGAGAAAAGTATTTCTGTTTTGCTCTGTCGTATTCAAATGTTTCTCCACTCCAAATGTTTCTCATCTCTGGATATAAAGGCAGCAGCATCAAGGAAGAGGAAATAGGAAATGAGTAATTTGGAAAGAAAGTCCAAGTCGCAAGCATGACTCATAATCGCACCATGCATTGTGAAGGATTCAAACTCCTGATAACTCTAATTGCTGTAAGTTTTGTAATTTTATTACCAAATATGATTGAAAACATTTTTATAAATAAAAATAAAACTTATTCTGACGATGTGCCTTGAACGAAACGCGTCTATTATCAATAAAATTAACAAAAAAAAACAATAAACCAAGTATTTTTACAAAAATAAAAATGAAACAAATACTTTGCTATATACCACTTATTGAGTATAATTAAACACTACTAGTTTCGGGAGTGCACTCCTCCCATCGATAGGTGAATTAAAGTAGTGTTTAATTATACTCAATAAGTGGTATATAGCAAAGTATTTGCTTCATTTTTATTTTTGTAATCATGGACTACCACAAAGTTACCGTCAAATCTATCAATCTTATTCAAGTATTTTTATTTTATATTTATAATAATCCTATCTACAGTTAGTATTTATTTATTCAAAAAAATGTCTTAAGACGTACCTATATGTCAATAAAAATAATCTTATTCTATGAAATTTTATTAATTTTTACTAGCCCTTCTTTCTATCCTTTCATGATTGTTTTATTTTTATACAAATTTAAAGAAATATTTGACATAGTGCTTGTAGAGTAACGGAAATAGAACCCGGGACTTTTTGCGCAGCAGTAAGTTAGCTAAACAACTTAACCACATAGGCCGAGCCTCAGCCTATTATAGAAATCATCAAATATTTTGACATTTTTCGGCGGAGTGAAGGATAGTTCATACATCTATGTATCAAATAAGTAATAGATCAAAAAATTTTATTCTGCGCAACCTACTTGATTTTTCAAAATGTTTGTCGATAGCTATATAAGTACCATCCACCGTCCTGAACATTGACCTGCTCCATCATTTCCACATATACCTGTCTAGGACTTTATTACCTGTCTAGGTTTTACCCTGCCTTCTCTTGATATCGTCTTTTTTGAGCCGAGCCAGGGTCATCCTTAGTTTCTTTCATTAATTCTAGACTGCCATCACGGCAAGAGTTTCGCCCATTTATCGTCGAAAATGAAGTCATTATGACCAGTGATCAGCTCAATATCATTTAAGTGTTGCAGCACTTTCAATAATGTCCCACACTCCTGTTCTAACTAAAATAACATCAATTACATAAAGTAAAAAAAATTATTTTGGTATTGAATTTAAAATCTGTTGGAATTTTAAATTTTATTTATAAAAATAAAAATACGAACATTCAGTTTCAATCCGTAATGAGAATTTTTTTTCTAACGTTTTCGCAAGTCACAGCTAGTATCCTCAGAGGCAAAATTTATATCTAATAATTTATTATATATCATTTTTTTAAATTTCATATTTAATTAATAAATTTTTTTATAAAATTAATAAATTGTACCTCTGATGATGTTAGCTGCGACTTACGAAAGTGCGCTATTATTTCTGGTTCGATTAGTATTTTCACAAGAACTATATAAATCTAGATATTCGTTTGCACAATAAATGATAGGTGTCGCTTTTTAATATCCGAGATACAAACCGCACATAAATGTATTTGGACCATAACAAGAGAAATAAAATGATATTGTAAATTAATTAATGTATTAAACTATGTATTATTGTATATTATGTATATTATATTTTTGAAAATCTTAAAATAAAAATAAAAATAAATAATATATCAAGGGAAATAAAGTGCACATATAATTATTATATGGTTAAATAGCGCTATTGACTTGAAGCAATGAATGGTCAAATGTTACGCGTATTCTGTCTTACTCAACGATGTTGAGGTTAAACATTATTAATCGCATCGAAGTCTTTGACATGATAAATGTATCCACTGTAGAAAGTTGAGAATTTCTTGGATAAAAAATATAATCACGAACGCTTATACAAACGTCAATACCTACATTTCACCACTAACAAGTTCGGTAAAAATCGTATTTTAGCCATCTTTTATAACCAAATCAGCTACAGGATTTTTCAACAAGTCGTCAAGAGCAAGATTGAGGGCCACAGAGGGGTTGGAGGTAAGCGGCTTTCCTCTGACTGAAAATCTTGAATGGACCGGTTTAAGATTTGCACTGCCCTGGAAAAGAGTCTTTCTCTCGAGTGCTCGTCAACGTCGGGCGGACCTGCCACGACACACGAAGAAAAATAATATCGTCTAAAACCAAATAGGGTAAACAGTACAGTTAATGGACAGCGACAGTTATTGGACAATGAAATACTTTTCGTAAAATAATAAGAACATATTTGAATTATTTTAAGATATTTTATCATAGATGTTTTAAAGTTTCTTAAGAAATTATTAAGGATTGTGACTCAATTTACATGTAAGTAGATAAAGTTCTATATGTTGTCTAATATTCATATGTAGTTAACAGCAGATTGGTTATTTTACTGTACTGTGTTTTCACTGTGTGAATATTTTTGTTTGTTAGTTTAGGCGTATTGGGGGGTGTCCAATAACTGTATCAATTATGATGATTTTATTCAATTAATGGACAACCTGTCCAATATATATATTTTTTTTAAAGTGTTGTTTACAATATTTTACTTTATTGTAACCTGAAGATAAAGTATCTTTCACTTAATTTTTGATTTCTCCGTGTTATAGAAAAAATATAATAAGATATAATAAGGAAAAAATGATGAACTAGAAAGAAAATTGAAAACAAACAAGATTGAAGTCGAAATAATACAAAACCGTTAAAAATATTGAAAATAAAAAAAGATTTAATTTGCTTTGTATTTATTTTATTTATTTATTTTTATTTTATTTTTAATATATTTTATAATACAAATCAATATATAAATTCACTAGTAATAATATTCTTACATATTTTTCCCTGCAGTACCTCATCAAAAAGATTACAATTTTGTGCTTGATAAGGGAAGCACTTATAACAAAATAAAAAGTATCAATACAAAGCAAAGTCAACATAAAAGTAAAAGTAATTAAATCAAATCATACATGAACAAAAAAAATCAAATAAACATCATAAAAAGGTTGAAAATAAATGAAAAAGAAGAATACTCAAATGAGAAAACATATCAGAATATATATTCAAACCAAAAAAAAGAAAAACATGAAAATAATTAAAAAATTAATTTAAAAAATAATTAATTTAAATGTCAATTAATTTTAAAAACATCTGTACTTGAATGTTCTCATTGTAAAAAAAAAGTCTTCCATACAAGGTGTATTCTATCAAGTCACAAAATTCACAACCCACATAGTGATGACACATTTCTTTGTCATTTTTATTACAGAGTGGATGATAGCGACGATGAAGACGAAAATAATGAAATTTATAGCCTAGTAAAACAATCGAACCCCTAAATTGATTTGCTAGATATATTTTTATATTCAAGTTCTTTGTCCAATAACTGTTTTCTAAGTGTCCAATAACTAAAAAAAGTGTCCAATATCTGTACATTTTTACATATATTTCATTTTTTTATTATTTTTTTAACTGGCATATATTATAGAAAACAATTGTCTTTATCAAAAAAAAAATCTTTTAAGCAATTTCTTTATTTCAACGGAAAATTTTATTTGGAAATTTTTTTGATTTTAATGTGCAATTAAAGTGAAAAAATACCTTAAGTGTCCAATAACTACATGGTTTATCCTAATATATTTAGTTTTGAACAAAATGTTTAAATGTATTAAAACAGTGTACTCAGTGTGGCTTAAAGTGTGTGTGGCGAAGCAAAAAGAGGTAGAATGAAAGGAGATGCTTGGTGGAATGAAAGAGTAAAGAAAGTAGTGGAAGAAAAACGGAAAGCGTATAAAGAATGGCTGGCATGTAAAGGATCTGGAAACGAGAAGGAAGAAAGAGCTAAAAATATATATAATGAGTGCAAGAGGAAAACAAAAGTAACAGTAAAAGAAGAAAAGGATGCATTGAGAGAAAAGAAAGCGTGAAAATTGTGAATGATTTTTCTGGGAACACAAAAATGATATGGAAAAGAGTAAATCGACGGAAACAAGGAGTAGTGCGAGGATCAAAATGTATACATGATAAAGATGGATGTATGGTTATAGACGAGGAAAAAGTCAAGGAAAGATGGAAGGAATATTTTGAAGAGTTATATGAAAGTACACAGTACGAAAATCGGACGAACAACAGAATACCAATAAATGAATGTGAGAATGACAGCGAGAAAATTTCAATAGAAGAGGTCAGAGAGGCAGTGAAGCATGCACGCACAGGAAAGGCTGCAGGATTTGATTGTATACCAACTGAATTTATCAAATATGGTGGCGAAAAGACGATGGAATGGTGTCATTGCCTCTTCAACAAATCTTGGGAGACAGGACATACCCCGTCAGACTGGAGAAACGCAGTGATTGTGGCCCTCTTTAAGAAAGGGTCAAAACTAGAATGCAAGAACTACCGAGCTATCAGTCTGCTGAGTTCAGTTGGAAAATTGTATGCTAGGATACTAGATCAAAAGTTGAGAAAGGCTACAGCAAGCAAGGTGTGAGATGTACAAGGAGCATTTGTTGGAGGTAAAGGATGCACCGACCAATTTTTTTCCCTTAGAATGGCGACTGAAAAGGTTCTGGCAAAAAACCAGAAGCTTTTCTGCGCTTTCATAGACCTGGAAAAGGCCTATGACAAAGTAGAGTGTGAAAAACTTTGGAACGTGCTATCAGTGTACGGAGCGGGGAGCAGGCTGATTGGGGCAATATCATCTCTGTATGAGGAAAGCCAAAAGCTTGTGTGAGAATTGAAAACTCTCTCACAGGATGGTTCTTCATTAATATTGGACATTAATATGTGAGTGAAGCAAGAGTGCGTACTATCACCGTGACTCTTTAATCTATACATTGACTACTGTGTGAGAGCACTAAAGAATGAGAACATTGGGCTGAAACTGGAAGGTATGACTGTATGTGATCTAATGTATGTGGATGACAAAGTATTAATGGCTGAAAGCGTGGAAGACTTGGAATTTTTGGTTAAAATAGTATTTATTTATATATTTATTTAATATTACTTCTCGGGCAACTAACAGGTACTATGTCAAATAATTATTTAACACGCATCCAATAACAAGTTGCCACATTCTGGAGACTTACGATATTAATCGTCTCACAGTTCCAGACTGAAAACACAATTAAAAACTCTGTCTCCACCGGGAATCGAACCCGGGGCCATTGGATCAGCAGTCAGATACCTAACCAACTGAGCCACGAAGGCCGACATATTCGATGGATGCATGCGAAATGGATTGAGAATGAATGCAATTAAATCTAAAGTGATGGTGTTTGAGAAGAGCGAAAACGAACAAAATGCGAGATACGAGTGGAGAATGTACAATTAGAACAAGTCGATGAATATTTATACTTAGGAAGCATGTTTCTGCGTGATGGAAGATTGGAAAAAGATATTGAAAGGAGAGTAACGGCAGGTAATAGAGTGAATGGTGCATTAAGACCGATAATGGCTGACCCAATTATTTAGAGGCAAGCAAAGCTCGCGGTACACAATGGTATCGTCGCACCGACTCTAATGTATGCTAGTGAGACATGGACATGGCAGAAGACGCATGAAAGTAGAATTAACGCGGTTGAAATGAGGTCACTAAGACGAATGTGTGATAAAACGATATATGATAGAATAAGAAATGAGGATATTAGACGAGAATGTATGATTGAAAGAAATATCGTAAGTAAGATGAAAATAAATGCCCTAAGGTGGTTCGGCCACATATAAAGAAGAATGTGTGATAAAACGATATATGATAGAATAAGAAATGAGGATATTAGACGAGAATGTATGATTGAAAGAAATATCGTAAGTAAGATGAAAATAAATGCCCTAAGGTGGTTTAGCCTCATAGAAAGACTAAGTGATGACCGTCTGACAAAAAAGTATATAAGGCTGATAAAAGAGGAACGAAAAGTAGAGGTCGGCCAAGAAAAAGTTGGCACGATCACATAAATGGGATTTTGAAAGATGGTGATATTAGAAGCAAGAATAATAGAAGAGCGTGTATGAGACGATGTATGGACGTGAATGAAGCGAGGAATGTATGTCAAGAGAGAAGAGTCTGGCGTTCGGTTCTCTCTGCCTACCCCAAATAGGGAAATGGCGTGATGGTATGGTATGGTAAATTTTTAAATATTATCCAACTGTCGATTTGTTCAGGAGAACTTTGTTCTCTTAACATATCGACAATGTATCAAGCCAGAATACGCGAGAATTGTATGGAGAGGTCTACTTTTTTCACGGCTTTTCCAACTTTGAAGTCAAAAAACACCAACTTAGAGGCTTCGCAGCATATATGTTCCATACACGGATTTACTCAGAATTTGGAGTAGAACATTTCGTGTGTCTGTGTGTGTGTGTGTGTGTGTGTGTGTGTGTGTGTGTGTGTGTGTGTGTGTGTGTGTGTCTGTGTGTCTGTGTGTCTGTGTGTCTGTGTGTGTCCGTCCCCCCCTTATAACTTTTGATCCGCTCAATTAACAGAGCCTAAAATTTCAGAATATATAAACAGTTACAGGCCTACAAAACTTTTATACTCGGAATTTTGAATTTTTGTTTCAGTCAGGGGTAATCAACTTTTGAATTTTTATTTTATTTTTCCATATATCTCAGAAACCATAAACGCTAGAACGCTGAAAATTGGTACAAACATAGACAAATACAAAATCTCAAATTAGTTTTTTCAAAAAAATTCCAGGGTTTCTCAAACATTTTTTATTAAGAGAAGTATTTTTTTTATGATAAATTTATGAGTTTAACTGCCTATATTTCCATTTTTTTTTTAAATATCGAAAAAAGCTGAAACACCCCAACTAGATAATTTAATTTTATATAAAAAATATTAACATTGTAGCAGTACATCTCAAATTTTTTTTAACAATTTTTATAAAAATTGAATTTAGTGACGACATCGCTTCATACAATTTGTATGGCAATCGCCTACACACAATATCTAAGAAAACCTAATTATTTGATACTAATCTCCAAACATACATAGGTACATACCATCATGCTGTTTTCATATTCTGCGTAGGATCAAAGGACTGACCGCCATACTATCCTATCTTGACATACATATATAGGTACAAGTGTTGTATAGAAAATCAAATATCTTAAAATATTAAATAATTTGTGTTTATGGGATTATAGTTTGGTACTTATTCTTCAACTATACATACTATCACTATCGACAGTTGGATCTCATGTGTTACATGCAACTAGTCTATAAAAATACATTGCCAGGCATAAAAATTTAACATTTTTTTCATATCTATGTGTTTTATATGTGTTTCCTCTGGTTTCATTCGAAATTGATGACAAATCATTTTTCGATAAAGAGGCTCACCAGTAGTATAGTTGAGTATTATGTATAACTTTTAATTATAAAAAATTACGTTATCATGTGGTTTCCTGAATATTTCACATTGTATATTTTGATAAGTATCTACTTACGATTTTTAAATTTGCAATGCAATACAATCATTCGTTATGAACATGATTATCAATAAAATTGAGTTCAAAATCTTAAAAGTTTAATATTTTTATATTAAACTTTTAAGATTTTGAGTAAATTGCTTAATAGCAGATACTGACTTTAAACTACTAAATTTTAATATAAGAAGCCTATCTAAACATTTTGATGATATTTGTATACTTTTGAATTCTTTAACCTTTAAATGTGATGTAATCATTCTTACGGAAACGCAACTTACCTCTGATATACCATTTCATATACAGGGATATAAGTTTGTATCACGAGTAGCAAGACACACAACGCATGATGGAGTTGTGGTTTTCTGTAATGAATCATCTTTGGTCGATTTAACTTACGAATTCCTTGACATGAACCACTCCAATGGTATCATTCTTAAATTTACGCATAAACTAAAAAAAATATATTGTGCTTGCAAATTATCGTTCTCCTTCTCTCAATACAAATAATTATATAGAAGAGTTGAATTCTCTCCTGAATAAGTATAGATCTTCTTACGTTGATTATTTTTTACTTGTTGGTGACATTAACATTAACATATATAGAGATCATATTTTGAATATCAATGAAAATAATTACTTTGACACTTTGTATTCGGCAGGTTTCAAATCTTTATAAAACTGTACAACAAGAACGAACCCTCTCGGCGGTACATTTTTTTTCCTTGAATTATTCAACGAATACGGTGGAAGTCATGGGAAATCAAATAATAGGTTCGAGAAGATTAGATAAAGTCAAGTTAAATGAAGCCTTATCAGGGGAATCGTGGATTGATGTATTTGCATCATCAAGTGTGAACGACGCATTAGACTCTTTTTATAAAATACTTAATTCCCACATTCGATACTGTATGATACAGGGAGTAAATAGTAAAAAAAAACTAAACAAAATCAAACCATGGATCTCACGTGGTATTATTATATCTATCCAATGTCGTAACAAAATGTTTAATGACCTAAGGAAACATGAAGCACATTGTCGTAGATTAGGTTTACCTATTTGCGATGCTCTAAAGCGCAATTTTAACAATTATCGTAACATGTTAAATTCACTTATAAAAAAATATAAAAAGGACTATTACGAGGACCAGCTAAAAAAAGCAAAGGGCAATTCGAAAAAAATATGGAATATCGTCGACGAAATCTCCTCTAGAAGGGTACAACACCATAAAACAGTTGATAAACTTAATGTCGATGACAATATTATAACAGATGGGTCTGAAATTTCCAGTTTTTTTTAATAATTACTTCACTAACATTGCTAGAGACCTGGTGAATAAGATACATTTTTCTGGGCATAGGAATCCCAACGAAATACCAGATACTAGTCCTGTATTTCTCTCGAATTTTGAAAATGTAACTGAGGAAGAAGTGGGTATTTTGTTGGATAGTCTGAGAAATGGTTCGGCGATTGGACCTGATGGAATTGATGTAGATTTACTTAAATGTATAAAACTATATATTTTGGCACCCTTAAAATTTATCATGAATTTTTCACTCAACACAGGCGTTTTTCCCGCTGGATTTAAAGCATCTACTATTGTACCTATTCACAAAGGTGGATCACCTCTTTCACTAAATAATTATAGGCCAATAACTCTTATATCACAAATCACAAAAATCTATGAAAAAGCCATCAAAAACAGATTGACAACGTTTTTGTAGTCAAGATGTATATTATCCAAAAATCAATTTGGTTTTAGACCGGGTATGGGTACGGGCGATGAATTTTTTAGATTTACTAAGTATATCACGGAGAACTTAGATCGTGGAGAATGTCTGTTGTCAGTGTTCCTTGACCTACGTAAGGCATTTGATACGGTTAACCATAAATTACTTCTGAATAAGTTGAAAAGTATCGGAATAGGAGGCGAGTGTCTTTCACTTATAGAAAGTTATTTAAAAGACAGACCACAGAGAACTAAAGTCAATTGCAGTGTCAGTACGGAACTAAAAGTACTCCACAGTGTACCGCAAGGAACTGTTTTGGGTCCGATACTATTTCTGTTGTACATTAACCAACTATGTGACATACAAATCCTCGGCATTATTGTGTCATTCGCTGATGACACATCGATATCAGGAAAAGGTCGGACATGGGACGAAGCATTTCGAAATGCAACGTTCTCTCTAAAAGTGGTCAGGACTTGGTTAGACGATAATCTATTATCCCTCAATTATGTAAAAACCTTTTTTGTACCGTTTTACATTTCTAAAAGAAAAAACCCTGAAAATAATTTCCTCCTCAGATTCCACAACACCAACTGCTCTAATGAATGTAACGAGTGTGATTTAGTATCTAGAGCTGACAGCATAAAATATTTAGGAATCCACATTGACACTCAATTAAAATGGGGCAAACAAATAGATAATTTGACGTAAAGACTTAGAAACCAAATGTTTATATACAGAAGATTGGTGGATTTTGTTGATCTGAACACTGTTCGTATGGTCTATTATAGTTTAACTCAGTCTCTACTCACATATGGAATGATTGTCTGGGGAGGAGCCTATGACAGTCATATACTTTCATTGGGGAGGCTCCAGAAGAAAATTATTAAATTAATATATAAAAAACCTCTTAGGTTCCCTAGTGATGAATTGTTCCAACTGAGTGGATTGAGTGACTTACGTAGGCTTTATATATTGCAATGTACTAAATTCATCAAACAGAAACCACAAGCTTTTGTGCAGGCGTCATATAATGACTGCAGAGTTAGCGCGAGGCTGGGAAACCAATCTAGACCTCCCATCTGCAATACTAGATTTTTTCAACGATTTCCACCTTTCGTTGCTCCGAAAGTATATAACAACCTGCCAACTTTAGTGAAGCTACATAAAAGCTACCTAACCTTTCTGAAGCATTTTAAGCTGTGGCTTAAAACAGCTAACCCAAATGATTATATTATCTATTGTAATTTTTTATTCTTTGTTTTATGCAGTATTTGTGGGGTTGCAACCTGTATGTATATTTTAGTATTAATTATTTTTGTTTTACTTTTTTTTATTCTGTTGCATTTTTTTTAATGTGTAAATATCTACATAATGAGTATGTATATAAAAATGTATAAAGGCATCAAAGAAACGAACCACAGTTATAGAATTGGTATCGGCTAGCATTTATGTAGTTTAACCGCACGACTTGTGGGTATTTTGTGGATATCATATACCTACTTAAACATACAACATTTTAAAGAGTATTTTTTTTATCTTTAATGTTTGTGTTTAATTTCTGGTATTGTCTATTTTATGTTTTATTAAAAATTAATTAACTATGCGCTGTAGATTGTAGATATATCTCATTTTTTATCATTTTGTAATACCCACAAACAGGCGTTGCCTGGTGGGATTTCTCTTGTTTATATTATATTTTCTAATTATCATGTTATATTATGTAAGTTTTTATAAGTTATATATTTCTGTACACTCCTTTATGTTACTATTTTTTTGTCTTCTTATGCATATAACGTTTTGTTAAAAGAGAAATAAAGAATCCTTTATTATTATTATTATTATTTATAGTTATAATTTATTTACAAGTTACGTACAACACTAAATAAACGTGCAATAAATAAATAAAAAAAATGTCAGTATAGGATAGTATGGAGGTCAGTACTTTTTTCCTATCCAGAATATGAAAACAGCATGATGGTATGTATGTATGTATGTTTGGAGATTAATTATCAAACTAGTGAGAGTCCCCGTAGTAGTGTATACTGCCATACAAATGTATGGACGATATCGTTAGTAAATTATTTTTTTATAACTAGTTGCATGTAACACATGAGATCCAACTGTCGATAGCGATAGTATGTATTGTATAGTTAGATATTGTGTGTAGGCTACTGCCATACAAAATGTATGACGCAATGCCGTCACTAAATTCAATTTTTATAAAAATTGTTAAAGAAAATTGTGATGTGCTAATATAATTTTAGATTACATGAAAATTCTTCGAAACACAATTGTTCGAATGCGCAATTGTACGAATAACAATTTTTCGAAAATCAGTTATCAGAATGACAATTGTCCGAAAGCAAATTATTCGAACTAACATTTGTTGGAAAATCAATTGACCGAATTTAATATATTTTTGTCTCATTGTGTTACCTCCTTTGACATATTTGTTGCCAGTAAAATATATTCGATAAAGACTATTATTGTTGTATTATTGTTGGGTACGTATGTTTGCACATTTTTAATAACTGATGTTTGACAGCGCGGGATAGCCTAGTTTGTACACCAGTTTTTGATTTTGACACATCGTGTACAGACAGTATATCTAGTATTCACACCAATTTAATTATTTTATTTTAATATTATAGTTACTTAATATATATAATATATAATGCAACTGGATCACGCCAGTCGCAATTATAACTACAAACAAACCTAACCAACCTATTTTTACCAAAGTTTTGTAGGTTTAGGTTTGAAAAAACGGTGTACATCCTCGGATATCTGACAGCGCGGTGCGTCGCCGTGTTGTTTATTCCATAGATTTTTATTATACATAATACCCCCTATTCAGTAACTATTGTTACTAAAATAGGAACGTTCTAAAATTGTAGATTTTAGATTTACGGTCTTATTTCAGCGTTATAAAATATCAACTTGGACTAAATGGAATAGTTACGTACCTATTTTGGACGAAACGTTCTTAAAAAAGTTACTGAATCAGACGTATTATGAATAATTATGAAAATTATGAAATTTTCATCATTTTCATAATTATTCAAAATACGTCTAATACAGTAACTTTTTAAGAACGTTCCGGCCAATATAGGTATGTTCCTATTTCATTTAGTCCAAATTTATATTTTATAACGCTGAAATAAGACCGTAAATATAAAATCTAAAATTTTAGAACGTTCCTATTTTAGTTACAATAGTTACTGAATATGGGGTAATATACTATGTAGATGTAGTACTCCGTGCAAAAAGTGAGTCATGGAATATCGCGCGTTTGACGTTTTGGTTGGAAACATATTTCAGTTTTCCTTACATTTCAACACATCCTAAATAACTTTTCTCTAAATCTAAATTAACAAATAAATCTAAATCTAAAGTGTTTTTTTACGACAAATAAATCCGAAAACAATTACGTAAAAACTGAAACATCAAAAATCCCCCGGAAAAATGCCTCACTTCGATTCATACAAAATTTGCTAACAACGACATCTAGTTATCTAGTATATTATAATAAAATTCTATGATTACGGCGAAGACCTTGCACGATAGAGATTTCTGTGTTGTCGAGTCCTGGAGGTCTAGATTGGAGGTGGCATCGGACCCAGTGTTCAGCCATCTACCTTGCATTACGAGCAAACCACCTGGTTTCAACAAACCCCGAAGACTCTGGACAGCACTTAACCGAGTGCGGACTGGACACGGCAGATGCGCCGACTTCTCCTTCAAGTGTGGATGGCGGGACTCTCCTGAGTGTGACTGCGGTGCGGAGAGGCAGACTGTGAGCCATGTGGTGTCTGAGTGTGCTTTAAGAGCTTTTGGGGGGGACCCCTCGGAATTTATGATACTGAGTGAAGCAGCGGCCAATTATTTAGAAAACTTAGATTTTATTTTTTAACTTTTGACGGGCACTACAGTGCGACATATTGTTGTGATATACTAACTTTGTGACCATAAGATAAATAAATAAATATGGTTTATTCCTTTCACAATACTACCAACATGACGTCATAAAAATTCGAACAATTGTAAATTCTGATAATTGTGTGTTCGGAAAATTGTTTTTCGAAAAATGTGATTCGAATAATTGCTATTCGTAAAATTGATTTTCCTAAAATTGAGCATTCGAATAATTGTTTTTCGAATAATTTTCACCATAATTTTAGTAATTTTTACAGAAAAGATAATTTTCTAGTTGGGGTGTTTCGGCTTTTTTCGATATTTTTAAAAAAATTGGATATAGGCAGTTAAACTAAAATAATCATAAAAAAATATTTTTCTTAATAAAAATGTTTGAGAGACCCTGGAGTTTTAAAAAAAACTTATTTGAGATTTTGTATTTGTCTTTATTTATACCAATTTTCAGCGTTCTAGCTTTTATAGTTTTTAAGATACATGGAAAAATAAACCAAAAATTCCAAAATTGATAACCCCTGACTGAAACAAAAATTCACCATTCTGAGTATTGGAAATTTGTAGGCCTATGACTGTTTATATATTTTGAAATTTTGGGATCTGTAAATTGAGCGGATCAATAGTTTTAAGGTGGGGACAGACAGACACACAGACACACACATACACACCCTCACACACGCACGCACACAAACACACACACACACACACACACACACACACACACACACACACACACGAAATGTTCTACTCCGAATTCTAAGTAAATCCGTAGGTGGAACATTTATGGGTGTGGGTGTGTGTGTGTGTGTGTGTGTTTTGATTTTATGAATACCCTGTATACGTTTTCTACAATTAAGTTTATTATATTAGATAGATATATAGAAATTAAAACCGTTATTTATTTCCCACAAATAAATGTTTTTTTTTTATTTTCAAGAAGAAAATTATTACGCTGACGACGCATGTGTAGCAGTCGCAATACTAACTCATGGAATAGCTGGAAAGCTGGGTACATACGATAAACCCATGGTCGAGGAAGCCCTCTTCCATAAATTTTGTGCTAAAAATCGTCCTGATTTAAAATTTTCTTGCAGGTTTGTTTTTAACCAGCTTTTACTTTTAATTTTCTTTATTTGCCGTGCATTTGCTGTAGGTATGCGTCAAATGTTTAAATCGAATTGTAAACAACTTATAGCAAATAAATTTTGGGAGCATACTTACTTCCTAATATTAGGAATAAATTGTAGATTATTTACCTTACTTACTTACTCAGTCTCTTCTTGAGTCCAGTATTGGACAAAGGCCTCCCGCTTTGACTTTCACTGGTCTCTACCCTGTGCCATTCTTCGCCATTCAGGACCTGCCACTTTTTTGATGTCATCGGACCATCTGGTCTGAGGCCTTCCCACGCCTCTGCTTCCCGTTCTTGGCCTCCAGTCCATCACAATTTTTGTCCATCGTCCATCTGACATCCGAGATTTATGACCCACCCAACTCCACTTTAACTCAGCTATTCTTTTGGCCACATCCGCTACTCCTGTGTTCTTCCTAATCCATTCATTAGTTTTGTGGTCCTTTGGCGAGATATTCAACATTCTTCTTTCCATCGCTTTTTGTGTCAATCTTAGCTTTTCCATCATTTTCTTAGTAAATGTGGATGTTTCAAAGCTGTAAGTGAGCACAGGGAGTACACAAACGTCAAAAACTTTTTTTATTTACCTGTATCCCTAATAATGAAGTTCTACAGTACCTAAACACGATGTCTCCATCATCGCTTAAATCAAAAGTTCTAATGTACAGAGACTCGCATAATTTTATTTTTCGTAGAGATCACGCTGAAAATGTCCAAATGCTATAAAAAGTCAAAAATAATAAAAAATATTGAAACCATCGCTTATACGTAGAGAAAAATACCATCATCACGGGTACCAAAATGAGTCGTAGAGAGGCACCTATGAGTCATGCGAAGGAAGCTTTGATGAGAGAACGATATTGCAAAAGATGCATCCCAGCTCCTGGATGTGCCAAACTAAAAAAGTTGCTTGAATTTGCTGTAGAGCCATGGAAAAAATAATTATATTGTTGATATTAATAATAATATGCTCATCACTTAAAAAAATAGGGGAAGGTCGGGCAGCCCCAGACACTTACATGAATTGCAAATAAAAATACCAATAAACAAAATTTCACTCTTTATTTTGCAATGAAAATAAAACTAGGAACTTCCTTAATCACATTGATTAAAAATTAGCAATCATATGAAATATTTTTTACGAAATATGTTGAGAATACTTCAGTCTTAGTTTTGGCGACAAAAAAGTTGGCGGGTAGCCCCGGACATAGTGATCAATAGTGGCCCAATAGTTTTTTGGCTTTACAAACATCACAATTGAAACAAACATTCGACGGATCAACATAAACACAAACTTCATGGGCCCAGTCTTTGCATTCCTAGCACTTAATCCAGTCCTCTTCAAATGTTTCTCCGCATATTTATGATGTATTCGGTCCGTTTTGCTTAGAAAATACTTTGAATATTTTTCGTTGTACTTACTTGAATATCTGTCGTTGTAATACTTTGAATATCTGTTCTTCCCTTGAATTTCGGCATTATTCAAGACTTTCTGCAACAATAGTAACAACACTTTAATATACTTTCCATCAATTTAAATTCCAAATTTAATTTGTTAAAACAATATTGTGAAATTCAAAACATAAAATAATGTCCGTAGATACCCGACATTATCGTGTCCGGGGTACCTGATCGTTATCATTCAACATTTTTAAATACAGCACTTAAATTGTACAATGAATGTTACAAATACTATTAAAACATTTAAATATATAAAAATTTCTACAGCATTAAATAATAGACAATTATGATCACTTACGTATTGTAATTGATAATACACATTACGTATTGTACTTTTACAGGAGCGAATATTTTTATTTGGCGGAAACAAAACACACTCACGAGTAACTCACTTGACGGCCACGTGGCAACTGAGTTGAATTTGTTTTTACTCCAGAGGGTGCTCATTTAAAAAAAAAACTGGTACCTATGCAACGTGTTTCGTTTGTTAGCAATTTAGATGTCCGTGGCTACCCGCCGTCCGGGGCTACACGACTATCCCCTACTCATTTTTCTGAATAAGGCACTCCCGTGAATATAAACATATGACTAATATTTAGTGAATATAATAATAACGTCTGAAAATGTATATCGAATGAAAGTATTGACAAGTTTAGTGTGAACGAATGATACGAACATGAGTTTAAATTTCAAGGTATGCCGAGTAACATCAATAACAGGAGCTGCGAGCGCACATGGTCATTTGACCAAACCCACCGAGCTGAGTACTCCAACGGATGATTCAGTTTTTAAAATAGACGAAAGTGGCATGACTAAACAACAGGACCAACCTCAAATCAGTTCATCTTTGGAAGAAGTTGATTATGTGGTCGTTCACAGTACATACCTTGGAACACGAGCTCATCGATCTCCAAAGAAGGGGTCATGGTTTATTCAACAACTTTGCGATAGTTTCAAGTCACAGACACAAACAAATCAACAATCGTTGATCGAAATGATACGTGATGTGCAAAATGAAGTTGCTATAAATAATATTTATATCAACGAAGAGGAAAATTCTATCCATAAACAAATGCCTTTTTTATGCAGTACTCTTACCAATCGTATAATGCTGGGTCCATTTAAAACATCTGTGGATGCAAACAAAACTATTTAAGGAAATATTAGGTTGGGGAAAAAGTTTCTTTGCATTTTATATGAAAATTGAAAGTTTATTAACATTTAACTTAAGTATATATGTAGCATTTTGTTCAATGGCTTTCTGCCATCTTGTAGGTTGTGACATAATCCCGTTGCTGTAGAAATTTTAGGACGAAACAAGTCATTTTGGCAGTCCTCTCTTGATATTAACCTCACACTGCCTAAAGAATTCTGAAGAGACCAAAACAGGTAGGAACCTGAAGGTGCAAGGTCGGGGCTATATGGCGGATGCATTAACACCTCCCAGCCAAACTCTGTTAGTTTTTGCTTCGTACCTAAAGCTGTGTATCGTGATGAAAAACTACACCCTTTTTATTGATCAATTCCGGCCGCTTTCTCTCAGCTTCTTGCTTTAATATATCAGTTGTTTCCAGTTGAGATTCGAATCTATGGTTCTCCCGGCGGTAAAAGCTCATAATGAACAATGCCCTTCCAATCCCACCATACACACAGCATCACCTTATTGCGAGATAACCCGGGATATGCCACAGTCTGTGAATCCTGACCGACCTTTGACCACGACCTTTTTCGCACGTTCTTGTCGTACTTAATCCACTTTTCATCACCAGTTATCAATCCCTTCAAAAATAGTTCTGTTTCATTACGTCTCAATAAAGAATCGCAAATGAGTACACGGTTCATTAGGTTTCTTTCAGTGAGCTCATGTGGCACCCAAACATCAAGCTTTTTTTTGTACCCAGTATTTTTCAAATGAGTCAAAATTGTTTTGTGGACTATTCCCATTTTTTCAGCTATGTCGTTACTACTGATATGCCGATCTTGCTCAACTTTTTCAAAAATGGCGTCCATTTTATCCGTAACAGGGCAACCAGGGGGGCAAGTCTGGTCCAACCGGTGAAATCAAAACCCTCACGATTACTCATATAATGGATATAATTATTATATGGAGTTCTATAATATATTTAGATGTCATATAACTCCATTTGATAATTATATCCTTGATATGGGTAATCACGAGGTTTTTGATTTCACCGGTTGGACCAGACTTGCCCCCCTGAGCGATGTGCATCTTTGACATCATAAAATCCGGATTGAAAACGCTTTAACGAACTTTGTGCTACTCGTACTGACACTGCATTAGGTCAAAAAACGTCACAAATTGTTTTCGCGGCTTGCGTTGCATTTTTTCCTTTTTTGTAATAAAATTTTAAAATGTATCGAATTTCTTCATTAGATTCACTAATTTTGACAGAAAGGAAAACAAATGAAAAATAGCTGGAAACAACATTTTACTAATTTGTTTTATTTTTTTTTCAATGTTACCTTTTTATTGTCATCAAAACCAGCCAGATACAAACGGTACAGCCAAAGATATTTCTTTACAAGTTTATACATACATACTATATGCGAAAAGACTTTTTATCCGACCTATTAGATCACAAGCAAATGATTCACTATTAATGATGTTTTGGGATGGACTTAGACTGAAATATTGGTTCTATTAATAAGTGTACCTACACATAACAATTATGGAAACACAGTATTATGGGTATAGGTGTTAAGTTATGGGAAAGAAGGCAAAGAGTACGAGTTATAAAATATGACAACACAATTATCCGATCTACTCTTCGAGGAGTAGGTATAATGTTCTTAAAATCCATCAACAATTTGCTAAACATGCAGTTTCATATTGTGAATTCAAATACACAAATGTACTAATATCTCAACAAGTCTACATGTCGCGAACCTCAGTCATTCCCAACTTCCAGATCCCAATAGTCAACACAACCCTATCACAGTACCAATTTGGTTTTCTTGCACCACTAATGTTTAACAGATTACCTTTAGATATTAAGAACATCAATAGATATAAAATATTTTAAAAAAATAACAATGTGGATGATTAATAACAAAATTAATGTTGACAGCTCTCTATCTCATATCATCATATAATAGGCATATGTACCTAGGCTGTATACTGTGAATCATGGTTGTTGTTTGACCTTATCACTTTTATTGTTGATATTGCTGTGATTTTATATAAAGTGTTTTGTTTTATTATTATTGTATTTTTTTATATTATTATATTATTGTTGTATAATGCAGCAATGATGCATAAGTTATATTGTATTATTATCTTTATATTATTGTAATATTATCTTTGTATTATTGTTTATCATTAGGTTATTTTTTGTAAGTATTCTTATTATTTTTTTTGTAAAGTGCCTTCATTATCACGGGATGGAATCCTAGTGAGGCAGTCGCTGGTAAAAAAAAATGTATATTTTTACATGAATTTTTAATAAACAAAACTAAACAAATATTATAAAAGATATTCAAATTATAACTTATAACTCATTTCAAAATGAATGAAATTTACTCACTCAACAATGACTTGATTGTTCACTAAATTTACTATTATATTAAATTGATATTTAAGTTATTTCTGAAGATTATCTCGCAAACACGTACGTTACGCAGAACTGTTCTCAAAAACCATGGGAGCTGGAATGCTGAAAATTGGTAGGTATAAATAAAGACAAATACAAAATCTCTGTTTACGCCATTTAACTGTCATAAAAATAAAATAAATAAAATGCACTGCTTTCGATGAATTGCGATGCCTTTGTGTATCGCCAGAAGAAGTAATGCGCTAAGCCAGTGGTCATTGGTAATCAAGAGGCTTCTTCTGGAATTCATCGACATCATCCGCACTCAGCACCGCTTCAACTATCGCATTTAAAAATTATCCGCCTACTTGTAACGTTTTGCCAATATTCGCGCCTGTCAGTTGGCAGCACTGAAAAAAACAAGAGACTTACCGCTTGTCATTCGCAGAGTACGGATCTCTATATTTTGTTCGTGTCTGTGTGACCGCCGCTTTTCGCCGCTAAATTAATAAAACCCCCTTACTTTTCAACTGCTACTTTTACCGCAAATTCTTCGCCATCTTCACCGCTATCGTCTACAATAACATCGAAGTTCATAAACATTTCAACAGTTTTTCATCCGCTACAACCGCTTCATCAATCTTCAACGCCTGCTATCACTACAAGAGAAGAGTGCCCTCTGCCAAAAGGATCTGCCAGCCATTTAAGGTAAGTGCATTGTTTCCTTTTGGCTTATATACGAGGTGTCATATTTATCGAACTGCAGTGCATAAAAATCGCTCATAAAATCAATTTACCAATATCAAATTTGTTAATTTTACAATGAACCAGCAAATCCCCGCTATACCAAATAATATTAAAATTAATTTTGTTTGCTATAAAATATTAACAATGTAGTACCTACCTACATCTCATTTTTTTTAACAATTTTTATGAATATTGAATTTAATTGAACGACATATATTCATACAATTTGTATGGCAGTCGCCTATACACGTTATCTAAGAAGACTATAAGTTTGATACTTAATCTCCAAACATACATACATACCATGCTGTTATCATATTCTGGGTAGGAAAAAAGGACTGACCTTCATACTATCCTATCTTGACATACATACCTACATACATGCTATCACTACCGACAGTTGGATTTCATGTGTCACATAAAACTAGTATTAAAATAAAATTTACTCCACTGCCCAATTATTGTCTTTCGATGAAAATATAACCTAAAAATAGACATTTATGATAATAATGTTATTGGTAGAAGCTACAAGGGTTTGGGCTTTATCTTAAGAGTGACCAAACCATTTAAGAATATTGATTCTCTAAAAATTTTATTTAACGCATATGTTCAAAGTCACGTGGAATTCGTAACCACTGTATGGAATCCTCATTATAAGTTGCACATAGACAACATAGAAAGAATCCAAATAAAATCATCAAACACCTCGATTTTAGAACTAGACGATTTGGTATCAGTTATGAGGAATCTTTAAAACATCACCAAATGTTACAACTTAACAAAAGAAGGGGTATAACTAATATATGTATGTTTCCTATATAAATTACTTAACAATCAAATAGATAGTCCGTATCTCTTAGGGCAAATCCCATTCAACTGCCCCGCCAGACAAAACCGCCAGAACCTCCTTTTTTACACTAAATACTCAAGAACAAACTATGCAAATAACACTTTTATTAACCGTTGCTGCAATATGTACAAATAAACTTAATCATAAGCCAGATATTTTTAACAATAGCCTGCATTCATTAAAAAAACAACTATCATCAATATTATGTCGCGTATTTAAATTCCAATCCGCTCAATAAAAATTTTCGTGACTCTATATGGTAATTGAGTGCCCAAACGTTCGCTACTATAGTATTAGTTCACATAGGGCCCGCTAAAATTGTCGCCACCTAACGGTTAACTACGAATAAATCTTCGGTTTGCGCCGGTCATTGCGCTAATGAGCTATAGGTATACTGGAGTGCTATTGTCCATACAACAAAACACATAATTTTGTGCCGATCTGGTGTGCGAATATAGCCGCTGCAAGTGGGACTCGCGTCTCTTTCTAAGCGTCAATTCATATAGAGTTTGGCTGTCAGTTGGTGTGTTTTCCTGAGTTCGACGTGTTGTTTTAAGTCTGTTTTTGATATTATTTGTTTTTCTTTCTATAAATTAAAATAAATAAAGACGATGGTTGAATACTGCAGCTCTTTTGGATGTCAAAACATTTGGTATCCCAACAGCGGAATTAGTTTTCACGAGTAAGAAACTTTACATTTATACTTCAATGGCGTCCTCAAAGATTGCTACTTCAATATTAAAAGTACCTCAACTATTTGTATTAAAATATGATCTACATTTTAATATTTGTTAAATTACCTACAATAATTTAAAATTTATTTTAATTTAGTAACACTGCTACCTAACATTAAAATGATTACGTAAACCAATATATCCTTTTGATTTCATCTTATCGTGTGAAATAGCTTTCAGTGTAGGGTTTTAACTAGTAAATCTGTCATTATTGCTTCCAGATTCCCTCTACATTTATAATTAATTACGAAATATGCTCTTTAACTGTAATTATTTCTTGTATTTATAATTTTTGTGCTATTATTTTCCATCATAATATATAGGTACTCTTTTTTACATTTCTATTTTTTCTGATAATTATTACATGAATTTATAGCTTGTGTTTATTTGTCAAAAATATTAATATGCTCTGTTTTACGTTTACAATTTTTACTTATAATTATTTATTGTATTTATTACGTGTCCTACTGTTATTTCTTATAGTTAATAATATGCTCTTTTTTACGTTTCTATTTTACTGTCGATTGTTATTTTAGATTTATAACTTGTGCTATTATTTGTTATAACTTATCATTAATAATATGCTTTTTTAACTTTTCTATTTTTACTGTGAATAATTTTATGTGTTTTATAACTATGCTTTTATTTTTCATAATCAATTTTATGCTCAAATTTGCATGTACATATATATTTTATTATGTACTTTTATGTGTTTTTGGTATTTGACATATTTGAATTGTTATTCATATTTATTAAATAAATTAACAAAAATCGGCTGGTTTACGTAAACGTTGCGCAAGCACATAAAGTGATCACGTAAACCAACTGATGACAGGTCATATGCTCTGTAGGTGCCTTGAGTTTCTGGTTCTTTTATAATATCCCAACTTCGTCTCTATTGAGATGTTAAAAAGTTCGTCAGTAAAAATATCATTTGACTCCCGACAGAGAAAAAATCCAGTGTTTGCGTATATGCTATTAAAAAAATAATCGATAAATATATATTTATATATTAAAAATGAGACTTTTTAAACCTGTTCTAAAGTTATTGGATCAACGTTGATGATCTTGTGTTTTTTGATAGAAAAACACCTAATTAATGAGTAGTTAATAACAAAATATTGTCAGTGTGGGAAGGAAAAAACAAGTTGATTCCTTATTAAAGACAGAAATGATCTCAATGGATGCAAACACTCTTATGAAAAAGTACAGGATTTGTAAATAGTCGTAATACTTGTTTAAAAAGATATGGTTTCACATAAATTTTCTAATATTCTGAGTTATGAGATGTTTCTAATAAGTAATTTGTACTCATATATGATAATCTATATATTACTTTTACTGTATATGTACACCCGATTGTGTATATTTTTCATTTGGTTGAATTACATCATTAATTATCGGATAATCTCATTCTATTCTTCAAAATTACTCATATATTGTATGAAGTGAGCGTTCTAGAAAGAGATAGGAATGCCACTTGTACTATATATGTCTCTTTCTACTACTTCGGCACAACATTTGAACTACATTTAGCACTCCAGTATACCTATATCTCATTGCATAGCGCCAACCACTAGCGACACCTAGATCGCATTGGGAGGTGTAACACGAGTAAACTAAAATCTTTCTTCTCTGTCTAACCAATGGACTAGGCCTTCTTTCCTGGTCTTGTACATAGGAAAAGGGGATGGGTATTTTTTCATGCGTGGAGAAGCGGTTGAAGTTTTTTTGTACAAACGGCCGGTGTATTTTCTCTCGATATAATCGGTCGAGAAGCGTTTACTGGAAGACGCAAAGAGGATGGAATCTGGACTATCGTCTTCCTCTTCCGACCTAAAACAACCTCCTGCATGGATCTCTAGCCTTGGCCGTAATTTCGTAGAATTTGCGAGATCCTATCTATACACCACGCCATCTTCCTGTGCCAGCATCATTTTTTGTCATCTTCGTCGGCTCGGGTTAGCTAGCCTGGCCGCCGAGTTCTTCTCCGAGGCTGGACTGGTCATCATCATTCTTCATCATCTTCGTCGGCTCAGATTGGGTAACCTTGAGGCCATAATTCTTCGTAGCAGGTATTTCTTCAGCATCCAAGTGAGTAATCTTTTCGATAGCCTATTCGTTTGATTTCATGCCCGGACAAGGCGGTACAGACCGATTACCTAGCCTCAATTCCACAGTCGTTGATTCTTTCACAGTTTTTAATACTTATTTGACTATATAAATATATAATTATATATTTTTATTCTCACAAAGTGGCCCAAGATACATTCCAAGTGCTCTGAAAGGTGTAATAATAAGAACATAAGTCTGACAGTATTATTATATGTACTTTATTGTTGGAAAATAAGTTTTCATTTAAGTCATGACCTCTGTGATACCCCGGGAGAGAGGTATTTTGTATTATTATAAACCCATATATAATGTTGTACTTGTATTTCCTGTTTTGATAAAGTATAAGTTTTTCCTACGTTGTGTTTTAAAGATATTTTGTATTATTATAAACCAATATATAATTTTTTAACAGATTTTTAATTATCTCAATAGAGACGAAGTTGGAAAATTTATTGTAGGAGAACCGGGAAATCAAGGCACCTACAGGGCTTACGACCTGTCATCGGCTGGTTTACGTGATCACTTTATGCGCTTGCGCAACGTTCACCAAGCAAGCGCATAAAGTGATCACGTAAACCAGCCGATGACAGGTCGTAAGCCCTGTAGGTGCCTTGATTTCCCGGTTCTCCTACAATAAATTTTCCAACTTCGTCTCTATTGAGATAATTAAAAATCTGTTAAAAAATATCTTTGACTCCCGACAGGGAAAAAAATCCAATGTTTGCGCATATGCAATAATAAAAAAAATATTCGATTACCAATATATAATATTGTACTTGAATTTCCTGTTTTGATAAAGTATAAGTTTTTCTTACGTTGTGTTTTAAAGATATTTTATATTATTATAAACCAATATATATAATATTGTACTTCATGTTTTGATAAAGTGTGTTTTAAAGATATTTTGTATTCATTTATCCAACCCTCACTGCTGAGAAAAGGTCTACTTAAGTTACGTACGTAACTATCACAGAGGAACACCGCGTACCCTAAAAAGGAGGGGAAACCTGAGCTAGTTAACACCGGGGCGGTTTTCTTTGTCTTTTCTAATCTTGTATATCTAAAATGCTACTCTTGTGACATTGCTGAAAAGCAGGTGTTACAATTATAATGAATACTTTATGTACCAAATTGCATAATTTTTGGTCCAATACTATATTAATATGACAACTCACCCTTTCCTCCACTCCTACCCTTCTCCATGTCCCACCCTTGCTTCATAAAATACACACACACATACACACACATCACAATTGTACACTTACACCACACTTTTGTCTCTGTTATAGTTGTCTTTATTATATTAATCTGTGGAACAATGTAATTGGCTTACACTCCTGATTACTATCTTTTTTATTAATGTAAAATTTGTAATAGCTGTTTTGTTTCCCAAAATAAAATAAATAAATAAATGATATTTGACATTTGAAACGCCCGATATTGCGTTCATATTGAAACGCCGCTCGAATGCGTTCAGTGAAATTGTTGTGAAAAACGCCATAATCTGCAACATCAGATACATTCGACGGCCCACGTCGAGCGTTGTATCTGAACACAGCCCAGGAGACTTACGATATTAATCGTATCACAGATCCAGACTGAAAACACAATTAAAAACTATGTCTCCACCGGGAATCGAACCCAGAACCTCTGGATCAGCAGTCGGATACCCAACCAACTGAGGCACGAAGGCCGACATATTCATTAAATGACATGAAGTCTACTATTGTACCAACGTATTTTTAGACAATTATTGTTATTTCTTAATTATGCAGTTTTAAGAAAAAAAATATGCTTTACACATAATAACTGTGCAGTTTATAATATTTACAACAATTAAGTAACTTATAAAAAATTTGTATATATAACAAAAAATATTATTATTCGTTTACCCACAAAAATAATTTCTTTAATAATAAAAAAATATTAGTTTCACTATGTACATCAAAATATCTATTTTTATTGTTGTTTCTAATCAATTTAACAACTTTTGATTATTGAATTAAATCATATTTAGAAAATACTATTATTATTATTATCTAATAATTTTTATAGTTGCACATACACAAGCATTGGACTTTTTTCCCTGTCGGGAGTCGAAGGCATAATAGGTGAACATTGCGCAAGTGATAACTTAAACCAGCCGATTGCAGGTCGTAAGCCCTGTAAGTGCCTTGAGATCCTAAAGTTCCTGAAAAAAAAATTCCAACTTCTTCTCTATTGAGATGTTAAAAATTTATCATAAATTATTATTATATTATTATTTTGTTGATTATGTATAAATGAAATAGGAACGAAGCTGTTTATTTTTCCAACTGTTGAGATCTCTGGCTATAGAATTTGAATCAATATATTTTTTACTTTTGATTTTTTTTACTCAAGATTTACTTTTGGGCTACCCTGTTTCTTGACCGTAATGTATGATGTACTATTATTATAAAAACAATTATAATGTGAAATTTGAAAATACAGTTTATCTTTTGGTTGGTATGTTTTTTTACAAACTTTGTTGTGTATTTTAATATAAAAAATATAAAATAAGTAAACACATGGTCACTTTCACCAACGTCCCCTAACTCTTAGGTGCTACCTAAGAATTCTTATGTAGCACCTAACGTGAATTTTCGTTTCACCACCTACATAAGAGTTACCTAAGACGCTAAGAGCCCCCTAATTCTGGGGAGCCGATTTCCGCCACCTAAACGAATACTTAAGAAACAACTGTCAAAATGACAGTCAGTATATAGCGATTTAGTAGCACAATATTGTCAATTGTGTTTAAAATTTTAATTTTTCGTCGATTTACACGCATTTTGAAAATAAAAATGAATAGGATTATAAATGCCGTAATGTTTCAAACTCTCATCGACGGTTAAATTTGGTTGCCGTTTTCTTTCGATTGGCATTTCCTAAAATACAAGACAAAATTGCTAAATGATTTCCTCAATATTTATGTATAACATTATTGCATTTTTAGGCATTGAACATACATTATATTAGTAATAGCACAAGTAATAGTTACTTATTAACGAGAAAATAACTAAAATCAACTAAACGAAAACTGAATTATTTGGAAATGTTGAACGAAATCACAACGTAATTGACAGAAAGTGACAGTCATAGAAAAAACATGATGCAATATGATGCATTCCAAATACAAATGTTGCCACTGTATAAACAAAAATAATCGTTTTGAATTCCTAGCTAGGGAACAGATAAAATAGACTGGTGAAAACCAAACGATACGTTAGGGGCTACCTAAGCTTAGGTGATACCCAGCTATGTGACAGTTTAGGTAACATTGCTGAAAGTCACCAATAGTCTTGTAAGTAATAATGTAATGCAAGCAAAACGGTTTTGTAAATGATGGGAAATTACAATTGTCTGTACCTTTGTTGAAGACAAGATAAGAATGCAACAATATCATATTATTAAAATTAATTTTGAAACTTTTTTGAAATCCATAATTAATAAGGAAGTAAAAAATTCTGGAACAAAATATATAGCATTGATTCTTTCACGTTTAAAAATGGTAAGAATGTTTTAGGACTGTAGGTACTAGTCCAAATGTTACTGACGAGTACATTAGGACTAGTACAGTCCGAAAACGTTCTAACCATTATTTATTTATTTATTTATTTATTATTTATTTATTTATTTATTGATTTATTTATTTATTTGTTTAATTAATTAATTTATTTATTTATTTAATTAATTATTTATTTATTTATTTATTAATTATTTATTTATTTGTTTAATTAATTAATTAATTTACTTATTTTTTTTTTTTATTTATTTATTTATTTATTATTTCTCGGGCAACTAACAGGTACTATGTCAAATATTAATTTAACATGCACCCAATAACTAGTTTCCACATTCTGGAGACTTACGATATTAATACGGGACCTTTGGATCAGCAGTCAGATACCCAACCAACTGAGCCACGAAGGCCGGAAGGAAGAATTTATAGTGGAAAAACAAAGCCAGAATTTTTCATTTACTTATCAACAATATTAATTTGAAACGAGTGGGTTGTAGCCAACGCATAGCTCTCCACTACAAATGGAATGTATTTATATAATAGAATATGAGATATGATTTATTTTATATTTTTAATTAATTGTGTTGCTTGTATAAAATTATGGATATTTTTTGGGAACAAATGATTTGTTTGTCAACGAAAATTTGTAACCGCTATTGTTTACATCTATTCTCCTTAGATATTGATTGAAAAATCCAAAAACGTTATAACGTAAAATTAATGTGAAGTGGAATAAACAAAGTTTTTTTTTCATTTTTAATAAAAAAATACTAAAATATTTTTCTATTATTTGATTCATCGCGACCACGACTGTATCGACTCCCGGCCAATAAAAATAGCTTCTCGCTATTGATTTTGATATTACAATACAGTCATGTGATTCATGCAACAGATTTAATATATTCTGTCTCATTTCCATTGGTATTATGACTCTTGCATGTAACATATGAGATTCAACTGTCGATTGAAATGCAAATTATCGAATATTTAAAGATATTTTATATTCTATACAAAATGTAGGTATGTATGTCAAGATAGGATTGACCTTTGGATCAGTTCTTATATAAACTACTCCCTACAATCTAATTCTACTTCCTCTTTTACGTAGACCTTAGGGTCAGTTCATATATGTACACACTATTTCCTATATTCAATGCTTCTTATTTAATGTAGGCCTTTGTGTCAGTTTTAAGTCTATGAGTCTAATTGTGCAGAAATATTTTAAACTATATGTACACTTGATGAAAAAATATAATAACGAATGGGATATGACTTACACTAGACTCTTTTCAATACTTTAGTTTAATCAAAATTTAAACCATTTCCCGTCATTCAATATAACTAAATTTTTAATACACATATGCTTTCGATAGCAATATTATATAAAAATGGTTAAGGCCAATTATATTAATAATTAACACTTCCTTGCACCCTTCGCAAGTGGCGAGTTTATTGCCGTATGGCAGTTTCTTCCAACTAACCAGTATTTCCAGCCCAAATAAGCAATATTTGCGTGAGAAATAAATTTAAATAAATTTCTCTTCTGCTGGGAATCGAACCCAAGACGCCCGCACAGAAACCAAACGACTTACCAACTGTGCCACGGCGTTCGGCACTATTAAACTCTTTACAATGTTGATAATGAGTCACATTCAAAAACATTTCCCAGTCTAAGTGCCAGAAATTTTATATACTTTATTTACAATTGATGGCAATATATTATGTAATATATAAACGAATGGGTTGTGGCTTACACTTGGACATTTTACAACCCTAAAATTCAATCAAATTTCAAACCACTCTTTATAGTCCTAATTTGCAGAAATTTTGTTTTTGAAAAACCGTATACAGACATTCTGTAATCATTCTAGTTTATTTAATAAAAAATAATAAGTTTTTATCAATTTATATATATGCATGTATTGTGAGAAAGAATAAATAAATAAATAAATTCTTCATTGGCATCCAGATAACACACACGACCGTAATAAAGCAATGAAAGAAGTAAAGATTGAGCTAATGTGATTTTACAATATATTGGAAGAAAGTTCATCAATCTATGGAGAAAATGAATACCTTAAAACAGGTTTTTACTGACATGCGAAATCTGCTCTTGCCGATGGAATATAGCCAGAGATGACAGTTGCCGCCTCTGTGGGACATCTGCATGCACGGCTAGACATTTCTTGGCCGGCTGCAGGGTAGCGCTACAGGAGGGAAGGTTCTCATACAGACACTATAAGGTCCTTAAAATTATCAGAGAGACTTCCAGCCTTGCGGTGGCAACAGCAATCAAAGGATTAACCACATAGATACCGACGGTTACAACAAAAAATCAGACCTACAACAAAGAAATTAGTATAAATGGGAAATCAGATGACTGGAATATCCTATGATATGAGAACAGAGAGATATACCCTTACAAGGGTGATCTGCATCTCATCAATTAGACCTGAGTTGACAATATACTCTCTTTCATTGAAAAGAGTTATTTATGTGGAGCTGACTGTTCCATGGGACAAAAATATTCCAAAAAACCACCAATACAAGCTAAACAAGTACAAGAAACTGTTAGATAAAACCGTTAAAAATGGCTTTAGCACAAATATATATGCTATAGAGGTAGGGGTGAGAGGCCTGCCCGCAAAATCTTTATATTCCTACTTTAAGGATTTAGGTCTCCCTAGAGGTAAAATAAAAGAACTTTTGGATAGGGTGATAAAAGCAGCATTATCCGTGTCCTATTGGATTTGGTTGCGCAGGGGAGTAGAGTATCAATCGGAGGTTGGTGAGTGAGTGGTGAGCGTGACTTGAGTCATAAAGGGGCCCCTTAACCCCGCATACATGGTCGCAAGCCCATGTGGCTCGTCTATTCTGGATGGTACTCTGGTCACCTGTGCTCGTGGGCCTGGATTCGTGAACCCAGTTAAATCACGATTGCCGTTTTCTTTTGTATACTATTTTCATCACTGCAAAAAATCATATTTTGGCCATGTTCAAAGAGGAGAAAATTACGGAATTTTTCAAATGGTCATGAATGGTAAGACTGAGAAATGGAGAGGTGACAGAAGTTTATTCATTTTTGTATCGATTAATTTATATATTTATTTATTATTTATATATTATTTTTTCTTATCCCCGAACTTTTTGGGGACCTGACACAACACACGAAGAAAAATAATATTTACCGAGTTGAGTTTTCAAATATTCTTTTATCCAAAATTCCACATTTTCTTTGTTTATATGTAAATAAATTGCCAGTCATAATAATTCATTTCCAGAATTATTATTTGTTCCTTACAAAATATTTTTTTATCTTATCTATGCTTTATACATACCTAAGTACCACATTAGTAACGAATTTGGTGACTATATTTGCGATAAAGAGACTTCCCGGTAATCTAGTAGTGTGTTGCGTTCAACTTGCATACATTTGTACAATATTTTATCAATTATTTTAATACATAAGCACATATTGTTGAATTTAACAATTTTAAAAATTGCGATACAGTTAACTGAATGTTATATAGTGAACTCGACCTTAAAAATTGTGTCAAAAATCTAAAAAGTAAAAGGTATAAATTGATACAAGTTCTGAAAATAGGTATACTTTACGATTTTATGAAATTCATTTTAACTGAGAAGGTAAGAATATTTAGTTTTTTAATATGTAAGTATGTACCTGGTTATTTACTAAACTCTAATTTATATATACATACTTAATTCAAAGGATTTCAAGGTAATTTTCCTTGAAAATGTACTATATTTTCGTCGATAAATCAATGATTTACATTTTTGTATTTTATTTAGATGTATTTTTGTATTATAAAATACATGTTTATTTAGAATAATTGTTGATAATTCTAACCTACTATGTGTCTTATAATATATTAACTACAATTGATAACAAAAAATATGTTTATATTAAGAAACGTTGATAAAACTGTCGATTTATTGGGTTCATATTTTAGATGATAACATTCTATTCAATTTTTATCTTTGATCAATAAATAAAATACGAAGTGTTAAAAATATTCCAAAAATAAACTGGATGAAAATCATGATCGTCTTTTACTTTCATTTGTAAATTATAATTATTCTATGATTATTTATTTGATAGAATTTCACTATAAATAAATATTTATGTTTAACTAACTACTTCTAACTAGGATAATACCAGGACTTTAAATGTATATTTTGCTATAAAATATAGTATTTTATTTAATGTTTTTATTTCATAGAATACAACAGCACCAAAACAATGTAGGTACCTATACAAAATTATAATGGTATTCTAACATGTATTACCTACAAGATAATATCTATAATAGAAATTTACATAAATTTGATAACAGGATAGTATTAATGTTTTATTCTGATATATGAGATCGAAATACCTCTATAATACTTTGTTATCTAAGTTTGTGGTTTTTCAATATCAATAATTGAAAAACGTACCTATTCCGAAATCATTCAAACAGTCTTAAAATTGCATATTTATTAGTCATGTTAAATATTAAACAGTCATAAAATTGCATATTAACTATTCATGTTGAATATTTCTAAAGAAGTCGATTTTAATTAAAACTTTTGACGACTGTTGTAGAAGTTTATTATTTGTATTTAGAATTTTTTTTTATTTTTCATATTTCACTTCACTACAGTATGGATTTTGGTCAGCAAAAAATAACATTTAAAAGATAAGAATTCATAACTATAATATAAAGACCACGATTTTTTTGTATTTATTGTTTATTTGTACGATAATTCTTTACCACATTTTCCCATTTCAATGATATTTTTTTGTATTTATTGTTTATTTGTACGATAATTCTTTACCGCATTTTCCCATTTCAATGATATTTTTTTGTATTTATTGTTTATTTGTACGATAATTCTTTACCGCATTTTCCCATTTCAATGATATTTTTTTGTATTTATTGTTTATTTGTACGATAATTCTTTACCACATTTTCCCATTTCAATGATATTTTTTTGTATTTATTGTTTATTTGTACGATAATTCTTTACCACATTTTCCCATTTCAATGATATTTTTTTGTATTTATTGTTTATTTGAACGATAATTCTTTACCACATTTTCCCATTTCAATGATATTTTTTGTATTTATTGTTTATTTGTACGATAATTCTTTACTACATTTTCCCATTTCAATGATATTTTTTTGTATTTATTGTTTATTTGTACGATAATTCTTTACCACATTTTCCCATTTCAATGATATTTTTTTGTATTTATTGTTTATTTGTACGATAATTCTTTACCACATTTTCCCATTTCAATGATATTTTTTTGTATTTATTGTTTATTTGTACGATAATTCTTTACCACATTTTCCCATTTCAATGATATTTTTTTGTATTTATTGTTTATTTGTACGATAATTCTTTACCACATTATCCCATTTCAATGATATTTTTTTGTATTTATTGTTTATTTGTACGATAATTCTTTTTTATTATTTTTTCGTTAGAATGGGGGTACCTCAGGGGTAATTCCATGTTACTACATTTTGTCAACATCCAATGATGGTTTCTATAAGAAAATCGTCAAAGTCTTCAATTAGCAAAGTCATATCCACGAAGTATCTTATGATAACTTTCTATGACAAATAACTGATCTCTTCAATTCTTATGTACACATAATTTTAGGATTTGTAGGATACTTGTTTTAACCCTGATCATCCAGTAATGCATTTATTGAGGTTATAATAGATATTTTCCTATAAAGGATTAATTCAAAATAAACCTCAAAATTTATGTTATCTAAAATGATTTATTTGACTCCAATTTAGATTTTGAATCACTTCCATTCACGAGCAGATTAAAAGCAAACATGGTTTGAATATTATTGGCAAACAGCAATTTTGTAATTTTAATAATTATTGTTTCATTTACAGAACTAACTAACCATGGTTTTACCAAACACCAATCAAATAAAAGATACAAAAGATACAGTTGCTCCATCGTCTGGAATTGTTTATATTTTTTCGCACGATGAATTTGACAGTCAAGGTAAAAAAAATATTGAAAAATGAACTCTTAAAAATAGTAGATGTCTTGTACAAAGTAATTCGGTTCCAATTTCAATCTCTTCAACCTAAAACATGGTAAAATGTTATGAACATTTTTTAAATTATAATTCACTGTTTAAACCTGTAACATTAAATTAATAGAAATTAGTGATAAACGAGACAGGTCCTGCATGACCATGAACGCAACACCAGGATCATTACTAAGCTTGTAAGACTGAAAGTCTCACAAAAACTCTATTGTTTTGCTGTGTATCAAAAACCTCTTATTTTATTAAAAATAAATAAAATATACCTGACTTTCGACGGACCTATGCTGAATTGATGGATTTTCATAATCTTGTGCAAGAATCATGACTCTGAACCATATGAATGGAATTAATTTATATATTTTTAAGCAAACAAACAGTCAAACAATATACATTACAAAAAATAGGTGTTACTTAAATTGTAAACCAAACAGTTTGCAGTAATTTTACTCGTCTTGAAGAAGTACTCCATATTTTACCATATATAAAAAAAAATATTGATTAAGTCTATATAATGTGTACCTACAGCAGAATAAAATTAATATAAAGGAAAACAAAATTTCGTGAGGAAGGAAAAGGAATGAAAGGAAGTGAGAAACCCCTCATCAATGACTCGAAGAATTGAGACTTAAATCTGGCTTTTGTGTGTTGATGGATGTCCACCGCACTAAAAAATGAATTATAATTACTGCAAGCTCGTTGTATGAATGAATGAATTTTGGTAATAGTTTGTGGTACATTGTAGAAGCCTAAATGTGGAAGTAGTTCTTGTTCGTCTCAGAGAGCAATTAAAGTTCATCTTTTGGAGAAGATAATTTAAATGATTCCCGGACAATTGGCCGTAGCCGATTGGCCGTGGACAATTGGCCGTACGCCCTTTTTACCGTATGGACAATTTATCGTGAGGACAATTGGCCGTGAGGACAATTGGCCGTGGGGACAGTTGGCCGTGAGGACAATTGGCCGTGGGGACAGTTAGCCGTGAGGACAATTGGCCGTGGGGACAGTTGGCCGTGAGGACAATTTATCGTATTGACAATTCACCGTGCGGAAACTATTTTTAGCATCAGAAAATAAAACTTCGTTTTAATCACTGTCGACATATTGGATTTCTCCTAGTATCTTGAAATAAAAAAGTAAGGCAATCGGTTCGTCGCCATAAACGAACATTTTTTTTATTCACGCAATTTATTTAACTCAAACGAAAAAAGAAAGAAAAAATTTTCTGATGCTCTAAATAGTTTCCGCACGGTGAATTGTCCATACGGTCAATTGACCATACGATAAATTGTCCTCACGGCCAATTGTCCTCACGGCCAACTGTCCCCATGGCCAATTGTCCTCACGGCCAACTGTCCCCACGGCCAATTGTCCTCACGGCCAACTGTCCCCACGGCCAATTGTCCTCACGGCCAACTGTCCTCACGGCCAATTGTCCTCACGATAAATTGTCCACACGGTAAAAAGGGCGTACGGCCAATTGTCCACGGCCAATCGGCTACGGCCAATTGTCCGGACACGCATTTAAATCTACTATGTTATTTAAAAGTTTTTATAAATACATCATGTCAGTTACTGTTCGCCTGTTTTCCAGAGTCGTAACCTTGGAATAAAGACAAATCATCGTGCCATTAGTTAAAGCCATTTTTTTATTTGCTGATCCTAGTTTTTATTTCTAAACACAACATTCTTAGTTTGTTTTACCTACCATCGTGAAAAAGAATCCTAGAACCCGATCATTATTTTTAATCATTATTTGTTTAATTTTTCTCATAATGCATCTATTTATGTCAACGTTATGTATCTACTTTTCTGACTATATTACATAGTATGTTTACTCTTATTTTAATAATCATTTTAAGGTTTCGCACGAAGGCTGGGGGCACAAGCAGATATAGAAAAGATAACAAAATGTTTTAAAGACATTAATTTTGAAGTAGAAGAACCCTTTGAAAATTTTACAACAGAACAAGTGTGCCGTGTATTGGACAGAGGTCAGTATTTATTAAAGTAGATAATACTTAATTAAAATTAAAAATGGTAGCTATGGCTATCGGCAAACATCTTGAAAAATCACGTGGGCTGCTCGGAACACAATTTTTTTGCCTGTCTGGTAGATATGCAAAACGTTCCTCTCCACGTCAAAAATAATTAAGATATTAGGTAGCTGATATTTATACTATTAATAAAATAGCATGTGTTCCAGTAATGATAGATTGTAAAAATAAGAGTTATTACCTATCCATAAAATATTCTTATCAAACATCATTTTATCCAATCTTTCTTCTAAACATTATAATATCAGTTAAATTTGTTGATATTTTGACAAAAAAATAAAGTGAATTACCTCATTACTCGAATATAATATTAAAAAACTCTATTACCCTACTCAAATACCCTGAAATTAGACATTTAAAATCATCATGTAGTCAAGGACCAGATAAAATTCCTTCTTTGTTTGTGAAAAAATGTATGTACCCATTATCCTACCCTCTTTATTTGCTATTAAATATGTCGATTTCAAAAGGATATTTTCCTGAAAAGTGGAAAACCAGTTACCTTACACCTATTCCTAAAAAGGGCGAATTGAACGATGTGCGTAATTATATGCATTCAATCTTGTCTGCCAAAATTATTTGAAAAACTTAATTTAGGGAAAATTAGCAACAACATCCAAAATGTAATATCTTGAAGGCAACATGGCTTTGTTTCCAAAAGGTCGACGTAAAGTAACTTATTGGTTTATGAAAATTTTATTTCTTCTGCTCATACCAGTAAGTCAAGTTGACTCAATTTATACTGATTTTAGTAAGGCCTTCGACAAAGTATGTCATAGTATATTATTAAATAAATAAATAAATACAAATATTCCATCTGGCTATGTCTCTAATGGGATAGGAGGAGAGAACCGAACATCATATTTTTAATCCTGGCACGCTTCCATTCATAACATCGTCTCAAACATGTTCGAATCGTTCACATGGTAGAACCATCCGATTTTTTACGATCTCTCATAGCATTCCTGTCCGCTTTGTATATTTTCTTCGTCAGGCGTTCCTCATTCATTCTATCCAAGTGGCCAAACTATCTTAATTATCCTATTATTCCTCCGACCTACCAAATACGATGACTTTCAAAGGAACTACATCCTACTCACCTCCCGAAATTTGCGAACTATTCTCTACATACTTTAGCTCAACATTCATTGACGATGACTTACAGAATCTATCCATAGACGAAATTAACGATTTGCTAAACAATGACAATAACAATACCATAGACCATGATACTATAAACTATATCGACATAAATGAAAACCTCGTAAAAATTCATTTGAATAAATTAGACGCCAACAAAGGACCTGGCAGCGACAATATTCCCGGCATATTCATCAAAAAATGTGCTGACAACCTCTATATTCCTCTTACTGTTATTTACCGAAATTCTATACATAATGGTTGTTTTCCTTCCCTATGGAAACAAAGTTATATTACACCAATATACAAAAACGGGGCTAAAAATAATATCGAAAATTATCGCCCCATCTCAAAACTGCCCCTTTTCGGAAAATTACTTGAAAAAATTGTATACGAACAACTCCTTAAATTATTCAAAAACATTTTTATCCCAGAGCAACATGGTTTTCTTCCTAACAAATCTGTTACCACTAATCTCACACTCTTCACCGAATACATTCTCAAGCAAATGGATAACAGAACGCAAGTTGACGCAATATATACCGACTTTTCTAAAGCTTTCGACCGCGTTAACCACTTCATACTTTTGAAAAAAGTCAAAAATTTTGGAATTCACGGTAACTTATTGAGATGGGTTATATCCTACATCCGTTTCCGTACACAAACTATCGTACTTAATGGCTTTAAATCAAATACCAAAAACATTTCCTCGGGGGTCGTACAAGGTTCACATCTGGGACCATTACTCTTCAACATCTTCATCAACGATATTAAATTATCTATCAATTTCTCCCATTTTATAATTTACGCCGATGATATGAAACTGTATTATTCAATAAAATCCTGGGAAGACTGTAGAAATCTCCAAAAAGACCTTTTATCAATATTTGAATACTGTAAATTAAATAAATTATCATTAAATGCATCCAAATGTCATTCCATTACCTTTTCAAGAAATAAAACCCAAGTAATTCATGAATACTCAATCGACAACACTATTATTGAGAAAAAAACGGTTAATAAGGACCGTGGTGTATATGTGGACAGTAAACTCTCTTTCGAGAAACACTATATACGATCACATAACCGGCAAAGCTTACCGAATGCTAGGCTTCTTATTTAGAAACACTACGCAATTCCGAGAGCGCAAAACGTATATAACACTATTCTATGCTCTCGTTCGTAGTCATCTTGAATCATCGTCAAGCATTTGGAATCCATTTTACCATATACATAAAAATAGGATTGAAAGAATCCAAAAGTTATTTATAAAACAGCTAAACTACCGATTTGGTATTTCAAATGTAAACGACTACTACACCAGCCTAAAAACCTATAATATTATGAGTCTCGAAAACAGAAGAACTCTAACCGATGCTCTATTCCTTTACAAAATAATAAATAATATGCTTAACTGCCCTGAACTAACAAGACTAATTAACTATAGAGTCCCTGCAAGACCCACAAGACAGACTGAACTTTTTAAAATTTCTACCTTCAAAACAAACTCCTTCAAAAACTCATTTATAAACCGAAGTTGCCATGCTTATAACCTCCACTTTAGCTCAATCGACCCTTTCATATTAAATAAAACAAATTTTAAACAACAAATCATAGCAATTCTTCATAATACCTCTCCGGCTCCTTAATTTCAATACGATATACAAAACTCTCTTCTCACACACACACACACACACACACACACACACGCACACACACACCCTTATACACACACGCACACAACTTTTATCTTTTTTTCTTCTGTATAAATATATTATTTTTTTTGTACTTATTTGAAGCCACTCGTTGCTGGAGATAGGTCACCCGCCCAACCGAATTAGCTAATTTCAAATAACACAAATTTGACTGGGGCCATAAAACTATACCTATATAGTATTTACCTGCGTGTAGCCGCGTGAATATTCTTTGGCTATTTCACATTTATTTATTTATATACACGTAGGTGGGTACTGTGTGTGTACTGCGTGGAGTCTGCAGTAACAAGATGATTTCAATTAACTTGATTAAAAACTTTGTTATTACTCTTAACCAGTGTATAATATAATTATATAATGTTCGTCTATAATTGGCTTCATTTAAACGTAAAATGTTTATCTGTAATTTTTTTATATAGCTGTTGACAAACTGTTAAATAAAATAAAAAAAAAAAAAAAATTATTATTTTTTCTTAGCCTTGTCCTACTTTAGGTAGGGTCGGCTCTCCTAATCCTTCGGCGCCAGGATAATCTGTCCTACATTGTCTTAATCTATACTGTCCTGATCTGTCCTAATAATCAAATAGGTGATATTTTTTTTTAATATGTTACAGCATCCAAAGATGATTTTAGCGGATCAGAATGTCTATTGGTGATAATAATCACACAGTATAACAAAGTTGGACAACTGCTGAGTAAAGATAGTTATTATACCGAACAAGAAGTAATTGAATACTTTAAAGGTGACAAATGCAAAAGTTTGTATAATAAACCAAAGCTGTTTTTCTTTCAGGTAAATCAATTTTAATTTATTTCAAATTTGAATTATTCGTAGTGTTCGCCATTTCCGTTTCGTTTACATCAATGAATGGGTCACACTCATTTTTTTTTTTTTCAACACTTTAAAAGCTCTTATCTCCGAAATCCACCATTACTCAGGGTTCATGTTTTTGCCCAATCTTGCGTCGTTATATGCTGTGGTATCCTATTATAGAAAATAAATCAGTCTTTATACTATGATGTAAATTTGGCTGTCGCTGGCTCTTCGCCTAGAAGGAATATATCTCCCCATGCTTGTATCTTCAACTTATGATTTGACATTCCCGATTTGTTTCAAATGACTTTAACTGATAAATTGACGTTTTTAATCATGCAAAAGCAACATTTGATTCACACCAAGGCCGTAGCCAGGGGGAGGGGATCAAGGGGGTTTGATCCCCCCCGAAATGAAAAAAAGAATATATTTTTTTAGTAAATAACAATGAGACTGCAGTTAAATACGATGCACCCATTTCAAAATTTTGCATGAAAGAAATAATAATTGAAATATATTTAATAATTCAGCATTCTTATGACATTTTTTTAGTGTGACACTGAGTCAGGTATACTGGTACATGCTCGCACATACATTAGATTTTTAGATGTTCTTATTTTTTCAGGACGCGTGAGACAAACACACACTTTATTACTTAAGATGACTATGGGGAGACTTGTTTCTACTGTTCCACGCTAAACCCCCCCCCCCCCCTCCCCGAAATTATTTTCTGGCTACGGCCTTGATTCACACCAAGCAAATATAGTAATGTGAATAGAATTTAAAATATTGTGAACGTTAGTCAATAATTTTGAAAGTAAGTACGCGCCACAAAGTTCCATTCATTGAATAGAGAATTTTTGTTTACCACATAACACCATCGTATAATCTGCTCAATCTTCCAATCGCAAATTATTTGAAATTGCATATCCCTTTTCTTTGTTGTACTATTCAATTGACTTTAATCTCAGAAATCCGATCTAACTGAGAAACAAATTTTCTGAAGTATGTATAACCTTAACGAAAAACGTAATAGGCGACAGCTAGCCACACGGGTCATACAATCTAGTAATATTTGACAAAATTACATTCCTTGTCAGCGTTGTATTTTGATTTTAACACAATATCTAAAATAATCTCCTGATGGGATCCACTGAATAATTCCCAACACCTTCAATCCAGCTTCTGTCATTGAATCAAAAGATTGTATATCCTTGCAATCTTCATGAGGAAGATGAGATAGAAATTCCTCACAATTGGCGATCAATTTTCTCAATTTGAAACCATCATCGATCGATAGATCTGTCATTTGCCTTTGCTTAACAGCTTCATGAACCGTAGATGCACTGATAAATATCGTCCACAGTAGTCCACATCTTCCTTTAAATAATTATACTAGAATTAGAATGCGAAACTTGCCCCGGTTTGGCCAATTCTATTAGACACCTCATAGTTATATACCTACATATGGTGATGAAAACACTTCGAAAGTAAAAGTTGTTTATCTGAATATTTATAAAGGTTTATCAGGCGAATCTCTCAAAAAAAAATATGATAATTACGATCCAGCAGGGCTACTCATGAAGTTGATAAGAGGAAAATTAAGATCAGCTTCAGATTTTAGCAAATTTTGAGGTTAAATTAATAGAATAAGAATATTAATTTATACAACAATTATTGAGAATTTCATTGTAAACGTTGATATTAACAAATTTCCGTGATTAAATGTACAGAAATATTAAGATTGTATTATAATCGAGTACTGATTTATACAGTTTTAAGATTAAGTCAAGCTAAGAACGTATTAAGAATGTGCCATGGGTAGCCCCCCTGGTCATTAAATTTTTGAGCCTGTACATTTGTTTGATGTCAGAGACAAAAGCTTTATAATACAATCAATTATTCAACTGTATTCTTTTGCAATTAAGGTCCCGCGAAAGTATCATTCAATGATTATCATCCGCTCTTTGTTGTCAAAAAATCATCAAAGAGTATACGTAGGCGCTCGAGTTGTAGGAGTTTTTTTATAACACAACGATGTGGTGAAAAACACCATCACGGTAGGTATATATCACAATCCCCCTCACCCAAAAAATAAACATTCTGATTGGGTGATGAATCCAAAATACCTAATTTCATTTTGAAATTTGCAGGCATCCAAGGTTTCCAAATATTCAGCAGATAAGACTCCTGAATTGCACACAGATGGCACCTCGTCGAATTCCATACTAACTCTACCGACAGAAGCAGATCTTTTGTACTTGAGGAGTTGCTACGAAGGTGCTCCAAGTCACCGACCAAGCGATTCTGGCTCTTGGTTCATTCAGCACATGTGCGAACAGTTTGCGATGATCAACGGAGAAATTTCAATAATGGACGCAATCACAATCGTTCTCAATAACGTGAAGGCAAACCGATCAATTCCGATGAACGGTTCCGATGAATATATACCCAATCGATTTATACCAGAAGTCACCAGCACCTTAACTACAAAACTACTACTTCGAAAAATATCGGAACCCGTCGACGATCCAAATATTATCAACTCGATAGCCAATATCACATACGCAAGACAAAAAAATATGGGAAAGTTTTTCATCTTCAATTATAATCAAGTTTATGATACGACTGCACATGGTAAGTCTTTTATCTTATCGAAATATTTTCAAAGCGACAAGTATCGCTGCGTGATAAATATATTTTTAATGGGATGATATTGTTTAGAAACAGAAAATGTGAACGAAATCGAAATTTACTTCTACAATATTTTACTGCACATAGGTATGTAGTTCTAAAAGCAGGGCCTTTTCAACTGGGTCAAAACAAAAAATGTAGATGTAGGTAATGATTTTGTTTTTATTATAAAATCTGAAAATATAATGTAGATGTAGGTAATGATTTTGTTTTTATTGTAAAATCTGAAAATAAAATGTACATACATACATACATACCATCACGCCATGTCCCTCACGGGGTAGGCAGAGAGAACCGAACGCCACATTTTTCTATCTTGACACACATTCATCGCCTCATCAACATTCATACATCGTCTTATACACGTTCGTCTGTTGTTCACGCTTCTTACATTTCCATCTTTCAGAATATCGTTAACATGGTCGTGCCATCCTTTTCTTGGGCGCCCCCGACCTCTTATTCCATTCCTAATAATATATGTAGATGTAGGTTATGATTTTGTTTTTATTGTAAAATCTGAAAATATAATGCAGATGTAGGTAATGATTTTGTTTTTATTGTAAAATCTGAAAATAAAATGTAGATGTAAGTAATGATTTTGTTTTTATTGTAAAATCTGAAAATAAAATGTAGATGTAGGTAATGATTTTGTTTTTATTGTAAAATCTGAAAATATAATGTAAATGTAGGTAATGATTTTGTTTTTATTGTAAAATCTGAAAATATAATGTAAATGTAGGTAATGATTTTGTTTTTATTGCAAAATCTGAAAATATATTTTTTTTTTATTTATTTACATGATTAATGTGCACACAAACAACACTAGGTAAAAAATTACAATGAGTAGGCTTAATATATAATTCTTAAACTATCCCTACCTAGTGTCAATTACTTGTGGCAAATCAATTCATATAATTAATAACATACTGGGATGTGAATGTGTAGTGGGTGAAAATGTGTAATGAGGTGTGTAAAATGATGTGTAAAATGTGTCTTACTATGCTGATTTTAAATTAAAAAGTAAGTTTTTGTATTGGTTTGGCGAGTTATGAAAAATATCAAGTTGAAAAGTACTTTGATGCTTATTGTAAGTGGTCAGGATTCTGTTAATTGGTGAGTTTAGAGATGAGTTAGTTCTATAACAATAATTATGGAAAAGTGGCGTGTGTCTCGTACGTCGAGTCGGTACATGCAAATTTATATATGAAACAAGGTCTGGACAGTCAATATTGTTATTTAGTAAATCATTAATGGTTCGTCGTACTGATAGGCATGCACATAGCATTACACATAGCATAGTCATTGTATTTTCTGGTCATTCTGTAGATAAATTTATTTTGTATTCTTTCTATATTATTGCAATTTACATTGTATTTAGGGTTCCAAATGACTGAGGCGAATTCCAAGGAACTTCTGACGAGCGCAAAATATAGAATTGTTAGTGTTTTTTGGATTTGGATAATGTAGATGTAGGTAAGGATTTTGTTTTTATTGTAAAATCTGAAAATAAAATGTAGATGCAGGTAATGATTTTGTTTTTATTGTAAAATCTGAAAATAAATCAGACTAATAAAATTTTAAAGTCTCTGCTATCTGGATACTATTTGTATTTAGTAAGTACATAGTTACTTTTTGTTTAATTCACATGTCTACCTGAACTGAAATTTTGTAATCGATCTTTAACTTAATTCATGACCTTTCAAATTTGTGTATTCCTGATGACAGTGCACGTTTAAACCGTTTTCAGTTTAATTTATTTGACATGTTGATAATATTCAACAATTTTGTATTTCATACCTATAAATTAAACAATCATGACACACTTATTACATTTAACCAGGGGGGCAAGTCTGATCAACAGGCGGAATCAAAGCCATCCATGTTTACCCATATCATGGATATAATTATTCGTCGGAGTTCTATAACATCTTAATATATTATATAACTCCATATGAGAATTACATCCATGATATGGGTAAACATGGATGGTTTTGATTCCGGCGGTTGACCAGACTTGCCCCCCCAGGAGTATTTTTATGAATTTCTTTTTACGCGAAGAAAACTATAAAAAGGATGTTGCAATTTTTTTTTATTTACTGTTTGTTATTTCTGTTTATATAAATTTTAGAAAAATGTAATGATATGATTATCTATGTACCTATACCATTATTAAAAAAAATGGTTTTTCATAAATTGGTTAGATATTGAAGTCATTGATTAAATTTGAATTCATTTTTTTTATTAAAGAATGAATATGTCCTTGAAACATGTTCATATACATCCTCATACATTCCCTAAACTAAGCATAAATGCTTGTACTATAGGTGAATGAAATCGGTCGTGGAAGGATTCGAACTTGCGACCACCGGATTGCGACTCAGCGCGCTAACGGCTCTGCCACCACCCATAATAATATATAATTAATGTTTTTATTTTTATTACTTTTATCAAAATAGTGGTGTTCGATAATCTCTGCATACTTTTTTCACACAGGAAATCGACGTAATGGTATGTTAGAATGTACATATATGAATACAATAGTATTGCACAGAAATAGTCAAATTTAATAAAATTACTCTGAAGTTAAAAAAATATCTGAGGTAAGAAGGCAGTAAAGGATACCATCACGCTTGGTCCTCACAGGGTAGTCAGATATAACCGAACAACACAAACATAACTATGTCATAAAATTAAATTAGAGACAAGAAGAAACATCACAGATCAAATGTTTTTATTCAAATCAATTAATAATAAAATAATATGTGTGCACTACATATACTGGAACAAATTAATTTTCATGTTCCCAGTGCAAGTGGTAGACACGCTAGCCTATTTGACAACAGACGCACAAATACCAACTCCTTGCAGAATGAATTTTAACAAACCAAATGACGTTTTTAAAGAATATTTAAGAAAAAAAAAATGGTTTTGTCTTTTAAAGAATTCCTGGACAGAGATGGAACCAAGAAAGACGTGGATGATCTTCAGAAGTGTTTCACAAATTTGGGATTTGAAGTGATACCAAATGATGACCTTCAAAAAGATGATATATTTGTTGTTATCAATAGAGGTATTTGGAATTACAATATTTGAAACCAAATTATTATTCATAACTATAATAAATAGAGGTATTTAGAATTACAGTATTTGAAACCAAATTATTATTCATAACTATAATAAATAGAGGTATTTAGAATTACAGTATTTGAAACCAAATTTTTATTAATAAATATAATCAATTGAGGTACTTATTTGGAATTACAGTATTTGAAACCAAATTATTATTATTAATAACTATAAGCAATAGTGATAATTGGAATTACAGTAGGTATATGAAACCCAATTATTATTAATACGTAAATATAATCATAGAGGTATTTGGAATAACAGTATTTAAAAGATTTGACTATAAAAAACTAAAAACACTTTAAAAAAATCTTCCTAAATGACGGGGTACTTATCTTTATTTGATTAAATAATGGAAGTTCTGAGCAGAATTTTTCACACGTATCTGTTATATGGCTGGGCGGTTTTTCGTCCCAATCTACCTTTGAGAGCCATAATTATTTTATCAGTAATTTTGCAAATACGACCACGGGTGCCACGAAACCCATTATATCCCATATCCTTACACAGTAGCTAATATAACGCGCTTAGTACATTTTTTATTAGAAGCAGTAATTTCGAATTCAAAATTATCATGTAGGTACTTTTGATCAATTCAAGCCTAAGATCTTTTGTTGCATGACCTTATCAAATTCGGCAGATTTGCAAGCTCTATGTCTCACAGGAATGCTAATAATAACATTTGCAGAATTACTGCTCCACTTTATTAAATCAAACTGGCCACGTTTAAACAATTCAATTAACTGACTAAATGCGGACACTCCCTGTTCTTCGGTCATAACGCTCAAAAGGACATCATCCATGTAGATATAATTGTTAGCTATTTCTTTTGCGAGAGGAAACAAGTCGCCGTCATCTTTGACGAGTTGCTGAATGAAGCGAAGCGCGTGGTATGGACTAGACTTGAGACCAAAACAAACTCTATATTATAACTGGTATGTAGTAAGCTGATCCTGGGGTTTAAAACGATAATCAATCCGTTGGAAACGACGAACCCTAGCGTTCATTACGATCTGTAAAAGCATCTGCTTGCAGTCTGCGGAGAGTGCTATGTAAAATAACCGAAAATTTAAAATAATGCTAAACAGATTTAAATAATGGTAAACTATTCGTGTTGATGTTCGTTTTAGGGACATTCTGTATACGGTGTCTGCACTATTGTACTTTTTTTACCAATTATACTTTTCCAGAAAAAAATTATTACGCTGACGACACCTGTGTAGCAGTCGCGATACTCACTCATGGAATAAATGGAAAGCTGGGTACATGGGATGAAGAGATGTCCGAGGAAGAACTCTTCAAAAAATTTTGTGCTAAAAAGCGTCCGGATCTAATAAACAAACCAAAAATATTTTTCTTGCAGGTTTGTTTTTTATCACATTTGTTCATGTTACTCTTGATGTTTTTGTTGTAGATATGCGTCAAATTGTGAAATCGAATAATAAATCACTTGCCATTAAGAATAAAAAGTAGATTATTACCTATATCCCAAATAATGGACCTCAACAGAACCTAAAAGCGACGTCTCTATCGCTTATATCAAAAGTTCTAATGTACAGAGACTCACCTTATTTTTACTCTCCACTTCTATGGAATACTAAAGAGTCATGATTTCACAATTTTAAACCACTAAACCAAATACCATACAAAATAAATTTTCTATGCACACTTGCTTCCTTATCCAACTGTGGATTTGTTCAAGAGAATTTATTTCTCTTAACATATTGACAAAGTATCAAGCCAAGATACGCGAGATTTGTATACATGTCTTTATTTTTCATGTTTTTTTTTAATTTTGAAGCCAAACCAATTTAGCAGCATATCCATATATTCTATATATGGATTTACTCAGAATTCGGAGTAGAACGTTTATTGCGTCTGTGTGTGTGTCCCTTATAACTTTTGATCCGCTCAATACACAGATCATAATATTTCAGTATATATAGATAGTTATAGGTTTACAAAACTTTTATTCTCAGAATTTCGCATTTTTGTTTCATTCAGCGGTTATCAACTTTTGAAGTTTTACTTTATTTTTCCATATATCTCAAAAACCATAAAAACAAGAACGCTGAAAATTGGTATAAATATAGACATATACCAAATCTTAAATTTGTTTTATCCGCTTGATTCACAGAGCCCAAAATTTCAGAAAATATAGACAATTTTACGCCTACAAAACTTTTATTTCGAATCATAGAATATATTATTCTATGTTTCGAATTTGAATTTTTGATTAATTTTTCCACATATCTTAAAAACTATAAAAGCTAGATTGCTAAAAATTTGTAAAAAATAGACAGTAACAAAATCGCATAATTATATTTTAGATAAAATACCAGAGTTTCTCAAACATTTTTTATTAAGAAAAACATTTTATTTTGATAAATTTATGTGCATATTTCTCATTTTATATAAACATCAATAAACGCCGAAACACCCCGACTATATACATAGATAATTGAATTATCTATAAAAAAACATGCACATTATAGTAGTACAAATCTAACTTTTATTACCAATTTTTATTAAAATGAAATTAGTAACGACATCGTTTCATACAATTTGTAAGGCCGTATACAATACACAATATCTACGGGAACTCAATAATATTTCCAAACATACATACATACCATCATGCTGTTTCTTATTTTGGCTAGGAAAAAAGGACTGACCTCCATACTATCCTATCCTTAAATTTATACCTGCATATTTTGTATACTAGAAGTAAGAATAATAGAAGAGCGTGTATGAGACGATGTATGGACGTGAATGAAGTGAGGAATGTGTGTCAAGAGAGAGGAGTCTGGCGTTTGTTTCTCTCTGCCTACCCCAAATAGGGAAATGGCGTGATGGTATGGTATATTTTGTATAGAATTTTTTTTATATATTCAATAATTTGAATTTATGGGTTTGGTACATATTCTTTAACTATTCACACAATCACTATCGACAGTTGGATCTCATGTGTTACATGTAACTAGTATTACCTACTTAATATATTTTCATCGCTCAAGAAAAAACTTACTGCATTTGGCACTCCCGCAAATAGCTAATATTCCTAATGAGCTAATTTTTTAGCGAATCTAATAATGTTGTTTGAAAATATATATCAAATGAAAGTAAAGTTGTCGCCAAATACCTTGAGCCATTTCGCCGAGAAGAGGGCGATTTGCACGTATACCAACGAAGTATAAAGACACAAATTTGCGCTCTGCGCACCCGGAAGCCTGATATCTATATTATAAGTGGGAAAAAATTATTTGAACATGATTTACAATGCTGATATTATAATATATATTTTTTATTTCAAGGTATGCCGAGGAACGTCAATAACAGGAGCTGTGAGCGAGCAAGGACATTTGACCAGCCCCACCGAGCTGAGTACTCCAACGGATGATTCAGTTTTGACAACAGATGCAGGTGTCATGGCTACGCAGGACCTACCTCAAATCAGTCAGCCATTGGTAGAAGATGATTATGTGGTCGTCCACAGTACATACGCTGGAACACGAGCACATCGATCTCCAACTAATGGAACATGGTTTATTCAACAACTTTGCGACACTTTCAAGTCACAGACACAAACAAATCCAGAATCGTTGATCGATATGATACGTGAGGTGCAACAAGAAGTTGCTAGAAACAAGATTTATGTCGACGAAGAGAATAATTCTATCCATAAACAAATGCCTGTTATATGCAGTACTCTTACCAATCGTTTAATGCTGGGTCCATATAAAACATCTAACAATGAAAACAAATCTGTTTAAGGCAACACGCAAAACAGTTTTTGCGCTGGACTCTTTTCTGCGAATTTATTGTTTATAAGGAAATAAAAAAAAAGTATTGTATAACCTACCCAACTTTCATATAACAATTATGAAAACACAGTATTTTACAAACACGATGCTGATCTTTGTTGCAACTATTCAACCGGAGCATCTGTTAGATATATTACTAGTTGCATGTAACACATGAGATCCAACGGTCGATAGCGATAGGGTGTAGGTAGGTATTTATTTATTTATTTTATTTATTTTGGATATCCAACAGTACAGTAGAGCATAATGATATTAAAGACAATGAAAAAAAAAACAAGTAAATGTAGACTACAGTACATAATAATAGGACATCATATCAAATAATTTTAAAAGCTTAACATACAATTTACGAAAAATGAGAAAAAAACAAAATTATAGGAACACACCAGAAACATACAAGGAATAGTACAGAGAGGATTGTATTCAAGAATCATAACATGGGATTCCATCGATTACTTACTTACTTTCCGTGTCCGGAACACCATCATATTGGTTGGTGCTCCGGTGGTGGAAGGATTGGCCGGCATTCTGCCGTTTCCAGGGACGCCCGATTGCTTTTCCGAAGTTAACCGAAACTCAATCTACGTGGAGGCTCCTTCCGTGTCCCCATTCCATCGATGAGGTATAGTTGATCTTGGATATTGTGTATTCCATACAAATTTTATGAAGCGATGTCGTCACTTATATTAATATGTACAAACTTTGTTAAAAAAAGTTTGAGATATATTGCTATAACACATACATTTTTCATAGAAAATTAATTTTTCTAGTTTACATGTTTCGGCATTTTTCGATATTTTTAAAATAAATGGAAATAAAGGCAGTTAAAGACAAAAAATTGTCATACTTACCAATTTTTTGCTTCTTAATAAAAACAGTTTGAGAAACCCTGGAACTGTTTTTCAAAATCCATTTCGAGATACTATATTTGACTATATTTGTACAAAATTTCAGCATTCTGGCTTTTATAGTTTTTTAGATATGTGGACAAATGCTATAAAAATTAAAATGTTGATAACCCCTGACTGGAACAAAAATTCTAAATACTGAGTATTAAAGTTTGTTTACCTAAAATTGTCTATATATTTTGAAATTTTAGGCATTGTGAATCCAGCGGATCAAAAGTTATAAGGGGGGGGACAGACACACACACAGACACACAACACTCACATAAAATGTTCAACTCAGAATTCTGAATGTATCGAAACATATATGCTGCGAAGCCTCTATGTTGATGTTTTAGCATGCAAAAAGTCCACTACGCCATACAAAATGTTCCTAGTATTCCTTATACGCGGGTCTTGGCTTAATACTTTGTCGATATGTTAAGAGAATAAATTCTCTTGAACAAATCGACTGTCGGATTATTAAAATTCTGTTTCAACTGATTTCACTCGGTCAAAATTATGTGTTATAATAATAATAATATAAGTATGGTGGTTTTATGTACCTGAGTTATACTTACTCAATAAAAACATATTATTATTAATCAATATTATAGAAGTACAAACTTTTCTTAGCACAAGTATGTAACTTAAATTAGGAAAGGAATTATTGACTCATTTTGTTAACATATTATAATATTGTAAGGAATTATTTAATCTATGTGTATTTGAATAAATAAATCTGTAATATATTAGTACAACATTTTGACAGTTACAATTGTTATTGATTCTACACAAAATAAATCAATTGATAAAAAAATAAATCTCGGCGTCACCAATTAGTTTGGCGCAGGATCGAGATAAATTTGGTGTGATTGTTGCTATCCTCCGTTAGGATCGGCACAAGAAGAAGAAAAATTATTGTGTACATGGAATTCATTCAATTGCGGTGGTGTGTAAAACAAGTGTTCACAGAAATATCTCAATACATGAATATTTATCATAAATCATAAGTACAAATTTATATTGAAATAATATTAAAATCTGCACATTTCACCTATAAAGAGAATGCGTACTGTAAACGTAAGCACTCCCAGATACCAGACTTACCTTTTTTCATACCTATATTCAATAAGAAATTAAATATCATAATCCAGCCATACATAAATGATTAATCGAAAACGTTGCAAACTATGTATGGCTTTTGTATTAATTGTTTCACTACTTTAATGTTTATTGTACACATACATAACTATATTTCCGGTCAATTTAGTAGGTATAATGATAATATAATAATAGTTGTTTTCAGCTCTCTGCTATAAAATTGATTTATTTCTATGTTCAATAATTTAAAATATTGTATATCGTTATTTTATATCAGTCTAAAAATCATATTTTTGTACCAACCTATAAATAAATAAAAGAATTAGGTGCCTACATAAAATAAAAAAAAATATTACTGTGTTAAAAAAATATATTTTTGCAATTGTTAAATATTTTACGTACTTAGTTTGAACTAAGTATTTAAAAGAACCTTTAAAAGGTTTATAACCTGTTAATATAATTATACCTATTGTCAACTGTTGGTTCTATAAAATCAATAAAATAAATAAATAAAATCAAAATTTATTTACACGTGAAAAAAAATCATAAATACCTCAAATAGCGGCTAGAAAAATTATTTCTATGTAAATAAATATGCACGTTTATCTGCACTCAAATATGTAAGATAGTATCTATGGATAGTATATAAATCTATATTCTATATTGTTTTACGGCTATCCATTCGTTTACGAGTGATCCTAGAAGTATTATTAATCTATAAGAATATTACGTGCCTATATAATATTATTTTACTAAATTTCTTATGTCAAGGAATTGCTTTGGTTGTTCATAATGTAATAATTTAATTTTATTACAATGTGTAACACATAGATGGCTGAATAAGAATGTGTAAACTCATAGATGGCAGAATAAGATTGTATTACTCATAGATGGCAGAATAAAGATGACAAAAATAGTAATAAATAGGTATTTTATTTTCATTGGTTATACAAAGAATTAGTAAAAGTTTTAACGCCGATCGATTAAATACCATAAATGTATTTGTGAATTATATTTATTACAATGATAAACTTCATAATATTATAACGAAACTATTTTTCACTTTTTTACAAATATTATGGTTTGGGTGCTATCTACAAACGTTTATTAAAGCGATCGTTAGATGGCGCTTTTCTGTTAAATATTATTAGTATGTACTTACCTACTTCTAATAACATAATATTTTTTTTTCCTTAATATTTCTATTATTTATTTCGTGTATATTTCTATCAATTCTTTGTTTTCTTATTCTGCGTGTATTAATACATATTAAGTATATAATGTATTGTTTTCTAATGTATTTTAATATGTAAAATTGTGCTTCTTATAAAAATATTCTTAAATCTTTTATTATTTTGATAACAGCTTATTTCATTAAATTATCTGTAATATTTTTACTTTTGAATATTATTATTTCCGTCTAATGATAATATTGCGAACTTATTCAATGCTCACATATAGGAGTCGGTCGGTAAACAGTTTGTATTTTATCTAGTTTTCAGAGTAAATTCAAATTTAAACTCTTCAGAGTAAAATAAAAAATGTACAAAACAATAAAATTACACATGCGCCAAAACTATCCAAAAATTAAGTACTTATACCAGCATTTCTATAATTGATTTTTCTTTCTCATAAATATTACTTACTTAATTCACGTTCGCATCCCAGTGTGGAGCATGTGGACGCCACGAAATCAAGTAAAGTATCTTCGTCCTTCGATTTAAAATTGCAATAAGTTACATATTTTATAATCTTGAAGAAGCATAAAAATCAAACATTTTTAAGTTTCTTTTTATTCTTTTCACAACGGACTTGGCGAACAGCATCAAAATAATTATGTTGCGTTTAATGTAACATGTAATAACTTACCTTGTATAAGAAAACTACTCTTCGTTTAGTAACAGGACTTAGAAATTTAATATTAAATTTAATTTAGTATAAAATTCAACTTTAAATTTTATATTTAGACTTTAATATAAATGTATTTAAAAATGTATTTCTTTTCTTTGTTATATCCAAAATATTCTACGAAATATCAACACTCACCTATCCCTTTCAATCGAAATTGTTTGAAGTAATTTTGGATTTTGTATGCTTCACACACGTATTCAAGGGTTAGGAAATGAAAACTTCCATGAACCAACAGAGGTACTTCCAACGGGTCACCGGCTGCCATATGAAACCTGGAAATCCCTGAATAGACTAAGGACGGGTGTAGAGAGGTGCAAGGTAAACCTGGACAGATGAAGAATGCTAAAGGATGACCAGGACATGGCATGCGAATGTGGGAGACGCAGAACATGTCACACCTGCTGAACTGGCCGCTTATGCAATGAGGGTGCTCTGAGGATGATCTGTGCATGGCATGTGAATGAGAATGCTATTATGGCTGCAAATTACTAAGGGACACTATATAGGTTGATGATCTTGGACACGGAAATTACCTAAGTACCTATTCATTGAACATGTTTTCTCCTTTTTCTTAGTTGAGTTAGGCAATGTAAGTTTTTTATTTTTTTTCCATTTTTTTTGTTGTTTCATTTTGTTTATTTACCTACGTTTATATACTTGCCTTTTTGCACGGTTATACGATACATATACTTATCCGCAATTGCTTTGCACAAATAAATGTGAATAGTTTGAATAAAGATTAGTTCTTATTATATTATATTACACAACATACTTGCCAATGAAATTATACTTGCCATGTACCTATGTATGTCAATGAAATTATACTTGCCACTTGACATTTAACTATGTCAATACAAATTATACTTGCCATTTGACATGAAATTATAGGTAGGTACTTGCCATTTACCATGTAGGTACCTATGTCAATGAAATAATACTTCCCATTTAACATGTAGGTACCTATGTCAATACAATTATACTTGCCATTTGACATGTACCTATGTCAATGAAATTATAGGTACCTACTAGCCATATACTATGTACCTATGTCAATGAAATTATACCTACTTGCCATTTGACATGTACCTATGTAAATGAAATTATAGGTGCTTCCCATTTACCATGTAGGTACCTATGTCAATGAAATTATACTTGCCATTTGACATGTACCTATGTCAATGAAATTATAGGTAGGTACTTGCCATTTACCATGTACCTACCTATGTCAATAAATTATTTTTTTATTGTTATTTTTACACAACCATCTTCATGGTGGGGGGTTACTCTCGAGATAGAAAAACTAACTTGAGGGTAAGAGAGAAAACCAAAATAACCGACGTTGTCCAAAAGGTTGCCAACCAGAAGTGGAACTGGGCAGGGTATGTCGCCCGAACCTCAGTATCCAGATGAACTAAAAAAGTGCTGAGATTGCGACCTAGAACGGGCAAAAGGAGTGTTGGAAGGCCTGACGATATAAGATGAGTATCTGCGGTCTGCCCAGGATAGGGAGCTATGGAGGTCTCAGAGGAGGCCTATGTCCATTAATGGACGATGGATGGCCGACGAAGGAGATCTTCTTGGAAGGCGTAATTTATTATGATGATGCCAGCATTGTTTTCGATTATGTTGCATACCTTCAACTTATTTTAGTGTAACAAGTGTAGAACATAATCAACTTGTAATTCAATATGCTCTTTAGTGAGAAAATGCGGGTTGGTCTTGATCTTGGACTTGCAAACCCAGTCTTGATCTTGATCATATCTTGATCTTGCAGGTTTTGCGAGTTTTACAAAAATATTTTTTTTATTCTATATCAAAATTCAGTAAATACAATGAAATACATATGGCAATAAATAGCAATTTTTAGTATTGAAAAATTGCTAAATTTTCATCCGCAAGACTCTTACATTAAGTCTTGAAATACTCTTGGTCTTGCTAAGGCTGGTCTTGGTCTTCATCTTGCAGCTACACATGCGGTCATGCTCTTTCAAGACTCGCAAGACCATGACTTGCAAGACTTTTGCTCATCACTAATAGGTACTCGTGATTTTGCATAGATTGAAAACTGACCGAACTGAACTAAAAATCATGTATTTAATTAATTAGATCCAACTAATTACCAAAAATTAATAGTAATTGTGTTTGTTTCTTTTTACAATAAATCACCATTTTGTATAATTAATTTCATTTAGCTCAAAGAATTTTTGAAACGTACACCTAATATTTAAATAAATAAATAAAAAACATTTTATAAATAATATTTTTATTCTATTTTATTAATCATAGGGTTTGTTTGACCAGAAAAACTTATTCTGAGAGAAGTTTATATTTCAACAATTTGTTTTACAATATTCGGTCCTCTGGTGTAACTAGACAAGTTACGCAGAGAATATATATTTTTTTTACATTTGTACACCCACATTATTTTCGTTCGTAACAATTCCAAAATAATAAATAAATACAAAACAAATTATAAACTAAAAAATAAATAATTTTCTGTTAGTTTCGTAGTATCTACGACCGTAAACAAACGATCGAAAGAGAAAATCGATTCGTGGTTTCGGACAAGGAGGCAACTATTTAGTTAGGGGTACGCGGGGGGTTGGATTAAACGGGGAGGAGGGGTCAGGAGGAAGGGAAGCGGCGGTACATTTCGCTCATAATACCATATACACCCGAAGATCTTTGGATCCGTAGAAAGTCTTCATCACCGTAAACTCTAAACATTAATTATTTTTACATTGTTTACACAGTCTTTTAACGGATAAACGTTCACCGATGGCATCTTTAGTTGGCAACTTTAACGAAGTCCGTGCTTTCGTAGGGCGCTCCGACAAAAGTAGCCGCAGCGTTTTTCCTGTCGACGGCGCGCACGCGCACCAGCAGGAAGGCCGCCACTAGAGAAGCCACTACCAACACGAGCAACAGCATAACTAGACCACCGACAAAACTGGGAAGAGACATACAGATTGTCTCGGGATCGGCTTCTCTAGCTGATTGCACTATCACTGTTTCGTTACCCGCCGCGTTATTCAGTGCGAAGTTCACATCTCCGGGTGCAACGACCTGTATAATCCTACTCGTGTTTACATCTGTCATTTCTTGGGCTTCTCGTTTGTATACCCTACTCACTGTGAATTCGCCAATCACTGCACTTCTTCGTCTACGTGCGCCTCTGAGCTGATCTGGAAGACCGTCAGCGGACCTCGGCCGTCCTCCGATTGTAGCCAGATTTCCATCGGATTCGTCACTCTTCCTTTTCACTGTACTGTAACGGAATCTGCTTGAAATAGGCGGTGGGGGTAAGTTCAAATCATCTTCTTTTTTCAGAAGTGGCTTCGGAGATGAGTTGGGGGCATGCGACGTCGACGTTGATACCTGAGCCTGGGGTGGGGGTACTACTGAATCCTCTCTGTTTTCTGAGAAAGCTCCTGAAGCGTCAGCAGGATGTCTGGGATCGGGGAACGCAGGAGGCACTCCGTACTCTGAATGAGGCAAGTTCGGTGGAGGCCCGTACTCTGAGTGAGGCGCTCCATATTCTCCCGAACCAAGATTATTTCCACCTAATAAAGGTACTCCATACTCTGAAGTCAATCCATGTCCCAAACCTCCGCACTTAGGCTCGGGGCAATTATATCTGCATACTTGAATAACACACTGGAAGTGAACATTCATCGAATCTGGGAATTTGAACGCTTGGAAATATGCAAATGATACTACAGACGCTGATGGTCCGAAATTCTTTATTTTCTGGAATCTACTCATAATTTTGGGTCTCACTACGCATCCATACTGATCTACAAGTTGTATCGGAGCTCGTTTTCCGTCATGAGCTACACAATTTCTTACCAGCATGTCGAATTTGTTTTCATCGTCCTTAATAGCCAGCACCATTGTCATAGTCTGTCCAATCTTTACTATGCCGGACACTTCGGAGGCCCATGGTCCCTTGCCGACTTGAATCTGCATCCAGCATTGCAGGTTGTCTCCGAGAAAGTTGGCAGTGACGGCGTGTAGCATGTCGACCTGAAATGGCCTAAACGTGACAGCCTTTTCATAGAAATCGTACCAAGTGCAACGAAGTTTTCTCGCTTGATCCCATACTTCCTGTACGTATGGGTCATACTGAATAATAATAGTGTTCTCTACGTAGCTACCACTAGGAGCGGGACTTCCATATGCTGCGGCATTATGGTTTGCACTGCTGGACATACCGCAGCTGTTGAGGAAGATCTCGAATGTAGCGCTTAGATGTCCAGTACCGGGTTTGAGATGGACGCAGTGTGGATCACTGTAAAATCCTTTGGAGAATATCATCCCATAGAAAGGCCTATCGAACTCGATGTTCACCCGCATGTGCGTCTTCTCGCATTGCACCTGTAGATGCTTTATCTGTGGACTGTCTGGTGAAGCAAGTGGCCATGCCTCATCCGAACGTGAAACACCCTGCTGGGCTCCTCCTGCTCTGTGTTCCAAAGGCAGAGCTGAGGAATCTACTAATGGAGCATCGCATCTCGCTTCCTGGAATAATAGAAAATAACATAAATTAGTAAAATTTCTATTAAAACTTTGACACAAAAACCCTAAAATATTCAAATCATATATTTTTGCGGCATATATTATCCTCATGTTTAGATTCGAGTAGGAACTTCGTGTTCATACGAGATTTTTTTCTTATAAATTTGTTATTAGTTGTTTTTACTATATTTTTACATAATTGTTTTATAACATATGTAAAAAAGCATAAAAAACTTTTAGGTAAACTTTTATTGCAAGATAATTTCTGAAAACGAAGCATGCTCAATCAGTTTTCAGCCCGTTTAGTATCTGAAACAATATAACTGATCAAAAGCTCAAAAATGAATGAAATCATTATAAATAGTTTAACATTACAAATAGTTTAGTTTAAAATTAATTGAACCATTAATTGAATAGTTCAACCCTACGTTTTGAGGCATTTATATAAAGTTCTCTTTGACACATGATACAGTTTTTGCATAGATCTGTTTTAAGAATTACGGACATAATTTTTACTACATAACTCTAAAGGTATCATTAACTAATTAAATTAACTAAAGATAAAGTTCTCTTTGACACATGATACAGTTTTGCATAGATCTGTTTTAAGAATTACGGACATAATCATCATTAACTAATTAAATTAACTAAAGATGTTCAAAATCTGACGAGACAAACTAGAAAAAAATACACATTCAGACTTCCCATCTGTGGCACAAATTATGCACAGCACTCTTTCATATACAGAGCATGCAGAAATTATGATTCTTTCTTCCATGACATTGAAGATTTAAACTATCCATTTTGGCCACGTACCCTCATCGCTCTGAGTGATCTTACGCACGCTTCCCATAACGCCATTTCCTTTTCCTACAGCAAAAAATATTATGATACTGTTGTTTTTTTTCTCAATTCATGTTTTTTATTTATTTATTTGGTTTATTTGGGACAATAACAGCATTATTAACTAATATGAATATAAAACAATGAGTAATAAATCAAGACCAAAAAAACTGTCCACAAAGTACGTATTTACAGTTGATTCTGAAAAAATATTAATATTATATATTAAAAACTAAAAAAAATATACATATACATGACAAAAGCAACAAGGATAATGACGAAGATGGGGGAGGAACTGTAGGAATAGAAATAGAAAAGTGGAGGAATGTGAGAGGTAGAGAAACTATGGTATGTCACAACACCTTTCGTCATTATGATATCCGTCCGCACTCGCACCTAACCCTCTCCCGGAATTGATTATAAGAAAGGAAAAATATGTCTTTATCATTAAAACTTTCATTATATTGTCGACAAATTCGAGGGATAGTTGAAAACTTTCACGTTCCTCTACAAAGAGGAACGTGAAACAATTCGGGCCGTCTGGTAGTTCTTCCAGAAACTCTGAGTGGTATAAAGCTTATTAGTTCATTTTTAACCAATAATATTCATCAAACATTTTTGGATTCTTTTTTGTATTACTGTCTGCTTGTCTTATGTACTAAATTGGCTGTATGTTTGTTTTCAATAAATAAAATTATAATCTGTGAAGACATTTTTTTTGATAACGAATACTTTGCTCAGAAGAGTATAGAAATTACAACGCAAATAGCTTAGGTAACACAATATTAGTTTATTGTGGAATCTTTAATGAATATTACACATAATGTATCGTGTCGTGTGAGAATCATATATATTTTTTTGTTTAAGATAATCGTACCATCTACCTACTTATATTTGAATGCAATAATTATTTGTAGCACATTATTATGTTTGCCGTGGTAACTAGGCTCAAAAAAATCTAGATCGAAACAAAATGAAAATATAACGTACATTGTTGTTGTTCTTGCCCATGAGAATTATTCAAAATATAATCACATAGTATTAAAGTAATGGATGGATGGATAAACCAATTAAATTATCACTGTCTTTAAATAAATATATAATGTTTATTATCGATCTAATTAACAACGCAATAAATAGTACATAATGTGTTACGTTTGCTTGAGGCGATTTTTTCATACCTGCCCCACTAGACAACGTGTCATATAGCTCAAAAAAAGAAACAAGAAAAAATAACTCAATGTATGGAAGTGACAGTTTCCAATCGCGTGACAACTGTCACTTCCATAATAGGTACAATTGTTTTCATCCATTATTAAATTTGTTCATAGATGTCGTGATATATTAATGCATATATTACTCAAACATATGTACGCAATGGTTCTTTTTCTTATATTTGAATAATATTTATGAATTCTTTACAAATTGTACATACCATTATTTTAAAAAATTCCTTACAAATTATACAAAACGTTATTTTAAAATATTTTCTTTACTTTATTTTTAACAATGAAATCGAATTTTTTAACTGTTTTGAATTATGCGGCCCATAATCTCGATTTTTGTTTATGAAATTTAATTATTTATTTATTTACTATTGATTCTCGGGCAACTAACAGGTACTATGTCAAATATTAATTTAACACGCACCCAATAACAAGTTGCCACATTCTGGAGACTTACGATATTAATCGTCTCACAGATCCAGACTGAAAACACAAATAAGAACTGTGTCTCCACCGGGAATCGAACCCGGGACCTTTGGATCAGCAGTCATATAAACAATAATTGTCACTGTCCTTTTATTTCCTGTCATTTTAATGAGAAACGATCTATTCAGTATGATTCAAATCAAAACAATTCAATATATTAGCAACTAAATGACAGTACTATAATCTAAGGGTCGTTTTTGTAAATATACACCATGTTGAACCAAAATAAACCAAACCATCAGAATATTCTAGGAACCATACATACAAACTGTTTAAGAAAGTTCATAAATGCCCGGCATAAATCTTACCTTATAAAATACACAGATACACTAACACAACATACAAACTTTGTTCCTTTAGTCATGTAGTATATTGTATGCTCAAACGTATTCGCCATACTGCTACGAATATAAACGACAAAAGTAAAAAGAGATTTTATAGTGTGGATCGAAACAAATTGTGAACGATAGAGGTGTTCTGCCATTTTAGCTACTGTTATCAAAGTACCTTCTTTGGAAGCAATGTTGCAATCGTTTTAAAGTTTGTTGCAAACAGACGAAAATAATTGCAGGCAAATTGAGCCTATAAAGGATAACTATTCAAATTTTAAGATAGGTATTCATATATATTTCGTTTCGTTTTACGTTCTACTACTCGTTAATATATTAAAAAAATCTTGCCAGGCATAGAGGCATGTATGGCTTGCACGCCACTGGTACTATTTATATTTTTATATATTCCCATAAATAAATTAGGTACTTCCATAAAAAATCAAGCAATATACATACATACATATACCATCACTATATCCCACAATGTGGGGTAACCAGCGACAGGTGTGTGGATGTGCATTACCATTAAAAATGAATCACGACATATCCGTGTACACCCACACTCCAATCTCGTCTCACCTAAAAATGCAACATTCAGAATGGGTAGTTGAACCTCATAGCTGAACTTTACGAGATGTTATTAGGTTTGTTATATATATTTTTGATTACCCAGCTCTTACGGGACAGCCGAAAACTTTGATAATAGAATAAAGTGGAAGCACAATTCTATGTCGGTGCCTCACAGCAGACTAAACCATAATAAACATTTCTTTTTTTACATAAAAATGAAAATATTTTTACTCAATTTTGATAATATAAAGGTATTATTATAATCTATATAAGTTGTTTCTTCAAACTTAAAATGTAATTTTTTTTGTAAAACAAAAAAACTACGTACCTACCTATATTTGTTCACCAAATAGTTATTTTTTTTTTTAATTAACACAAACAACATTAGATAGTTTGATTACATGGATTAATAATATATATGATACATCAAATATCTAAATCTAATGTCAATTACATGTGTCAAATATATTTTTTATGTGTTTTTTTTTTGTTGTTGTCAGATACAGAAAAATCAAAGACAATATTTGAGATGGGTGGTGGCAGAGCGGTTAGCGCGCTGGGCTAGCAACCCAGAGGTCGCGAGTTCGAATCCTGCCACGACCGATTTCCATTCACCTATAGTACAAGCATTAATGCTTAGTTTAGGGAATGTATAAGGATGTATATGTACTTGTTATACAAGGACATACCTATTCATTCTTTTAAAAAAAAAAAAAATAAATAAATAAAAATAAAAAAAAAAAAATAAAAAAAAAATAAATAAATAAATAAAAAAAATAAAAAAAATAAAAAATAAAAAAAAATATATTAAAAGAAATAGGACATTTATTTTGGTCTCAATCATTCGGTCAACCCGAATGCAACCCATGCAGAAAATGCTTAATGCCAATGTCTTGCTGACACACCATTGATTACTACTTGATTATTGTACTTTGATTACATTTTTAATTTTTTTTTAACGGCACTGGCCGACTTATTAATGATATTAATAACAATTAAGTACCTACTACAAATAATAATACTCAATTATACTACTACCATTATGCACTTCCTCAAAAGAATTAACAGACCAGTGCGTAAATTGTAAATTTTTATGTAATAATGAAGATCAAAATAAAATGCAACAAACGCACCGATCAAGCCATCTTCAATAGGGAATAATTCACCCATCCAGATACTTATGTATATCAAAGGATTAGGCTCTGAGGAGGTCGCTATACTACATATCAACCCAAATGATTCCTGATTATCAATGTTTAAAATGTCTTTTACGATTCTACGTGTATTCCAACTGTCGATTCGTTCATGAGAATTCAATTCTCTGAATGAATCGACATTATTAAGCTAAGATGCGTGTACGAAGGAAAATTTTGTATGTCGTAGTGGACTTTTTGCATGCTAATAACACCAACTAGAGGCCTCGCAGCATATATGTTCCCATGCATGGATTTACTCAGAATTCGGAGTAGAACATTTCATGTGATTTTTGTGTGTGTGTGTGTGAGGGTGTGTATGTGTGTGTGTGTGTGTGTATGTGTGTTTGTGTGTGTGTGTGTGTGTGTGTGTGTGTGTGTGTGTGTGTGTGTGTGTGTGTGTGTGTGTGTGTGTGTGTGTCTTATAACTTTTGATCCTCTTAATTTACAGAGCCCAAATTTACAAAACTTTTATACTCAGAATTGTGAATTTTTGTTTCAGTCAGGGGTTATCAACTTTTGAAATTTTGGTTTATTTTTCCATATATCTCAGAAACCATAAAAGCTAGAACGCTGAAAATTGGTATAAACATAGACAAATACAAAATCTCAAATTGGTTTTTTTTTAAAAAAATCCAGGATTTCTCAAACATTCTTTATTAAGAAAAATATTTTTTTATGATAAATTTATGAGTTTAACTGCCTATATTTCCATTTTTTTTTCAATATCGAAAAAAGCCGAAATACTCCAACTAGATAATTTAATTTTCTATAAAAAATATTAACATTGTATTAGCACATCTCAATTTTTTTTTAACAATTTTTATAAAAATTGAATTTAGTGACGACATTGCTTCATACAATTTGTATGGCAGTAGCCTACACACAATATCTAAGAAGACTTAATAATAATATTATAAAATCTAAGAAGAAGATTTTATAATATTACTAGAATTTGGAAAAGCCACGTCACAAATGTATGTTATTTTTTTATATTATCATTCAATCCTAATAAACTATTGAACTTAATATTTTTTTGTATTCAATTTTATTACGTTGATAAATCCTAAATAAGGTTTAGCTAAAAGTTAACACAACATCCATTGACTGAGGCGGTACGAAGTTCGCTAGTTTATTATAAAATATTATTAAGTATACAATTATCCCACGTAATATTTACTTACACGTGTACCAACCGTGTTGTGTTGATAATACATACAATACTAATAGTATGTTTTATGTATACCAGCCAGCCGGTAAGCGTGAACCAGGATACTGTCGTTTAAAGAAAGTGAAACTAAGTGTATCCGGATGCCGTAAGACTATGTAGGTCATCGTACCTTAGTACACCTTCGTGACCGGTGATAAGGTTCGAGTCTCCGCTAACCACGATGAAAGTGGAAGGTTGGCACCGACAAAAAGCGACCAAGCAACAATATTCGTAACACGATAACAACACATTTCTTTTGTCATAAATAAAGATTTTTATAGTTTCACTAGCGGACCCGACAGACATTGTCATGCACGAACTTTGGCATGCCTGACATATCCCACAGCGACAGGTGTGCGGGTGTGGATTAACTTATAAAAGGAAGCATGACACACGCGTGTATACCCACATATCAGACTTGGCTCACCTAAAAAAGAAAACATTCAGACAGCGCGAGCGTTGAAAAAAACATCAAGTTTTAATGGCATAACCAACATTGCATAAAATTATGACATATCGAAAGCAATGTTGCCCCTATTCAAAATGCATATTCCGAAAATATTTATAACGATTGATATTTTTATTATTCTTTTAATATATCAATGTAAAAAAATCATTTTTGTGAATCTAAGCCATTCGGGGACTCACATAAACACACGTAAAATTTTTAATCAAAATCAGTTTAGCCGTTTAGGAGGAGTTCAGTGACATACACACGTACAGAAGAATTATATATTTAAAGATTTAACGCATCCAACTGCAGGCTTACGTATGCGATCGCGCATCTTACACGAAAAAGACTATCGATTTTATTAATTTTAATTGTATTTTACACTCGAAAGTAGATTTCAAAACTGCATTAAATTTTTTATATCACATTCACTTTTACTCCTAACCAACCCAAGGGGATATAGGGGGGTATTATGGATTCGAAATTTTTAAGGCTATTTTTTTTATTGAAGATTATCAAATAGTATCATGCTGAGATTGTATTCTGAAAGTTTCATCACAATATATCTGTGTGTGTGCCGCGTACTGTGTGCTATGTAGGTACGGCATGTTTATTCTACTTTATCGATTATAGATTTGAGTACTCGTTAGATTCTTTTAAATTTTACAAATTTGTATACATATAATTTTCGTTAGACGCCATTAAATTTTGAAGGATACCTGAATAGCGCTTCCATTTTTTTTTACTATCGAATATTTCAAAGTGACCCCAAGCTCGGGAATTCCGATAATTGATATTGACTTAAAAATTGATATTTTTATTTTCAAATTCCTAAAAAGATACATCACTTTCATTTTTTTGAAGAATAAATTATCAAGTTTTCGTAAATAAATATTCAAATCAAAAATAATTTATCAAAACTTATTTCATGAAAATGCTGTAAATTTGTCAAATTTATTCAATCTTTGTTTCTCAACTATTTCGTATAAATTGAACCTTCCCTGCAAAAAAGTTTTTGATCAAAAAACTATTACACAAAATCTTTATCCTTGATTTACTAAACAAAATTCTGATATTTGAATCAATATTATTTTATCATTTTTCTCTCTTAAATAAAAAAAATGTGTTGAAATGAGCTGCTGGGTCAATTTAAGTTCATTCATGAGATCATTTACTGAGTTCATTGCCGTGTGTCAAAAGATCGTTGGACGATGTATGTACAGTATTTTTTGTTTGTCGCAAATTATGGAGTAATCAAATGTTTTTTTTTTGTTTGTTTTCCGCACCACATATTACGACATATTATAATACTATAGTTGTTATGCTGCATTCTATCTAAAGGAATCCCACATAATATTATTCAATAGATTACGTACCAGATTATATTTGCAGGATAAAAAGGATAAATTAAACCAATAGCAGCCGGTTTCATAAAAAAATAACCAAAAGTCCCTTTAGTTCAAGGTTCTTTAAAAATCTTAAGTCCCATTTAAGTAAACGTCATTCATAAGTATAATAATGTCGCCTACTTTAGTAAATGAAATATCACCAAAATACCCGAAAGTATCAGTAACGCTATTTAATCTATGGAAAAAAGAGCTTATAGCATGGATATACATAAAAATTCAAAAGAAATTGCAAATATATTTTTTTATGTCGGTTTTGATTACATTAGTAATCAAATTGTGGACCTTTAAAGAAATTTAACACGCTCTCGTGGGTTGCAATAATATTGTTAACTACCCTAACGTTAAATATCTAATATTAATTTTTGTGGATAAAACCATGGTTCGGTGCAAATGCAATCAAAACAGTTGAACAAATTCTCATCCCGAATTCGAATAGTTCAATTTCGTTTACCTATAGGGTAAGCTTTATATTATTGGGGATGTACATAGATATACATGTTGAATATTTCCTTAAAACAATTATAATTCCATATATTTTCGCATTTGTTTAGAGTGACCAAATGTTTAGTAGGCACTTATGTCCTATTCTGATTCGTTTCAGAGTACGAAAACGTCTGTAACCAACGGGCGACCGTGGATAAAAGGATTTTATACGCGCTGTAACGTAATGAGTTCCGTATAAATGCAAGCAACTTTTTTACATTTCTCGTGTACTAAAATTCAGACTGATAAATTTAGACGAATCAAAATAGGACATAATGTCTAATTCAAGAGTACGAAGACATCTAAAATATAGGGCAACCGTGGATAAAAGGATTTTATCCGCGCGGTGTGACGTAATGAGTCCCGTATAAATGCTGTCAACCTTTTGACATTTCTCATATACCTACTAAATTTCCGTATAAAATTTTTAGTCGAATCTGAATAGCGCCTACTATAGGTTGGATAATTTTATCATGAATTTTTTTTATTATTTTTTTTTTCAGTGTATATAGATTGCGATTTTGCCAATAACCTTATAATTTTGAACTGGATGACAGATTCAACCCTACAATAGGTAGGCACACATATTACAATATTACTCACAACATCTACCTACTTCAACAAACATCACAGTAAACACATAAGTCACACAAACAGATCAACGAGGTACAAATGTACAAAACTGTACAAATAAGTTAAAAGAAAGATGAATGATATATGAATATTTTTAGGATATATCGAGTAAATTCAAATTCTGAATATTTAAATGGTTTCACGTAGAAATTCTACGTTTTTAATTATTATATATTATAGTAGATATGCGTAATTCCACATTTCTTGGATGACTGATTTGTTAACAAATGATAACATATTTTCAACTTTTTTCTTCAATGAATTGAAATTATATTTATTACTAGCGGACCCGACAGATGATGCCCTTCCTACTTTTTTCAATTTTTTATTTCCACTGTTACAATTTATGATTCGAATTGTGAATCTAAACCATCCAGAGACCTACTTACATAAATACGAAAAAAAATCGTCAAAATTGGTCCAGCCGTTTAGGAGTTCAGTGACATACACATGTACAGAAGAATTATAAGACTGTCTAAAAAAAACAAAATTCACCAACACAATAATTATTTTACAAAATTGAAATCTCAGTGAAATTATTTTCTCTTGATCATATTAGATTTGTAAAAAAAATCGATTGTCAGACTATCGAAACCGAAACAGATGTTCAAACTTAAAACCATCATCGTGGTCTAGAAAGATAATCATATAACATAAATCAATTATTGGAAAATGTACGATAGTGAAAAGAGAAATCGATTATCGAAATTTTGGCAGACCGCAGATTCTAATAGGTACCTACACATTCAACACATTTTATTTTGCAATTCGCCTGGAGCTAATCAATAATTATCAAAAATTGCAACAGATTCGGGCAATAATATTAATAATTTCGATTACAACAAGTCATCGAGAAACAAAGTGAAAACTTTTGTACGACAATTGGTAAAATTTATCTATAAGAGAAATTATTTAATGGTCAGTGATTGAAATATTTTTCCCCCAGTCATGCATACCCACCTACTGAAAAAAAGCAACTTTTCTTTTAATATTCATTAATTTAATATTTGATAAAATTTTAAAACAATACCTATGTAATATTTGAAAGTAATGATTTCGTGTGTTTTTATTGTTGATCAGTTTAAACGTGATACATAAGTCTTGTCTAACCCCAAATGTCACTTTCACCGTATAATTCAAACTTTCAAATAATTAATTCGTATTTATGCACTCAAATGAATATTTAGTCAATCTACAAAAAATAATGAAATAAGACCTTAAAAGAATTTAATAAAAATAGTCTTAGCACGTAAGTCATTCAATAGTTAATCAATTATTTCCAATTTTTTGACTGCTAGTTCTTAATGGAATTCCATTATAAATTATTATTGGCTCGTTTTTGTTGCGGATGCAGATGGCTAAATAGTTAATACTCTTCCTACTTACCTACTCCTTATACCTACTCTTCCTAACTCTTTTCTTTTTTATATTGTAATATTATATGCAGATAACTGGGTTAAAAATATATTGTTGCAATTGTTAAATAATTTACATACTTAGTTTAAACTATTTAAAAGAACCTTTAAAAGATTCATAACGTTGTCGGCCTTCGTGGCTCAGTTGGTTGGGTATATAACTACTGATCCAAGGGTCCCGGGTTCGATTCCTGGTGGAGACACAGTTTTTAATTGTGTTTTCAGTCTGGATCTGTGAGACGATTAATATCGCAAGTCTCCAGAATGTGGCAACTTGTTATTGGGTGCGTGTTAAATTAATATTTGACATAGTACCTTTTAGTTGCCGAGAAGCAATATGAAATAATAAATAATAATAACCTGTTACATATAATTATATCTATTGTAATTTCATATTGTACACTGTTGGTTCTATAAAATCAATATATAAAATAAAATATAAAATTAAATAAATCGAATATATTTTTTAATTGCATATACGCAAACATTGGATTTTTTTCCCTGTCGGGAGTCAAATTGAGATGTTATTGTCAATAAATATATATAAAATCACTTAAAAATAAGTAAAAATACTAATTTTTAACTTTTTTCCACTAATTTAAGCGAAACGCGTCAGTGTCAGCGTCAAACGCGTCTTTGAGCGAAACGCGTCAGTGGTAAATTTTTTTAAATTAGTGGAAAAAAGTAAAAAAAAGCATTGGTACAAGTAGGTAAATAAGACAAAAATGACCTTATAAGTCTGGCGCAATTCAGGGGTGACTTCTATGCGAAAAATGCATTGTCACCTCAGATATAAGAATTGTAGCTTTCATTATTTACAAAAAACCAATTCTCTCAATAGATGGCGTTCCAACAAAATAAATAAAAATAGTAAGATTGTTGTTCATAATTTCACCCATAGATGGCTATAGTAAAAATTCCTTATTTTCAAGCGAAAAGAATTTCAGTATTACAATATATAGAATTTTCAAAATTGAATTGATAGGGATCTCATTAAAAGGCATAATTGGTGAACGTTGCGCAAGCGCATAAAGTGATCACGTAAACCAGCCGATGACAGGTCATAAGCCCTGTAGGTGCCTTGATTTCCCGGTTCTCCTACAATAAATATTCCAACTTCGTCTCTATTGAGATAATTAAAAATCTGTTAAAAAATATCTTATCTTATCATTTTTCTGTTAATCTGTTATCTTATCATTTTTCTATCTTGACACACATTCATCGTCTCACAAAAAATGGCAGCATGTTCGTCTGCTGTTCACGCTTTTTACATTTTCGTCTTTCAGAATATCGTTCAATAGGTCGTGCCATCATTTTCTTTGGCGTCCCCGGCTACTTTTCGGTTCATGTCAACTTTGTACATTTTCTTCGTCAGGCGTTCCTAATTCATTCTTCCCATAACGTCAAACCATCTCAATATGTTAACTTTCATTCTTTTAATAACATCTTTCTTCATGTTACATTTTTTCCTTGTGTCCTCGCTTCGAACCCTTGAAATATTTATTTTTCATCTCTATTGAGGATTACTAAATTTTAAATTAAATTGCAATACACATATTGTGAATTATTAGGTACATTATTTTTAAATGCAGATATTTGATAATATTAAAAATATCTCAAAATTTCAAATACGTTTTTAAATGGTCGTGCACAAATTCCTAGCTCCATATTTTAGTAGTAAGTTTTTTTTAACTAACTACCTAGCCTAGAAAAGCAAGAATAGTATTAGTAATAATTTTTAAAAAATAATTAAATCAAACCCAGGACCCTGGCACATAAATAATATTATGATCTATAACGCACAATGGGCAACTTTAACTTCATGTCATCCACATTTATAAAATTAAACCGTGAATTTTTTATTATTTTTAAAGATTATCGTCTTAAATATTTATAGGTTTTACCATGTTTATTATTTCAATAAAAAAGCAAAGTTACGATCAATTAAAGGTATCATTTATTTATTTATATAATGTAAAAGTTCGGAATAGGTATATTTCTGCCTACTAAAAGCGAAAGCTGGAATATTTCGGTCACATAATGAGTTTATACTAGATTCATGATTCAAGGTAAAAAAAGGATCCGAAAAAATACAATCTAATTAGTTGAAGAATCAAGAAATAAACTAGTGACATAACTTCCAAGTCATGACAAACAAGGATGAAATTATTAGTTTGAAAGTCGAATAACTTAGTACTGCATTTGATAAAAGTTGATAAAAAATAACCTATTAGAAATAAAATATCACAGAGTTTTAAAAAAGATAAAAGGAGTATATTTATCTATTTATAAAATAAAATCAATAAAAAATCAGGATCAACTACGTAACTTAAATAATTAATTTAAAAACGCACATCCACTCTTTAAATCACACAAACATATCATATTATTTTGATATAAGGTATATCACGAAAGAGGTGCATATCATTACTGTATTCATGATTGTTGTTATATCATTATTTTGTATGCTGTCCTTGCAATAATAAAATAAAATAAAAATAAAAGTAATTGAAAATAAATCATGATTTCAATATTTCTCTGTTTTCTAAGTATCCACATAAACAACATCCATATGGATAAATAAACATGCACTTTTAAAAAAAATATTTTTTCATAAAAACAAAGCATAGCATTTTTAAATCTCCAGCATATTTGAATAAAAAATAATTAATACCTAATGATAATAAACTTTTTTCAACAATAAGAAAATATTATGCTATCATACTTATCTATAAGTACCTAATGTTATGAATTTTCCACGTTTATCTCATATTCTTAGAAAATCAATTTCTACTTTTCATTCTAGTTTCTACTCACAACTTTCTCAAAGAATTTCATATCGATATTTACTGTACTTAGACACATGATAAGACTTTTCTACAATATTTTCAAGTAGGTACCTTGTGCAGTGTAATTTAAGCAAATTATTATTTTTTTTCATATGATATACAAGTCTCTTTTTTAAAATATCACGAAATTTTTTTTTAAAATAAATTTCAATAATTTTATTATGACGTCAGTTTATACAATAATTTGTACAAGAATAGTCATGATTAATTTTCTTGAAAATATTCCATCATTGAATTATTACTATAAATTATATTAGTATGAGGAATTTCACTTTGTGTTATCGGAAAAATGACTTTAACGCACGGTTTCTATAAGCACAATAAAACCTCATAACACATTGTTTATCTTTTTTTGATCAAGTATATGTAGTTTAAAATATAAAGTGTTACATTTTAAATATCTATATAGGTGAGTTTTAACATTTTTATCAATTAAAAACGTAGATTGTCGATATGTACATACAATGCTTTCTTTAATACACTCTACAACTCTGCGAGATCTCTTAGTGCGTTTAGGACAGCTGTCTCCTACTATCTTTCCTAGTACTTTGATTTAATCAGCTGTCTTATATAGTGTTTTTTTATATGTACTAGTAAATCAATTATATATAATTTGTAATTTTTTGTATCAATATTAAATATCCTATTGAATAATGCTTGGAGTTTTCACTGGTCCACTAATAAAGCAATGTACATTGTCTGTTTTATAAATTGTGTAGACTGTATAACTCTCTATCGACCAATAAAATAAATAAAAAATAAATAAATAATTCGTAATCGTAAAAATAAGAAAAAATGATATATTACATATTTCGTGCTTTATTTTTGAAAAATATTATGTTTAGTAAATACATAGGTGTGATGAAAGTTATATAACTAATCATATTAAATCAAATTTACTTACAAAGTTGAATATATACATAAATTAATTTTGTTCCAACATATTTAAAAAAATGTCTACTTCTGATGAAAATCATAATAAGTGTACCTACAGCTATAATCTCCCATTATATCAACAAAATTTGAAAAATTAATATAAAAATATTAGTTATTTTTCAAAAAGTTTTTTTTATTAGTTATTATCAAATACCCTGCAAGGTATTTAATAATATTTAGGGCGAATAAAATATTTTTAAGTTTAAAAATGGAAAAAAAATATTAAGTTTGAAATGTTTAAAATATTATTAAGTTTATGATATAATTTATTTTTTAAACCTTCTGCACACATAATATCTTCACTGGGGGGGGGCATTATACAAGATATTTTATTAATTGGGTAAATTAAAAAAATAAAAAAAGTTACCTTTAAACATAATATAAGTAACGCCACAAAAAGGTACCGCGTCCACTTCATCTTTCCTTATTTTCTTTCAGGATATCGTCTTGATTTCTGAAACCAATGGAAAGGATCTGGTTCAATTTCACTGTCAACAATTCAATACTCCAATGTTAGTTCAAAACACAATATAAAACACTTCACAAAGTAAAAAAAACACATCAATTTTCAACAAATCCCCCCTAAAAACACCAAATTCCAAATTGAAACAAACGTTAAATAAGTCATTTGGAACGATTTTTTTTTTATCAAAACGTCAAGATTTGAATTCAAAAATGGAACGTCGATTGTGTCTGGTATTGGCTGACTACAACATAGTCGGATGTTAGTCGCGCGCGCGGCGCATGCGTGTTGCCGTGTGACTGAACGATATGAGAGTCTTCAGATGCACCTGACCCACTGACATACTACGGCTAGAGCGAGAAAACATAACCAACACACTCATGCCATCTCATCTTTGTTCTAATATAAATATTGTATTTCATAACAAACTAAAAAAATTGTTTTTTTCTCTATCATCACAAATTACATTATCATCAATATAAATATTGGGTTCAATTCCGAAGAAGAATTAAAATTTAAATCAACATTGAAATCATTTAATACAAAAATTTGTTCACCGAACTGTCAATTTTAACTACCTATATCAATTTTATAATACACTAGTGATGTTCTTTTATCATTTTAATTTCTTTTATTTTTTTCAATATATAGAAAAGAAAAAATAATACAATGAATTAATTTGGAATTTCATTAACATTTATTAATTTTATTTATGGTCAACAATTAACTCGCCACTTGCACAGGAGACACATTTTTAAAAGTGTTTTCAGTCTGGATCTGTGAGACAATATTTATTATTATATCAAGTCTCCATAAAGTGGCAACTTGTTATTAAATGCGTGTTAAATTATTATTTAACGTAATACATATTAGTTACCCGATAAGCTGCAGGATACTAATAAATGGTATTAAACAAAATCTTCGAGTTTCATAAAATCGTTAAAGTTATGCATTTTTGTATGTATGTTTCGTTTTCCAAACAAATAAATATTTAACTTTGCTCCATCGATTCAATTAATTTATAATTTTTCATTCAACAGAATATTTAAATTACCAATGTATTTAGGTACCTACTCTTATCTTCATTGCGCTAGTTACGTTGTATAGAAACGATGACATGAACAAAAAATCGGAAGTCGTTTGATTTTATTTTCACACTGCTAGTTTTTAAACATGTATTTCTCTATGGAGCTTTAAAACTATTGACTATACAATAATTATGTTTTTCATCCTATGTATTGGACGGAAATAACTCATTTCAATGAAATATATTAACAAGTTATACAAACTATAATAATACGTATAAAACAATAAGTGACCTACATTTACTATAGGATATAAAATTATAATTCAGAAATGAATAATTATTAAAACAAAACTCAAATCCAAATAAATAGACTTTCATAAAATTGATTATTTTTTTATCATTATCTCTTGATGTTAAATATATTTTCCCTTGATAGATATTACAGTATAAGTAAACTTTAAACCAATATTTATAGTCATATTTTAGATTAAATTTCTTTACTGCATTCAATAAAAAAAACTTTGTTTTAAAGTTTTTTGGGATGAAGATTTAAAATAAATTATGCATATATTCATTACTTACATTACAGATTTTAATGTTGACGTTTAAATTCTCTAAAAAAAGTGACTACGTTGTGTCTGTGAAATAAAATAAAACTTTAAGCACAATTATTTCATTTACCAAAACAGACACCTTATTAGTTTTCCGTGGAGTTTTATCAATGATAGTTTGTTGGAATTTGAACAATGTTTAAATATTGCATTATTACTATGCTATCAAACTACATAATTGCCTACCAACCTCACTAAAACTGCTACCACAAAACACATCTTCACAAAAATACAAAAAAACACATAACAGCATGGATATACAACACCGGTTCATAAAAAATCAATAACATAATTACACCCAATCAAACATAATTAAATTTCACATTTTTTCTCAAATATTATTTAATGTATAATTTAATTCAAGAACTATATACATAATGTACTATATATGTCACACAACTGTTCAAACGAACACCTCGACACAGGACTTCCTAGTGAGGTGTTCATCGTATCCTATTAATTACAATCCTTATCAATAAATAATACACATCCACACACTTATTATGTACACACGCACTTAACTTCTAGCTCTAGTATGTCATTGTATTTGTAACTTCCTCATTTTATTTTTAATAATAAATAAATAAATAAAAATAAATTGTATCTTGGTGCACACCCCTAATAATTAGTTGCCACAATTCATAACGAGTTATGTAAACATTTCACGCAGTTTGTCTAAATAAAGTATATTTACCTATTAATTTAATGTATTTTGGTACATAATTAATCATTGTTAATTAGAAAGTCGCAGCAATTTATAATTTATTAAAAATATCCATTTACAATGCATATGCACATGTATCTATCGAACAACATATAATAATGTTGTCATTGCTATGTATGGCATGTGATAAAATGACACATTTATGAAATGAAGCAAACTTAACTATGTAGCTCTAGTGATTAGCTGTGACTCTGTGCATGTAGGTATATGAAGCAAGTACATATTATGTAGGTACATAATATAATATAATGAAGCAATGTGTACTAACTAAATACACTGTGTACTTCTAGAAAGTAGGCGCAGACCTGCAGGCCAAAAATATGTAATTACACCTGACTATATCACATACCTAAAAGTACATAGTACTTCCTAAAGCGTAATATTCATCATGTTATAATTTCCTTCCTCATTTTCATTTGGCACATACTTAATATGCCCTTGAAAATTGCAATGCTTAGTGATTATACATATCAGTAAATACCTACCTACTTGTTGATTATTGAAATTACCTCTCTATTCTATCTTTTGTATGTTGGATACACTCAAGAACCTCAGCTACAATAATTAAAATGAATAGAACATACTTTCATATTATGTTGTTATACATATATAACTAGATGAAACACTTTTTGAAAAATGTGCGTGCTAAGAAAACATTTGTTCGCATATAAACATCTATACGCATTTGATCGACTATATACTTATATTAAGGTACCTACTTTGAATTTATGTATAAATCACTCAATATTTATTTATTTATTATTAAAAATAACAAAGAAAAATACACAATACAACAATATATACAATTTTTAAAAAGATACATTATAATTTTGTTTTTTTTTTATGACTCAACTTCAAAAAGAGTTTTCTCGTGCTTTGAAGTGAGTCACATTTCACAAATCTACAAACTATCTAATCTATTTATATACATACATCTTAATCTAGGCACTAATCTATTTACAATAACTTACATATTTAGATAAAAACATACATAATATTATATATAAAGAGAGAAAAAAAAAAATACAAAATTGGTCTGTAGAATAAATAAAAATACACAAATTGAAAATAAACAACACACAATGAATACACAAGAAAAATGTTACTTCAAATATTTTTTGTATTTTAAAAAAGAATAAGCCCCTCTACATATTGTAAAATTTGTTATTTTATAGAATAAAAGTTATTTAGTGGTGTATACCAAGTAGTGTTTTCATTTTCATTTGGATGAATATTTATTTTATTTATAAAATAAAACAGATTTTTTTATTTAATTGAATTTATAATACATATTTAAAAAAAAACAATTAAAGAATACAGTAAGAAAAAACATATTTCCCTATACCAGCACTCGTGTATAATGAGACAAACATATTCAATGAATAGTCTTGAAGTTGCCCTAACAAGACGAAATAGCTATCGACCAATAAACAATATACGTAGAGTCTAAAACATACTGTTTTATTTTTTAATTTAAATTAAAATATAATTCTACAAAGTAAATTATTCACAATTTCATATAAAAAATCACATAAAAAAACATATTGCCCTTTACTAAAGTGCAAACACTTATGGCAAAATGACATACGTGTCATCACAAAGTGAAAAACCGTTGAATGAAGAAGTTTTTTTTTTTTATTTTTTCTTAATTTTATATTTTTCTTTTTTTTCATATTACACAATATAATAATGTTATAATATACATTTTATATCCTAACAAAGGTGATAAACCTCTCAAAGCTCATGCCAAGTTAGGATACAAGATGATATGTCTTAACCTCTACGAACTTATAATGTGATAGGACAAGTACATAGATGCACTTGCCTGCATGATGTTTAATATTGCGTTGGAAAAGTTCATCGGAGATGCAGGCATTCAAACTACTGGCTGTACCTACAATATTAAATCTGTGCAACTCCTATCCTGCTGATATAGACATAATAGCGCGCTCAGTAAACGAGCTTTAATCTGCTTTCAGAGCCCATCATCAGCAAAAAAAAAGGGACTAGAAGTCAACGAAGCAAAGACAAAATATGTACATACCAATAGGTGAGCGCCAGAACTTCCCAAATATACAAATTGATAAATACTCCTTTGAAACTGTCAGTGAGTTTGTGTATTTTGACACCATGGTGACGAATGACAACAGTGTCTCCACCAAAATCTAACGAGGAATAGTAGCTGCAATCCGGTGCTACTTTGGATTGCAGAGACACATGAATCTAGACCTTACTAGAAAAACCAATGTCCTGCTATATTAAACTCTTATTCGACCAGTTCTAACATGTGGATTAGAATGCTGGACAATCAGTAAGGTTGACGAGAAAACTCTCGAAATTTTCGAAAGGAAGGTGCTGCGGAGGATATATTATGACCCAATTGTTGACAATGGAGAGTGGCGAATCAGATTCAACCAGGAGCTTTATGATCTTTACAAAAATCCCATCATCTCCAGGGAGATGATGGTTGGGAGACTTAGGTGGGCCATCTATGTAAGCACAAAGAATGGGAAATGGAGACATCCCAAAGGAGATTTTTAATGAAGCACCAGTCGGAAGAAGGAGAGCTGGATGGCCAATGCTTCGGTGGTTAGACGGAGTTGCAAAGGATGCTAATAGCATATTAGCTATACAGAACTGGCGTGGTAATGGGCAAAACCAACAATCTATGAAGCCAACTCTACGGGAGGCTAAGACCCGACCTGGGTTGTAGAGTAGAGCTACGGATGACGATGAAAGTTTATACGAAATCATGTCCAATTAAAAAAATAAATACCTCATCAAAAATATAAAAATCGATTGCTTAATGAGTGATTCACATTTTTCAGCAAAAAAAATTGGTTGCGTAACTGACAATAAAATAAATAATCAGAAATAAAAATAAATAAATGATTGATATCGTTATTCTGTCAAATCGCGGCATGACTCGTTTATCTACTGAACGTTACAAAATCGATTGAAATATTCAGCGCTTTTTCAATCAAGTACAATTGTTTTATTTTATTTATTTTACTTGCTGCTTAAGTAAATTTAATCTCCTAACCAATTACTGTAACAAGGTTTTTAAATTGGTAAGTTGGAAGAAATTGCCTAATAGCAATGAGCCTACCAGTGTATAGTGCATTTGTTTATTTTATATACAAAAATATAAATATAAACAAAATGCCTACCGCTTAGCAAGAATCTATTGAAAAGCGATCTCCAGAGATCATTCGAAGAGTATTTATGTTGTTATTTGTTTATTTATTTTTGTGCAAAAATTTAATATTGCATTGTACAAATCGCGGATTAATTGCCCGGGGGCAATTTTTTCCGGTCAACCATCTGAGAAAAGAAGTTAAACTAACAAATTAATTTTCGCCATAATATACCAAGGTAGGTACGCATATTATGCGTCATATTAATTGTGTTTTCAGTCTGGATCTGTGAGACGATTAATATCGTAAGTCTCCAGAATGTGGCAACTTGTTATTGGGTGCATGTTAAATTAATATTTGACATAGTACCTGTTAGTTGCCCGAGAAGCAATATTAAATAAATAAATATTAAGTACATGAACCTGTGTTTTATGTACTTAATATAAAATACATGTACTAAATATTACTACATTAAAAAAAAAAAAACAACAATAACGAAAGAAAAAGAAGAGGATGGGGAACGATCAAATTGTCGGCCTTTGTGGCTCAGTTGGTTAGGTGGCTGACTGCTGATCCAAAGGTCCCGGGTTCAATTCCCGGTGGAGACACAGTTTTTAATTGTGTTTTCAGACTGGATCTGTGAGACGATTAATATCGTAAGTCTCCAGAATGTGGCAACTTGTTATTGGGTGCGTGTTAAATTAATTTTTGACATAGTACCTGGTAGTTACCCGAGTAGTAATATAAAATAAAATAAAATGAATGGTGTATGGAATGGGGTGTGCGTTGGTTAGGAAATAGAGAGAGAGAGAGAGAGAGAGAGAGAGAGAGAGAGAGAGAGAGAGAGAGAGAGTGTACATTAAGGCGAGATTTGACCAGTGATGTTTTTAATAAATTATTGACTCAGTCATAAATTTTGCTTTATTGACTTAAACTTTTAATAATAATTCCTTTATAATAAGTTCAAGTTTTTTTTTGTTTGCCAAGTGTATACCTAATTGCTTTTTTTATTCTATCTATTGTTATCATCAATATGTTTTATTATCTATGTATGTAAAAGGCATTTTATGCCGTTTATAAATAAATAAATAAATAAATAAAATGTCATGAGAACCTTCTGGTTTAAAAGCCCTAAAAAATATTAATAGTAACAATTAACAAAATATCGATTGTCGCATCGGAAGAGATGAAACGGATGAAAATATAAAAGAAAGTAAAAGAGAAAGAGAGAAAATGGGAATTTTATAAAAAGTCGATTTGCATTAATAACGAAGATAAATAACTTTTGTTTTCACACACGGGTGGCACCCGAACCTTGTTTTCTGGTGGTTTTCGACCGCCAAAGTGTGTTATAAACATATATGTATGTTCAGCACCGGATCCGGCGTGGGTTCAAATGGTGCACCTGCGCCGGGCGTCTGAGAGAAGTCTCGGGCGAGACTTCTCGCGAGAAAAAAAATTATCCGAAGTATTAATACAAATAAAATAATAACAACTAACAATGACATTGAAAAATATTTATACTATTTTTCTCGAGAGCATGACTTCTGAGATCTGTTCTGCGCAGATACGCCCTCCTGAAAATATTTCGTCTAGTAGGATTAATCCAGAATAATGATTTATCTAGTTAATCGACGAATTATGGCCGATCAATCTCTCTTATATAAGGTAATAAACAATTTTTTTGACTCTTCTGAACTAATAAGCTTTATACCACTCAGAGTTTCTGGAAGAACTACCAGACGGCCCGAATTGTTTCACGTTCCTCTTTGTAGAACGAGCTATCGGAAGTTTTCAACCGTCCCTCGAATTTGTCGACAATATAATGAAAGTTTTAATGATATAGACATGTCTTTCCTTTCTTATAATCAATTCCGGAAGAGGGTTAGGTGCGAGTGCGGACGGATATCATAATGACGAAAGGTGTTGTGACATCCCATCAGTTACTCTACCTCTCACATTCCTCCACTTTTCTATTTCTATTCCTACAGTTCATCCCCCATCTCCGTCATTATCCTTATTGCTTTTGTCATGAATATATTTTTTGTAGTTTTTAATATATAATATTAATATTTTTTCAGAATCAACTGTAAATACGTACTTTGTGGACAGGTTTTTTGGCCTTGATTTATTACTCATTGTTTTATATTCACATTAGTTAATAATGCTGTTATTGTCCCAAATAAACCAAATAAATAAATAAATAAATAATGATTAAATTTCAGCGGACGATTGTAGTATCGAGATTGATTAATAAGGAATATACTTATGCGAGCTTGCAGATACATAGATACATATTCTGTCTCTGAAACTAATATACACACACTCACACACTTATACCCCAATCTCATACACACATGCATACACTACTCTTATAAATATATTTTTTCTCATAGTTTTAAGTATGTAAGCACACCAGTTAAAATTTATTATTGATACTGTGGAAATTTCGAAAAGGTTTTAGTTTTTTTGCATAGTACATCTATACAAAAAATGTTATTTTACAGTAAATTTCCCAAAAACAAATAAAATACAAAATAAAATTACAAAACTCGACATCAGTGTGCCTGAGTGTTTGAATTTTTGTTGAGTTCTTAGTCGTGTAGTGACTACGATAATAACATGATTAATATTTGGTATGTATCTGTAATAACATGGTAAAATTAATAGTATAAATAATTGCTGGTGTAAAATTACTTGGTCATTGTTACCCCATTAATTTTCTCCGTTAATGGAAGGTTATAAAATGATTATTGTAGAGAACGTAAAGGTGCAATTAAAAGGGTGGTTTTATGCGCATGATCTGGTCGTTCTCTCAGGAAGAATGGTTAAGTTAGTTATTTGAATTCAATTACTGCAAAATTTCAAAAACAGCATTGAAACAAAAAATAAAATATTGATAACCGATTTTTGCGGGAAAGGGATTTTTTTAATTAAGTGCACCGGGCGCCGAAAACTGTAGATGCGGACCTGCCTGTCACTACCTTGGGTGGCCCACTTTCTCTTACCGTCTCGCTCGCACATCTAAAGGCGCGGCATCACCACGCGCCCGGGGCTCGGCGGCGACTTTTTTGCCGCGCCGATCGCTTCTGATCTCGCCTAACCCTGTCAACGTCATTACCCTCTTTAACATTTTTATCATACAACAGCGGCAGGTTAATTTGTTTATTTTCTGCCGTAAATGTAACATACGACGATAATTCCAATTATGAGATACCGTGTCGTGTCGTGTAGTGTAACAACTACAATGATTATAATGTGTCGTTAAGGTTAATGTTTCGCTTTAGAAATTACGACTTATCGCTAGTTTCCGAGTTCCGCTTTGAATATACCTGCAAAATATGGATATTAATAATTTATAATAGGTATACGTCCTAAAATCAAACTAAACTGATTGGTGGTGGCAGAGCAATTTGCGCGCAGGGATAGTTTTCCAGTGGTCACGAGTTCGAATCCTGCCATGACCGTTTTCATTCACCTATAGTACAAGCATTTGTGATTAGTTTAGGGAATGTGGGTTGTGGCCAACGCTAAACTCCTCACTGACAAGTCATTCTATAAAATATTAAATTTTTGTATGGAAAATATTCAGCATTTTCATGAAATATGTATGTTAAATTATTGATTATGAGTATGTATTTTACGTTCTGCGAAGGGGCCGTTGACAGTCCCCATATACGGAGCGGGTGGTGGTGGGAGTAGCGATAGTAGCGATGTTAAATTATTATTTATTCAAATATTTTATTATAAAAACTTGATAACTCTTTAATGCCATTTTATGAAAGTGATGTGCCTTTTTACCAATTTGAAAATAAAAATTTCAAATTTTGTGTTTCCTGAGCTTGGGGTCACTTTGAAATATTTGACAGTAAAAAAAATCGAGAAGCACTAATCAGATATCCTTCAAAATGTAATGGGGTCGAGGCGAGTATTAGATATACAAATTTGCAAAATTTGAAAAGAATCGAAAGAGTACTTTGGTCTATAATTGATAAAATAAAATAAACACGCCGCACATAGCACACAGCACACAGATACATTGTGATGAAACTTTCAGATTACAGTCTCAGCATGATACAATCTAGTTGATAATCTGCAATAAAAAAGTACCCTTAAAAATTGCGAAATCATAGCTCCCCACTATGTTTATTCCCTTGGGTTGGTGAGGAGTAAAAATATAAACAATAGGCATAAAAAATAGCAAGGGAATTTTTTAATATCCTGTTTAAACAGCATGGTGTGTTTATCAAAACGAAAGTGGTTTTTGAATCTATATACCTATACAAAAATTAGCATAAAAATACAAACTTCTAGTTGTAATTACATAGAAAATATTATTCAATATATGACTGATATACTGGCATAGAGGAAAGAAGACCCTGGCGCATACTTGCAAGGAGGCCAGACCTTGGATGAACCGGGATAGAGGGGCAAGAAAAAGAAAAAAGAAAAGATAATGATTTTCTGTACGCTCATGTTAAAATCCGTTGAAATACATATTGTCATTTTATGTTACCATCATCATCCCAAAACTAGTACTGTATTCCTGTAAAAAGATCATAAATAAATTGTAAGAAGAATATGTCCTTGAAACAAGCACGCATTTGTGCATCGCCAAACAATCTAGAAAATAATCAAATAATTCAGCTATGATTGAATAGATTCGGTCGAGACAGGCTCCAAACCGAGATGTACAGGATTGCTAACCCAGCGTACTACCCATATGATTTACATAATACAATGATTAACATTGAAAATGGTTAATTAACTAGTAAAGCAATCATCAATGGCCTAATAACATATTCAATCAATAGGCATTTTATATCGATCGTTCCGTTACAATCAGCACTCTCCTGATATATGGGAATCCTTAAAAATAAATAACGGTTAGTTACCCATGCGTATATAATTAATTTACCGTTATACTGTTTGTTACACCCTGCATCCTTATGGTTTGACCTAATTTCTACCCTATAAAGCAGGGGTGGCCGACTTGATTAGATCCAAGATCTACTGTTTACTGAAGAAGCCCTGTGCGATCTACCAATTACATACTTCTTGAAATTTTAAATGAAACAGCATAGTTCAGTACACAATTAAGTAGTATTTTTTATTTTATTATGAGGGAAAACATAAAACTGAAAATTATTCTTAGTAAGTATACTTATGCATATTAGTGTGAGTACTGCGTCTGAGCATCTTCCGATAGATTAGCAAAATCAGGTTTGTAGTTGGAAATTGGCAACCTTAAAGAATCCAGTGTATGAGCGTCTGTCAAGTGAGAACGGTGTTTATTTTTTGTTTGTTTTAAGTAGGAAAATACTGACTCACAGAAATATGTTGAACCAAAACACTAATGTTCAACACATTTCTTCAAACATGGATATTTCTCGTTAGAAACCAATGCCCAGAAATCTAGAATCATAAAGTAACATGATAACGTGAACGTAGCGTGATGGGTGCAGCAGTTGGTGATTACGTTGCGCAGTCTGTTTATGTATGTTTATATTTTTTGCCTTGCCACGATCGACTGGACTAATAGTCGCGATCGACCGGTTGGCCACCCCTGCTATAAAGGAAGCTTTCAACGAACCCATCATACTTCTACTTATTCCTGATCCATACTTATAACTTTAAAATAAATTTAAATATTTGTATAATTTGCGATGACTTATTTAGAGTAGGAACATATTCCAAAACATTAAAACGTCAAACCTTGATGTAAACGGCATTAGAGCATCAAGGATGAAAAAACATGCATTAAAATTTGTAGAAAATCCACTGTTATTTTCCCATACACTTTTTAAGATTTTTTTTATTCTGGTCTACATATTTGCCCTCCCTGATTGTTCAAAGATGCCTTTGGATATATGTAATTACTAAATGTATAATGTCTTTTTCTTCTTCTTATATTAGATCGTAGATCTGTTTTTTCGAGAAAGCTATTCCTGTGAAGCTGAGGTCTTGCTATCCCTCCACCTCTTCGGCGGTCTTCCGGGGAGGCGATGCCCTGGTGGGATTTCGTTTGCCTCTGTGGATGGGATTCGAGATGCATCCATCCTGTTGACGTGGTCCCTCCAGAATCTTCTCCTAGCTCTACACCATCGTATGATGTCCTCGATCTCACAGGTCCTCCTAATGTCGTCATTGCGAATTATAATGTACACTGTGTTGAAAATATATTATGCTATTCATCATCTTCTTCTTCTTCTTTGTCAGCCATCTTTCCACTGCTGGATGTAAGCCTCCTCCAATGAACTCCATCTCTCTCGGTCCTGTGCTTCCCCAAGCCAAACCCTTCCCGCAACCGGAATAATATCGTCGACCCATCTATTTTGTGGTCGCCCTACCGGTCTTTTATTTTCCCACGGTCTCCATTTTAGTATTCTGGATGTCCACCTCTCGGTACCCTGTCTTGCAACATGCCCTGCCCACTGCCATTTCAACTTTGCAACACGGTCTGCAATGTCAACAACTTTTGTTTGGCGTCTGATTTCTTCATTTAATAAGAAATGCTATTCATAATAATATTAAATTGACTTCACTCGGAGTAAGACTGTTGTTGTTTGAATTACCCAAGTGGAAAAAAAAGTCTCACCAGTTTTCGAAATAAGAAATCGCGGAATAATCGAGAAAAACGCAAAAACTATGTCCTTGTTGATTTTTGTGAAACCATGAACATGTTTACGATTTGAACTTGAATTTATCAATTAACATAAAAAATTATTTGAAATGCGACAAGCATCAAGATTAATCAAGTAGATGGCGTTATATACCATGGTCAAGTTTTATAGCAAGACGCGACAGACAGCCTCCTGTACTAATCTAGATACGACGTACGTACTGGTCTATGCGATCATGTTTAGAAAGTAGAACAGTCCGCAGACAACTTGTATACTGAATGCTGGTTGTTATACCCACTGCAGATTTCAAATTGTTTACCGGCTATATGTATAATCGAAGAAATAAGAATTCATCAAATACCGATATTGTCTTGTCGCAAAAACACGACAAGAAATCAGAATAGAATAAGTCACTTTTTCAAGAGAAATTGGACTTATCTACAAACAAGATAAATAGAAATCATTTAGAATCATTCAGTCATTATATAACAACGCGAAAAGAATATTTTTAAAATTTATAACAATATATTTTTTTAACCACCCTTAAAACAAATAGCGCTAGTGCAAGTAAATAGAGTGCAAGTAACTCAAACGGACATCATGTTTTAATCCCACCTTCAAATGAGATCCGAAACTGTGAGCTGTTGTGGCTTCCGATAAAAAAAATATTTTCAAACTATTGTATCTAAATAAATATTATCAGAAATATTTTGTTAAAATCTTGCAGAGAACTTCAAAAACTTCGCGCTAAGAAGAAAGTCATTATTCAGCTCATTTTCAACTGTCAATCTAACTTTAGGGAATGTAGGCGGGTCAAATTCAAACTTACAAAATTTTATACATTATAATCGTGTGCGCACGAGTTGGTCTATTGGAATCGAACGTAGCGTAAAATAATATGTTTTATTTGATTTTAAAAATAAAAAACACGCGTAAAAACTTATCGGACCAGTGTTTAGATTTATAAAATACCTATCATTTATCATTTAAAAAAACATTCATGTTTCTAAGCCTCACAAGTTTTAAGTTTTGGACAATGAATCGGAAATAACAGGTATTTTTTTTTAAATATTATGAAAAAGTACACAACATTTCAAGAGTGGAGTAATGAGGATTCAAAAAAATTCCTTGGAGTCAATTCCGTCATCATAAGACTTCTTTGAAAACCGTTGAAACACATTGATGCACCTGAATCCAATTTATTGCAGTGTCGCTCGATTGGCAAAGACTCGCTACTATAAATTATTGTATTTTTTTACCAAACATGAAGTAAAGAAGAAAAGTTATGTAAAAAAATATGACCACCACACACCATAAATTTCAATTCATACATCTACTTCGATGTGATATGAAAAGTTTTTTTTGTGACAAAAGAAACTAGGCACATACATTGAAACAGCTGCTAAAGCAGTACAATAAAGACACAAGACGCTTTGTTTGACTGCTACTAAGAAATACAAAAAATCTCAAGATATAGTGTAATCGAATGTATACTTCGCGTCAAAAATAAGATCTGTTGAATAAGTGTAATCATTATTATTGTTCATTCGTCCGAATAATCTAGCTTCAAAATCTTGATAAAGATTAGCAAATGTGTTCCGATTAAAACGTAAAACGATTCTGTTTTGTGGCAATTTCGTTTTCGCCTTTCTTCTTGATCAGAAACCCTCGATCTTGACTGCCGATCAACTGGTAATGATCTCTATGCATAAATGAAATCGCCCTCAATACAACATGAATCACATTTCTCAACAGATGAACAATTTCATTTAACATCTTGTATAGCAGTCATACAAGGCACGCAATATTATCTGTGGGTATATTTAAAAAAATGTCACGTCATCGTATGTAGATTTTCTATGGCAGTCATATTTAGTTTGATGAAAACTCATTTCAATATAATCAATATTAGTATTGATTAATAATCACTCTAAGGGCTCTGATATCTTATCAATTTATGGACTCTTATAAGTAACTAAGTTGTTTTATTTATTACAGGTGATTAATTTAACAAATTGTTGGTTCGAAGAGTTTATTATAGGAGTATTTTAACTCCTCATTCATTAGGAAGAAAACTATTTCCTCATTATTGCCATCAATTGGCTTATTGTTGTCCACGATCCAGAATTGATAGACTATCATCTGGTGTTATCTGGACGTCTGACTGCCTTCGAAATATGGTGCTGTAGGTTCATGGCTTGGATCCATCGATCAAACCACATTCCAAACAACAAGCTGCTGAACAGAGTCAAAGAAACAAGACGATTCATAAAGAGGGTTACCCAGCAATGATCCAAATAGAGAGGCAATGACGGAAGACAGAAACAATAGAGGTCGCCCTAGAGACAGTTATATAGTCCAAGGTTATCAGTGATGTGCTCTGTAGCAGCTACTAAGAGATGACGAGGCTGGCGGACCACAGAGATATGTGGAAAGATGATGTGCTTGGTGAAACCAATCCTAGGATTGTGACAATGATGAAAAAGATTTTCGATATAAATTTATGTATTATCTACGATGTCATATGTCAAAACATTCTAAATGATCTTATTTTTAGAAAAAAATTGTCTTTTGATCATTGTTTACAGCATGTAAATGTAAAATAGAAAATGGGCTTTACAAGAATTAATTTAAGGATTGTCAAAATTTCAATAAAAGTTACCTAAAATACCACATCTACCTATAACAATACCTGTGAGGGACTGTTCTTCAAACTTAGTTTAATGCTTTACAAGAGGTTTAATTAGAGTGCCCATAAACAGAATGAGGGGTGTTAAAAAGATCTAGTTTCAGTGTAGTTACTTTACCCATTTGATTAGCATATTATGTGCGTTGATAATAAAATGAATAGACCCAATTTGAATACACCAACACAGAGTCTATGAACTTTTCAATATTCCGATTGACTGCACACTACCTTACTATGACTTACATATTACGCATAATTACTTTATTGTTGTTTGGGTAGTGGGTACTTCTCTCACAATCTGTAATACTTTCCATTGTACATTGTAGAACGTACACAACTGTATTGTTTCTAGCAACAATAAAATGTGAACATTTTGTACTTGGTTCATATCATCTTCCTTTTAGTTTCCTTGTCCTACTATAGGTAGGGTCAGCTCACCTGATTTTTCGGCGCCAGGATAATCTGTCCTTTATTATTTATTGGTCTTTATTTATGAATTCACTCATATTACCCCACCATGTGGATTGATAGTGAGGCCTATGTCCAGCAATGGACGACTGACTGGTTGATGGGTAGTAGACCCCTCAGAGCTAAATGATTTAATATGTTAATTATCTGAAAGGGTTAATTGTAACCAATTAAAGCTAATTCGTTGAGTTTGTTGCTTTTCCTTTTTAACTATTGAATAATTAACAATTTACGCATTGATCGGTTTCGGTAAATTATATTGAGAAAGAAAACAATTGTTCACAGATTTTCAAAAATAAATTAAATATGTAGGTATTATTAAATACTCCCCAAACTGAAAAAAATCGTTTAAAAATCATATTCCTCTACCGTAGGTTTTTATACCGAAAATAATCATAACATTGTCAATAAATACTCGTATCGGGGAGTAAATTCAAATTATTGAGAAATACATACATAAGAAAAATCTTAGCATCACGACGCGATATATATCTACGGTATTCTTATAACACGTATTGTTAAGATCTACACTGTATAACAATTAACCAAATGATATATGATACTGCTAAGTGTTAACTAGAGAAATTATAACTAGGAAAGCGTGTCACTCATTTCCTCAATGAATTGGTATTTTGACGCACGTTAACACCATAGCAAAAATATCTTTGTTAAAACCATTCGGGTGTAATATATTGCGTCCAAGAGAGAACGCTCTGCATTTTCGTATCCTAACTGTTATTTGAGTGAGAGATTAAAAATATAATAAGAATTATGGGGATCGAGAACGGTCCTTAGAAAAAAAAACACGTGTCGTGCCAATGTTTTGTAGACCAGCATATATATGTATTATTCTCTTGCTGTATATGTATACATAATGGGAAATTTTATGGTAAATTTACATTTGGATCAAAAAACCGTATAAAAGTGTTCCAAAACCCCATTAATGTGTCCTCATTTACGTAAAATATGAAATATTACTACTGATATGCAGAAACGACTGCCATCAACACATCATCACATAATTTATTACATTTTTACCAACATTTTTTGTCATTTGTTTGATGGAGTCACGCGCGTGTTTATTATTGTTGTAATACCTTCAATATTTTTCTCTATTCAGCCTCTGGTAGACTGGCGGCGGCGGGGCAAAGCGAAGAAATTTTAGTCGATATTCAAGGTCGATAACTTTCACTACGCGAGGGAACTCGGGTCTACATACAACAAAACTCCAACTTCCGCTCAAAACTCTTATGCCCGTTCCGATGCGCTGGGAACCCAACTCTTGTTATTTCATGTAGGTACCTACACTGTGAACTTTTACCATCGAAACTGAAACTAGTTGGAACCGGCAATTTGGAGGCGCCGCATGACAATTAATCCATTTGTTACTCGAGTTCTTTTATTGCCGTCGGTATCTGCCTCGTCTCTTTCGAGTTTCTATCGCTTGACTTTTACTCTAAGGGCCCAACGTAAGCAATGTACCTACCTACCTAGTATTCAAGGTCTCTCTGTAAATAATATGTTCTGATTATGGGTCTGAAATAAGACAGCGCCGTTCGCATTCGTAGATCTTCATTATCGACATCTAAAAATGCCACTACCAGTTTTGTTGCTGGGTACATCATGCAATTATTTATCGCTTTGTAACGCCCTTCTAAGAAGAACGATCATTATATGTAGACATATAATATATTATTATACACCTTATATTATTACGAAGAATTCTTTTCTGTACGATGTATGAAGTGTTTTAGAATTCTGATCAATATTGTGGAATCCATTCTATAATACTAACGTGCTTCGAATATTTATTTATTTATTTATTTTATTTTGTTACTTTCTGTACATAAAATTAGTACACTGGCGGGCTTATTGCCTAAAGGCCATTTCTTCCAGCCAACCAGAGTTAATGTTAAATATAGGTATAAAACAGTGTGTACTATGGCAATAAGTTAATCACATTACAAAAATAAACAAAGATAGCAGAAGAAAAGTAAAAGAAAAAACAAAGATAGCAGAAGAAAAGTAAAAGAAAAAACAAAGATAGCATAAGAAAAGTAAAAGAAAAAACAAAGATAGCAGAAGAAAAGTAAAAGAAAAACAAAGAAGAAAGCATATAAGAACAATTCGTAGCAATGATAGGAAAACTAAAGGATAAGGAAAGGAAGAGGAAAGAAAGATGTTATCGGGTATTGTCAGGTAAATAGTTTTGCTTTAGCCTTTTCTTGAAGACTTTAGTGAGATAGACGACGTAATATCAGGACTTAGACTATTCCATAGTCTACCTGAATGTACTTTAAGTGAAGAGCTAAAAAAAATCAGAACTATTAAATGGAATAGATAGTAAAGTACGTTCAGCAGATCGAAGTGGACGCCCGTGGCTTGAAAGATAAGTAAATTTATCTTTGAGATACTGAGGTAAATTTGGATTAAAAAGGACATTGTATAGTAACAACAAGATATGTATTGTAGTAACGTTGTCGAAACTAGGGTCAATGAACAAGATTGCGGTAATGAGAAAGAAGATAGATTTTTTTTAGTCCAAAGATAAAACGGATGCAAACATTTTGAAGGCGTTCAATTTTGTTGAGGTGTTCCTCGTCTGTATCCAAATAACTATCATCAGCATAGTCAAGCAACGGTAGGTGAAGTGATTGAAATGGAAGCAAATTCTTGAGTTTATTAAGTAAGTGTATAGCAAAGTAAGTAGATTTGATGACATGTGAGATCTGTTCACTGTTCATGCCAGGATAATATATTATCAATGTAGAACCCAAGGTCTTTCAGGACCTTGGTATAAGGAATACATTGATTATTGGTATACATAAATGGGAGTTGCAAATTTTAAGGGAGGACAGCAGACTACCAATAACAATCGCTTGAGATTTTGAAGGGTTAATAAGGAGACCATGCTCTGATGATCAGGAAGATATATAAATAAGATCTTCATTCATAGAAAGAGTAGCATTGGCAATGTCAGAGGGACTGAAATGAGTATGTAACTGAGTCATCTGCAAAAATATGATACTGACATTTAAGGTTTTTAGTAATAGAGTTGATAAAAATGGAAAATAGCAGTAGGGATAAAACTCCACCTTGTGGTTCACCAGACAACAAAGTGAAAAATTCATAAGTATTATCGGCGATCTTAATGCACTGCTTTCGAATGTTCAGATAGCTACAAAACCAACACCGGTTGAGTTATGTTGATCGAGGAAAGAATGGCAAGAAGAGTGTCAAAATCCACGGAATTAAACGCGAAATTAAATATAATCGGATTCAGAAAGAAAATTAGAAAACCACCTTGATTTGGACTTCATGGCTAAGATGGTTTGGTATCTGACTGCTGGTCCTAGGGTCCCGGGATCGATTTACGGTGAAGACACAGTTTTTAATCGTGTTTTCAGTCTGAGTCTGTGAAACGATAAATATCGTAAGTTTCCAGAATGTGGCAATTTGTTATTGGGTGCGTGTTAAATAAATATTTGTAAATATTTATAAATATTTTCTTGCTAGATGCCCGAGAAGCAGTATTCCAGAAAAATAATCTTAAGAGTTTCCATGACTGTTTTATTGCATTCTAATGCGTTTATTCGTAACTGATGCGTTAGTTGATATATCTGCCCATTATTTAATGCAGTATTTTTAATTCTTTCAGTCTTTCCCTATAATATACAAGTAGATATAATAGAACTTATTTTAATGCGTTTTTTTAATTCTAAATGGTTTTTAAATTTTAATGTATCAAACTCGGGTATTATAAAACTATTCTTGTAATTTTAAACTTTGTGTGAGCTTTTATTGCTATATTTTGTTTTAAATAAATAAATACTCTTGTGCATAGGCAGTAGGTACCTATGTATATAAATAAATGAACCTTTGCTTTAACTTTCGTAAATAACAATACAAAAGTAATTACTATTCCCATAATTTTCTCGTAAAGTATGTTAATGATAAAACGAAATTGAAGCCATCTTTATTGAAATTTTAAACGATGTTCTTTATAAAATATAAACAGTGGCTTTAGCAATTAGTAGAACGCCATATTCTGCACCAGTATGGTATTCTGTAATATTTAATAGCAATTGAAATTATCCATAAAAACAATTTATTAGTCTATTTTTTTTAACCAGTTTTAAATGTTTATTACTCATGATACCTATTATAATAACTTTCAGTAATTTATTCCTCGACAAGTCTGTTTCGAAATAGTTTATATAATTTTGTATTTAAAAATAAGTTTATTATAAATTAATGCAAAGGTTGACAACCGTAGCCGTAAGTCGTTGTCCTTCAAGGAGTCGCGGTGTAACTTCAAGTTCAATTACCAAAAAAGGAAATATTTTTCTAACAATTTACGCTATTTATTTATTTATTTATTAACGGCATAAATTTCCTTTTACATACCTACATAAAAACACATATTGATGATAAACATATATCGAACAAGAAAAAAAAACAATTAGGTATACACTTCACATAAAAATATAAACCTAAACAATAAATACAATAATACAACGAGTGGGTTGTGGCCAACACTAAACTCTCCACACCATAGTAAGAGTTCATTTTTTTTTCTTCTTGAAAGGTTGACAATCTCTAAATGCATTTTTATGAAGTACATTTCTATTAGATTTTTAAACAAATATAAGATTCCTAGAGGACAAAAGTTTTCACAATACACCATACACACAAAAACATTGTCAAGGAAATCATTGTATGCATTTTCTTCAAGATACCTGTTGAGAAATTTTAAGTAAAATTGCATTACCAGGAAGATGAGCGTGTATGAAACAGTGTATCAATGTTGAAGAGACGATGTATGTGTCAAGATATAAGAATGTGGTGTTCGGTTCTCACTGCCTACCCCTTAAGGAAGATAGAAGTGGAGAGTAAAAAAATACACTTGTCTATAGAGACACATACAATATCAATATAAAGTTGATCACTCAATTTTCATAGAGAAGCTATTTTACTTCTGTTATACATTTTTCATACAAATATGAAATTTATTTAACATTGATATGGCAACCAGAGATTTTTTCTTTAAATTTTGACAATCCTTGAATGCATTTTTGTTGTCTCAAAAATTCAAACAGTAGAAAAATACCTCGATTTTCCAGACCGTGAGAGCATTTTGAAAATTTGGACAAATGAAATCATAGTATCAGAGAAGAAATTAACGGATATCTATGAAAAACTAATCAGCTCTAGGTCTATGCACTTTACACATATGATGTTAATATGAAGTCGATCAGACTTATAGTTTGGGCTATAGAGAGGACACAAAAAGGATAATCCGTACGGCGAACGCCCCGTACGCCATACATACAAACACATCACGACGAAACTCACAGTATGCACTCTCTACAGTTGAGAACTCGTTGAGAAATTGATGTAAAAAATACGCTTAAAATTTGTGAAATCATGACTCTCCACTATTCCATAGTGTGGAAAGTAAAAAGATATAAATATGGTCTCAAAATAAACTAAAACATTAAATATAAAAGTATTATAAACATAAAAATACCAGTATTTGGAAACAATATCGCAACTTGCTCAGGGCTCAAGTTTTGATTAGATATTTTTTTTGATATTTTATACAAGAACTTTTTTACCATAGATGCTTCTCTGATTGAAATGATAATTGGTACTATGAATTTTTTCCTACTAAGGAAATTAATTTTCAATTCAAAATGAGTGTTAAAAACCTATTGGTAGGTATATTATTCCATAAATACATGACTACAGATAAAATAAATTATATACATACAAATTATGTACTTACTATAAACGTTAATAAATAAATGAACACCTTGGCACAAGATTTCCTAGGAAGGTGATCGTTATACCATCACAATGACACACATTACAATTAGGTACATACTATAATTATCTAGTATGTACCTAATTGTAATGTGCAATATACATTGTTTCAAATCGTATTATTTAATGAATAAATAAATATATGACATAATAAAGCATCCATATTTCACAAAGGACAACCTACCATTTCAATTGTCTATACCTTATTTGAGTATTTTATTATTTAACATGATATTATATAACTATGTATCAACGTTAAATTTAAAGGAATGGCTTTAAGGGTTTTTTAACAATACAATATTTAATACCTATTTTATGTATTTCTACTCAAGCCTTTGGTTCCAAAGTTGAGTAATTTTTTAGGGGATAATAAGAGTAAACGATTCAACCAACTACTTAAATAGACTTTAAAAATATACAACACATAGAGATTTTTTGCAAGAACGAAAGAAATGAGAGAGCACATCAATCATATCCTGACATTGTCATGTAACACATGTTATTCATGCAGCAGTTTTAAATATCATGTCTTGTCACACATGTTTTTCATGCAACAGTATTTAATAAACAAGATCTGATTAATTATTTTTTGTACAACCACACTTAAGGATTTTTTAATAATGGCAGTATTGCCATTTCAGTTGACATTTCCGATATAGGTAGATTTTTTTTCTCTCTTTTAACATTTGTCACTGTGGTGAACCCCCTGAGAAATATAAGCATATCTTATTAAAGGTAAATTAAAATTAGAGTCTCATATTTTTGCTTATACCACTAGCTGTCGGTGGAGGTATGTCATGTGGGAGCAGGGCTTACGACTTGTAAAGCTTGTTCCCGACTACCTCGCAACATATTGAAAAGTTTTACTTCACACTACCTCAAGGGGATAAAGTGGGGAGTTATGAATTCACAATTTATAAAGTTATTTTTTTACAGCAGATTATCGACTAGTATCATGCTGAGATTGTATTCTGAAAGTTTCATCATAATTTATCTGTGTAGGTACGGCGTATTCTACTTAATCGATTATAGAGTAAAATACTCATTCGATTCCATTCAAATCTGTATATCTAATACTCGCTTAGACCTCATTAGATTTTGAAGGATATTTAAGTGATTTTTTTTACTATCAATTATTTCAATTCGAAACTGAAAATTTGATTTTCTATTTTCAAATTGTTATAAAGGCACATCTCCATCATACAATGGCATTGAAGAATCGTCAAGTTTTCATAATAAAATATATAAATAAAAATAATTTAAAAAACTCATTTCATGGAAATTCTGATAATTTTCCATACAAAATTTGAATACTATGTGGAGTGACTTGGTAGTGAAGAATATAGCGTTGGCCACAACCCACTCATCTTACTATGTGTCCAACGCGAAGCGTTTTGTTTTCATATCGTTACATTTTTGACTGTTATTGATTTGAATTCATTTGGATTGAAATTAAATTTTATGTATTTCCAGGTATGCAAAAAACAATAATAAATTGCATACATCATCATCATTGGCGCTACAGCCCTGTGTGGGCCCTGGCCTCCTCCAGAATCCTTCTCCAGCCGTCCCTGTCCTCCACCGCTCTCCTCCAGTTTGCTATTCCGATCGCTCTTATGTCGTCTTCTGTATCGTCCAGCCATCTTAGCTTGGGCCTGTCTCTACTCCTCTGCCCTCTGGACTGGTATTAAGAACCTTTTTGGGGACACGATCATCATTCATCCGGCTGACATGTCCCAACCACTGCAATCTACGTACTTTTATGTCTTGTACGTTGGGTTCGTCATAATATAATGCTTGTAGTTCGTGATTATATCGCATCCTCCAAAGTCCATTATCATTTACTGGGCCAAAAATCTTGCTCAGGATTTTTCAAATTGCATACATATGTACATATGTTTATAATTCTTTTTTGCATCAACGTGTAAATATTATGTAGGTTGAATTGAATAATATAATGTGACATGGGATATTGAAAAAACAAAACTTGGTATAAAAACTTGAATACAGAGATATCTATCCGATTAAATGATAAAATTTGGTCGGCCTCAGTTATTACAGCATAAATTTTGTAAAGTAGGTAAGTGTACCGTCTCATGTGCTTTATCTTTCGGTTAATTTACTTATATTTTAAGACTAACAGCGATACTAATTACCAAAACTAGTTGATTTGATAAACGTGACTTAAGTATTGTATTCATTAACACATTTCACATATAATGGTGTGTAATCACGAGTATTGTTGTTAACATATTAATTAATTATTCAACATACTGTCATTTTTTTATAAATATTTTTGTCATTTTTTATGTGAGTTTGTTACATTTTTTAAATATGTTTACTTCGAATGTATATTTCAGATACATAATATTATATTATTATTATAGTACTAAAGTCGACCAAAAACATTAAGGGGGGACTGCTGCCAACGTACTACAAAGTACAACGTACAACGTATTTTTCAATTTGATATACCATCATTATTTCTTAACAAATCGGTTTTAAAATATAATTTAGATAGTTTGGGTATTAATAAAGAAAAATATATCTTTACTTTTTGATAATGTTCTGTATAAATTCTTGTAGAAAAAAATGGCATACCCCGATTTTCAACGTTTTTCTTATATTTTTAATAAAATATAAGGCGTAGTTCAAAATATGTGTTTAAAATTAAAGAAGACTAAAATATCTAGAAAAATACGATGTGACGTTGCATCAATGCTTCAGGTTTAGTAAATAAACTTAAAAAATATTTCTTATCCATTCAGCGCCATTACGAAATAAAAGTTTTTTTGGCATTAATGCAACGTTACATTATTTTTTCAGATATTTTGATCTTCTTTAATTTATAAAAAAATATAATGTTTTTTACCTCATAGTTTTTTAGAAATTTAAGATAAATGTCAAAAATCGGGGTATGCTTATTATTTTCCTACAAGAATATATGCAGAACATAATTAAAAAATTTTAGGTATATTTTTCATTATTAATATCCAAACTAATCAGGTTGTTTTTTTAAATGATTCGTTTTGTAGTAATGATGCAAATTCAAATTGAAAAAATAGGTACGTTGGCAGCAGTCGCCCTCTTAATAAGTATATAATAAATCTCAAAATTAAATAACACAATAAAAAATATTATTATTTCAACCTTCCTAAATTTGTGTAATTTAAAAAAAATCGTATGAACCTATCTATTGGTTGGTTGTATTTACTAAAATTCTCGAATTTCAATGATGATATTCGTGCTTCTAAAACCAAATTTACTTTAACAAACGCACATAATTGATTTATTTAAATCATTTACAGCTTTACGCTTTTACATATTTATTCAAAACTATAGTCGATAGCGATAGTACTTATAGTAGAAGAATAAGTACCAAACTACAAACCCATAAATACAAATTATTTAATATTTTAAGATATTTGGTTTTCTATACAACACATGTACCTAGGTATGTATGTCAAGATAGGATAGTATGGAGGTCAGTCCTTTGATCCTACCCAGAATATGAAAACAGCATGATGGTATGTATGTTTGGAGATTAGTATCAAACAATTAAGTCTTCTTATATAATTGTGTGCAGGCTACCATACAAATTGTATGAAGCAATGTCGTCACTAAATTCAATTTTTATAAATAATGTTAAATAAAAATTTGAGATGTACTAATACAATCTTAATATTTTTTATAGAAAATTAAATAATCCAGTTGGGGTGTTTCGGCTTTTTCGATATTTTTTAAAAAATTGAAAATATAGGCAGTTAAACTCATAAATTTATCATACAAAAATATTTTTCTTAATGAAAAATGTTTGAGAAACCCTGGAATTTAAAAAAAAAACTGATTTGAGATTTTGTATTTTTCTATGTTTATACCAATTTTCAGCGTTCTAGCTTTTATGGTTTCTGAGATATATGGAAAAAAACATAATTTCAAAAGTTGGTAACCCCTGACTGAAACAATAAGAGTACAAAAGTTTTGTAGGCCTATAACTTTTTATATATTCTGAAAATTTGGGCTCTGTAAATTGAGCGGATCAAAAGTTATAAGGGGGGACGGAGACACAGACACACACACAGACACACAAAACTCACATAAAATGTTCTACTCCGAATTCTAAGTAAATCCATGTACTGGAACATATATGCTGCGAGGCCTCTATTTGGTGTTATTAGCATGAAAAAAGTCCACTACGCCATACAAAATGTTCCTTCGTACACGCATCTTGGCTTAATAATGTTGATTCATTCAGAGATTTGAATTCTCATGAACGAATCGACAGTTGGACAATGCACAATACATACCATATTAAAAAATAAACAACAATTTTAAAATCCTATAAACACTTTTTTTCAGTAGGTACATAAACAATATCAAACATCTATGAATTTGATTTTATTAAATATTTAAATACTATTACATCTCAGTACAAAATATAACTTGCTATAGAACTTTGTAATAACTAATTACAAAGTTCTATAGTAAGTTATTGGTTTACTTTCATAATTTATACAGGAAAATTCACTCAATGAATGTTTAGCAAGGTCCTGTTAAAATGCGTAAAAAACTGTCTCTATTTGACAGATGAGGAGGCGAGGTGTAAACAATGTTTTACTAGAATTTAGAATGAACCGTTCTTGGCTTTTAGGACAAGTGCAGTAATGCTACAACTCAAAAATCGAAACAATAATCGGGTAGCAACACCTACACAATGAAATACACAATTTTCATTGTGTAATCCACTGTGACTCGCGTGAGCGAGTTGAAATTATTATATATTATGCATTATACGTGTTACTTATAAAAATGGTTTTAGGTATATATTTCACTCCTCTATAAATAAATAAAAATAATATAGAATCGAAAGTATTTTCATTGAGATTTGAGAACTTGAGTAAATACAAAGGAAAAACCGAAGAAGGTGCTTTCTAACGTCTAGTGATTTTTTTTGTCGCAGTTAAAAATATTCCGTCATGAGTATATGACATGAAACATGTTTGCTTCTTATTTCCTATGAAATATCTCAGAATACAAGCCTTACCTACAGTAGCGTTTATCAATCAAGTCGGTCATTTTGTTCGCTTGCCTTCATACAAATTACTGCCCTTCATCTGATCGATTGGCGTTCGCCAAACGAGATAATAATACAATCCGTCGCAGCTATTTCAAACAAAATTGCTCCGTTTTAAGCGGTTGTTAGTTGGTAAACGGTGTTCACTTAGATTTACCGGCAAAATTGCTTCGCAGTAATCACTTTTATGACACCATAGCTACTGTTTCGCTATAATTTTGGTGGCGATCCCAAATGAAAGTGAAATGTGTTTGTTGGTCCAACAATCTACGAGCCGGCAGCCGACACGACAGTAACTGTGTATGAGAGGCTTCAGCGATCATTGTACATACTAATGACCGCATTGTTACACGAAACTGTTCCGGATTTCTCTCAATACAACTAACGTCTACAACACCCAAGCACTCAGCCAACAAACGGATCACTTGATATCTCTCCAAAGCCTCGAGAGAGATATTATATACTAGAGACTGTATAGATACCATCGAACAATCTTTGAACAAATGCAATTTTCATACTATACAGAATGTTGTTTATTTTATTTTATGTTAAGGTTGTGTTGTTTCAATAAAATTAACAGTAATAATACATATACTTAAAATGCATTCATTGATATATAAAAATAATAGATAAATACATCATTAGTCATTAAATTCCGAAAAAAATTAATGCATAATTATTACCGCAATTTTCGTATTGTCGTAATCAAAATGTCATATTATATGATGAAAACGTAAAAATTACCATGGAACTGTGAAGGAACGACCAGGGGGGCAGGTCTTGCCCAACCGGCGAAATCAAAACCCTCGTGATTACCCATATCATGGATATTATGGAGTTCTATGACATCTAAAGATATTATAGAACTCCATATCATAATTTTATCCATGATATGGGTAATCGTGAGGGCTTTGATTTCGTCATCTAAAGATATTATACATAGAACTCCGTATCATAATTAAATCCATGATGTGGGTAATCGTGAGGGTTTTGATTTCGCCGGTTGGTTGGTTTTGATTACCCCCCCTGATATATAATTTCATGCTGCATATAAGCAGTATAAGATGGATAAGAGTAGCATTTATAAAATAAGTATAATAAATGTAATGCCATGTATATTGGTAAATGTGGAAGGGACATAGGGACGAGAATAAATGAACACCTTAGAGCATTCAGGGGTCTTTCTGGATACTCTGAGATGGCGGACCATTGCATAGAACACGATCATAATTTTGATAGTGACATTGTTGAGGTTCTACATCTGGAGTCGAAGGGACGAAAACTGAATGCTGTGGAAGTTCTAGAAATTAATAAACATCTTAAAAATCATGATAATTTGATTAATATTCAAATTCCTATGTCCTGTCCACTGCTTGAATAATCTAGACTCCTACACCTATTGTCATAAATAACGCCGCTCCCCCCCACCCCACCCCCCTTTACCGCTACTAACCACTCGCCCTTACTTTACCGCTACGTATACCCCCTAACCCGCTCCCCCTCCCCTCCCCAACCCTCAACAACTTAATATGTACTGGCAATTTAAATATTTTGTATTTAGTTTAAGTATCGCTTCCGATGATGATGGTTAAACCATCGAAAGCGCTCAGGCACTTATTATAAACTTAATTCGTGGATTATAACTGTGTTAATTTTTAATAATTTTTCATCATGAACTTCCACTCTGTGAACGAAACAACATTAAACTTAATAACATTTGTAGCTGAATTTTATTTATTTATAAATTTGTTAAATGTGCCTATAGTATGTTATTGTGTGTGTAGTACCTACTCGTATATTAAAACTAAAAATAAAAAAAATTGAATTTATTAATTCAAATGTTTTTTTTTCTCAAAACACCCTGTATGAAATTATTACAATGCAATGTTACTAGTTCATTGCCTTTGTTTAGACTCAATTAGATCATTAAATTATTATTTAGTAATTAGCGAATGCCGTGGAATAAAACTTATAATAATTACTAACTACTATAAAACTAATTCATAACTTATGTCATTATTGTGAATATTTACAATTCAGTTTTAATCATATATATATTTATTAATTTATTTCCTAGGTCAATGGATGATTGGTTAAGTTACTGGGTTTGAAACCCAGTCACATCTTGAGGATTACCGTTACTGAATGAAAACTTTATACAAATTTTATTCCACGATTAATTATGTGGATAGTTATGGATAATTCACAATTTTCGGGTTATTTTTTTCATTAATAATTCTTAAGTTTATTGTGTTTATATAGTGAAAATCTTTTTTTTTTCATTTTTTCGCCATCATGGCAAATCCCACAATGGTGGGTAACCACGACAGGTATGCGGGTGTACATTGCCTTATAAATAGAAGCACGACGCATGCGTAGATCCCCACACACCAGTCTCGTCTCACATAAGAAGCAAAATACAGAATGGGTAGTGAAACTCATTGCTGAACTATGTGAGATGTTATGTTTCCTGTTGTATTATCGATTACCCAGTTTAAGGGACAAAGTGGAAACACTATTCTTAAATGGCGCCTCGCAGCTTAAGAATAAAAGTTTTTTTAAACTTTGATAATACCAAATAGCCTCGGCGAAAACGTTCGGGCGTCCTGGGTTCGATCCCCAGCAGAGGAGAAATTATTTAAATTAATTTCTCACGCTAATATTGCTTCTCTGGGCTGGAAACACTGGTTTATTGGAAGAAATCGCCATATGGCAATAAACTCGCCTCGCTTCTTTGCACAGAGTGCAAAGAAGTGTTTTGTTTATTTATTTATTTTCTCTTTTCAACTGTTTTTTTGTGTCGATAAGTATCAAGTAAACATTGTGTAAGTTCAAAGAATTATTTACTTAATACGTTTTATAAAAATATTTGGATACAAATAATGAAATAATATAATGTTAATAACACCTTCGTGGCTCAGTTGGTTGGATATCTGACTGCTGATCCAAGGGTCCCGGGTTCGATTCCCGGTGGAGACACAGTTTATAAAATTGTGTTTTCAGTCTGGATCTGTGAGACGATAAATATCGTAAGTCTCCAGAATGTGGCAACTTGTTATTGGGTGCGTGTTAAATAATTATTTGACATAGTACCTGTTAGTTGCCCGAGAAGCTATATAAAATAAAAATAAATAAATAAAATAACACATAAATCTTATTTCACGCCAATGACTTATCAGCATTTTATATATTTATATTTTTTTCAAATTGTCGTACCTTACCAATATTTTTGTACTCTACTGGATTTTTGAAATAAATAAATGAAATAAATTATATGTCTATAAGCACTAACATTTCTATTATATGGAATGATATATTGTGTAGCAGACAAAATATTTCACATAACATAAATATTTAAAACAATTATTCAGAGTCAATAAGGCGTTGACTATGATCGCAGTTAAATATGAACGGGCCTTAAAAGTGGAATAAATTGCCCCTTGACATACGTGGAGCTAAAAACATTGAATCCTTCGGTAGACTACATATAAAGACTTCCTTGATTTGTAGAGCTAACAAATAAGCTAAAGCGCTCTTGGAGTGATTGTGTATCACTAAACGGCGCTTTATAAATTATTATTTGTTCTTTTGCTTATTGCTTTTTTCATCTCATAAATTATGCCGTGTACAAAAATATCTGCTAAATATAGAATAGGCTTTTGCCTAGTGGGCGTTATTAGTCAGATTAAAATGTAATATTTTTGTGTAATAAATAATGTCACAACAATAATTAATGCTGATCTAATACATACGTAAGTATCAATATTATGTACTTTCTTGTAATAATCGTTTGAAGTTGTAATAAGGTCGCGTCCTGCATTCTAATTATTAACTTAGATAAATATGTACCTACAATCGTATACTTCAGTTATACGTCACGTTACTTTCTCGTGTCAAATTCACTGAACTGCAATGCATAATGTAGATACGTTTGAATATTTTCAAGACACATTGCACTTACAAACATACTAACGACAACTGTGTGTGCCAACGATATTACAATTTAATTTTAATTAAAACATTATATGCCATCGAAGCGGTTTCATTTCCGTTATCATGGTTTCTTTGAACGACTTTAAAGTGTGATTATTGTGTGTATCTATGTTCTATTGACGATCGTTAGTAAGAATAAAATTGAATTACACGCATTACACGCATCGTTTTGAATTAATAATAATATTCTTCTTCTTCTGTCATGATGATTTTTCTGGGGGTAACAATGCGGCGGTGTCCCGTTGCCTTCCACATCGCGGCAACTCTAGTTTATGAGTTTTGAGCTGTTCATTCTAGAGCCCATTCGACATCATTTGTTTCTGGCCACTAAAAGATACTATGTAGCTGTTTCCCCACATCAGGCCTGTTTGTTCACCATCTTCTTCTTCTTCATCAGGCTTCTTTCCTCCACTGCTGGAGATAGGCCTCGTCCATTTCCTTCCCGCCGTCCTGACAATATAATTTTTGCGGACTGTCGATGTCTCTTCTATTTGCTCATGGTCTCCATTTAAGGATTTTTGGGGCCCAGCACTCACCAACTTGTCTTGCGAGATGCCTTCCGCGATCCATGACGTCCATTACTTGGGTCCGATGTCTTATTTCTTCATTTCGGATTCTATTTCTCAGACTTACTCCGAGCATGGACCTTTCCGTGCATCGCTTTGTGTATTTTAGTGTTTCAGCGCTTCTTTTAGGGAGAGATATTGTCTCTAGTCCATATGTCATCACCGGCAGTACCTACCTATGCACCAAGGGCATGCCTAGAACCTTCAGTCTGGGCAAACCCTGAAAGCAATAAGGGAAATGTCGAAAATTTTATGTTTTTTTAGCATCGTTGTTCATTTGAGTGGCCGTGAAGATATTTTAAAATCACATGCCAAAATAATATTTACATCTTTGGCCCTGTCAAGCATCGTATGTATCTACATACGGTTCAATTTTAAATCTTGTAGTATGGTTTCAATAAAACAGACAAAAATATATTGGGTCTTGAATTTCTTAACTTATTAATTCATTATTCATAGGCAATTCATTAATTCATAGGCAAGTCAAGATTTTCGGCTTCTATAAGCAATTCCGCTACTGCTATGCACATTTCAAAAGTTTTTCATTATTCTCAAACCTACCCTTCGTATCTTGGTATTACTTAAAACCTCACCAGTTATTTGAAATAACATATGTTGTTTTTTTATGACAATCTTTTAACATCTCAATGGAGATGAAGTTGGAAAATTATATGAGAACCATGAGGCACTCAAGGCACCTACAGGGCTTACAATCTGTCATCGGCTGATTTACGTGATCACTCAATGCCCTTGCGCAACTTTCACCAATTATGCCTTCCTATTGATTTCCCTGTCAATCAAATTTTTGAAAATTCTATATATTTTAATCATGAAAATCTTTTAGCTTGAAAATAGGCTGAAAAACACCATCATCACCATCTATGAATTGACAAAGAAACTTTTTTGCAACGCAATCTATTGAGAAATTGGTTTGTAAGTTGGTCCAGTCCTATATCGTAACAACAATCTATATTTATTGCTAATCTGTCATACAAAATTATATATAATTTTTTCATATTAGTTTATCAATTCACGATTTAGCTGAATTCAGTTACATTATGTCAACGATACCATTTAAATAGTTGTGCTACCGTCACAAAATTATCAGAGGAACTAATTATTTTAAAAAATACGAAGAATCATTAAAAGATAAACATAATTAAGGAAATATGACTTTTTTTATAATTTCATAGCACCAACTCACTGATAAAACAAACAATAAGTTTTGAAATACTTCCATGACAGTTAATTACTATCACCTAAAACATACCCCGGATACTTTCCGACATCTTTAACTCGAATCAAACTGCATTGTCTTTCAAGTATGAAGAAGACGACATTATGAAAAATATGTAGGTATTATTTTGCAAATAAATATTATGATAACAGTGTGCGATTTCTCCACATCAAAGTGAAACTTGCGATTTCATTTGGGACGTAATATATTATTATTTTTCCTTAAATAATAATTGTCATTGTGTTATACAATGGACAATTGTTTCGTTTGTCAACTGCATTTACGTACCTATTGTGAAATAGTAACATATTGTCATAAGTGGTAACAGAATTATTCTTCCTCCCATTACTGAGCGCTCGTTATTTTAGCGATATAATATGTAAGCAACGAAGCAAGACCATCAATCTCGTTCATTTTATTTTGAACTAGCTGAGAAGCTTCGCTTCGCTCAGCTTCTAAGCTAGGGCTTGCAGCCGACTTTTACCGCTGCGCGGTAAATGACCGCCTCCGGCGGTCCATGGCACTGAGGGGTCTGAAGGTACTGAACGGTCTGAAGGTACTGAACGAACTGAAGGTACTGAGGGGTCTGAAGTTACTAAAATGTCTGAAGGGATGAAAGATTCGGGAGGAAATGAAGAGGGGTATGAGGCATTGACGGAACGGGAGGTACAGAAGGACCTGAAGGGACGGGAGACACTGAAGAGATGGGTGGCACTGAGGGACAGGAGACATTAAAAGGACAGGAGGCACCGAAGGGACGGGAGACACTGAGGGACCATTTTTAATTATACAGGCAATACGAAGATTGCTGAGTTTCAACTAAATCAAACGCCTATAATCCGCAAAGTGGTTAAAAAGGTTACAAACCCTATTGTAGAAGTCAAACGAAACTTCTCTTTTAGTTTCTTAATTTGCGTTTCACAAACCATGACACGGAGCAAGCTTAATTTTTCGCTGCTGTGTTTGTCGCCTCCGCACAAAAACGTTATTCTTATAAAATATTAATTTACAAAATAATAAATTGTTTAATTTTAGAAAGATTGATATTTTAAACTCCTTGTAAATAAGCATGTAATAAATATTAATATTTTTTCATGCAACTCTCCAATAATAATTAGTACTTTAAATCCTGGCAACACCGTGGTTGACATTTGACTTGACGTTTGACAAATGACCGATAAATTATGTTTGCAAACTCAACATGTAGTCTAAATCTAAACTAAATGATATTACTTAAATGATCATCTATTGTGTGTTATGTGTATTTAGATTGTATAATTTTTTATGCTTAAATAAGGATATTCGCCTTTTCAGTTAATTTAGCAAGCATTCGCAGACTCTTATTTTAACTGCAGACATTAAAGCGGTACTATAGTTTGGTTATGGACATTTTATATTTAATTCACCAGAATTTGATGTATTTCAGATTAGCATTACAGTAGCGAGATGTATTCTAAGTGCAATTTTTTTAATACTATAATTTATTTTGCCAACTGTAACCACTAAAATATAAAATCATGTATGTTCTCTTCGGTGATAATTTTTTTTTCTTGTTTATGTTTACCTCCGTTTCACGATGAAACTTTATCTGTTACAGAAACATATTATATTATTATGTTATATTTTTCAACTTGCAACTGACAGTATAGCCAATCAGCGGAGACTTCTAATTGGCTGTTAAATTTTTATATTAGATGTAATATATATGCTGTTAGTCTTCCAAAAATTTACAAACAAATAAATATAATAATTTTAGTCTAAATTTAATACTTAAAATTTGTCGTATGTCTGTTGAATAACAAATGAGAACGTATGAGGCCGACTTAAAAATTATTTACCAGTTAAGACTAAAATCACTGTAACGCGACGTCTTACGTAGGCGATTCAAGGCGAACGCGAAGCGGCGCGAAAATAACAATCAGTCGGTAACTATTGAAGTGTCCTGCGTTACCGACCGCGAGTAGGGTACGGTGTGACATGGTACGATGCGAAGCGAACGCGATCAATTTGTTTGATATTTTCGCGCGAATTGGAAGCGGTGCCATAGTTTTTTTTGGTAAAGTATAATGTCAGAAGCACGATTCGCGTGCCCGTAGGACAGAGCCGCAGCGTCGCACCGCATCACTTTGAATTCGCATGTATCCGTTCGGATCGCTTCGCATTCGCGTTCGCTTTGAATCGCCTACGTAGGATGTCGCGTAACTCAACAACACATGCTACCATTACTTGACTACGCTGACGTTGCCTACGCTGAGATTCAACTGAAGATCAACTTAACAAACTCGAACGGTTACAAAATGTCTGCATTCTATACGTGTTTGGACTCAGGAAGTTCGACCACGTATCCGAGAGCAGGCAACGACTGAACTGGTTAAAGATCCGTCACCGAAGAGATTCCCGTGTTCTTTCCCTTTATATATTTTGTATTTTTAATACTATAAAAGTCTTTAATTATTATTATTATTAGGTGAGTATGTATGTCGAGTATCGAGACGACAATGCGTATATGTCAGAATAGGAAAATTTGTTCGATTCAATATGGTTATATAGTTTTTATAGTTCGATTCAAGTTTTTTCAATTAAGTTTTTGACAAAGATATACATTGTTAAAGATATTGAGAAAACTTAGCACGTTAATAAGTTTTGTTGAATTTGATAGTAATATATTTTTATCGGATACCTACCTGGATATTAACAAAACACGATGAAAACAGAGTGGATGCCTTTGAAAGAAAAATCTTATGCAGAATATACCTATGTACCTATTAACGACTGTCAAACATGGCGTAAAAGATATATATCACCGAGCTTTATGATCTTTACCAGGACCTCAGCATAGTCATGAGCCATGGGGCAGCAGAACTGGAAGGTGGCAGCCAAGGATAGAACAGTATGGAGAAGATTCTTGGACACAGATAGGACCCATCAAGAGTTGTGACGCTAAGAATAATGATGATGATATTTTTATGTGAATAAATTAATTGATTGTTGGCAATTATTTAATTTTATTTTCTTAAATTTATCTTCATAAATTTGAAAGTAAAATAATTTGTTAATTAAATGAAACAAACAGAAATGTTTTGAAAACATAGATTTCTTCTTCCTTGCCTCTTCCCAGTTCATCTGGAGCGGCCCTTCTGGTACGACCTTTCCTTTCTTGCCCTTCGGAGATCTTTCCATCTTGTGTCATTTCTCTGGTTAGTTGCTCCTCCCTCAACTCCTTAATATTTGTCCACCAGGTGGCCTATGTACGGCCTCTATTTCTGGACTGAGTGCGTATATCCTGTGTGAGTTTAACTATATGATCCTCATTTCGTCTGGTATCGGTGTCCGTACCATCGGTGTCTGGCCTTTAGTTTTTCCGGAATAGAGGCGACTCCAAAACTACCTCGGACGTATTCATTTCTAATTCGATCCTCCTTTGTAACACATCTAACTCTATCACTCATAATAATAACTCATAATTCTTTAGTTTATTCCTAAAAATTTCATTTGAAAGCAAGCATTACATACATACCATCACGCCATGTCCCTCGCGGGGTAGGCAGAGAGAACCAAACGCTACTTATTTCTATCTTGACACACATTCATCGCCTCGTCGACATTCATACATTGTCCTATACATATTCATTTGTTGTTCATGCTTCTGACATCTCCGCCTTTCAAAATAGCGTTCCCATGGATATGCCATCCCTTACTTGGGCGGCCCCGACCTCTCATTCAATTCCTGTCCGCAATGTATATTTTCTTCGTCAGGCGTTCCTAATTCATTCTGCCCATGTGTCTAAACCATCTCAATGTGTTCACTTAAATTCTATTAATGACATCTTTCTTTATCTTACATTCTTTCCTTATGTCCTCATTTCTGACCCTCTCATACATCGTCCTATTATATCTTCTAACATGACTTTTAAAATACTTAATTCTATAATGGCATGCATTTATAGAATTACCTGTCAATAATGTATAAAGAGGCTCGGAGGATATCTATTGCAGGTATGTGTACTATTCCATTGTTACAACACATTCCTGGGTTTTCTCCCTTCCATTTCGAATCACCACAATATGTACAAATTATAGACATTCTACCAAAAGTTGATACTGGCTCAGAAATAAATTGCAACTATAGGTTAATATCTATATTGCAACTATAGGAAAAAGCAGAATTTTCCTTTTGTCTCCATGATTCATGTTTCAATGCCACATCTGTTATTTTACATACAAAAAAAATAGTGTTTGGCGATATTGTTAAGCGTTTTCAATTTGACTCCTCAGGGGCCTTATGACTTGAAGACTTAGAGGCTGTTTTATACTTTTAATGCTGCTAAGATGGCGCATTCAAGTGCAGTAATTTATATTACTTCAACGTCTTGCATATTCATCTGATCTATTATCATTAAATTATCACGACTCCCTACCTCTATCCAATTACTCGAAGACTGAAAATCTGTATTTCCTCTTTCTTGCTGCAGAAATTGTAATACCCTATACGCCGTCATTCGTAATCTACTGGCTTCACATCTCCTTTCTTGCTGTTCTTTAGATTCGTTTGCCCTAAGTGCAACCATTCGCAACATGTTATTTTCATGTGCCATTCCTTCTGCACTTATTAACCTACTCCTAGAAGAATGACATAACCTGTACACCGAAATACAATAATCACCAACTCATTTATGAAAATATCTTTAAACAAATACCTACGTTCTTTCCATATGTGAATGTTGATTTAAAATTTACCTAAATTCATGGAGAATTGAAATTTCAACTTACATTTTTTTGTAACTATATAGGCTAAAATTTGATTCTGAAAGAAAATAAAATATAAAGTTATTAAATATTGGAAAATAAACTAAATCAATACATATTAATTACGATAAAAATATAAAGTAGGTAACTTTCGAATATTTGACAGCTGAAAGAATGGTGGAACAACGCGAGGAAAGCAAATCTGACCCACAATGCAAAAGGGACCATTTGTTCAACGTGAATTGCTCACTCTCCCTGTGTCGGATTTTATTACTTCGTGCCATTTGAGGTCTAATTACGATAGGGACGCATATATCAGAATGTTGGTATTTTTGTCATCTTCAGGGTAAATTCACATATATCAATTTTGGCGACTCGGCGAGTAAAGCATAAAAGCATTATTTAATTCTTATTATATAACATTTAAACTAACTTTCTTTTGAAAATAATAAAAAAAACATATCAGCTTGTGAGGCTTTGTGTTTTTATACTGTTTCAAATGTAATATTATAAAAATGTAATATTGTAAGTTTTTTACTCTACTGTAAAATTGCCGATATCCACATAGAAAGATTTCAAACGAATGTAAGAACAGGCAGCCTTGGGCAGACTGACATGAATATAGTCGTGCACAAACATTCGCAAATCCAGAACGACAATCTTACCAGGTCTACTTTATTTATATGCAGATAACTTGATATAATCTGATTTAATTCAGTCTAGTCTGTCTTCTTCTTCCTCTGTGTAAATCTTGAGATCTGTTCATGCCGTTGAATAGGTAGAATTGTAGTATGGATTCCCTAATGTTCCCAAGTCGGAAAGTTGGATCCATATTGCATTAAAACTCTACTCTCGTTCGAATTTGCGATAAAGCGCCAACTTTGCACTGATAACATAACTCAAAATTCCACTCCCGAGCTAATCCTTAAGTACGTTAGAATCCCATGTTATGATTCTAGAATATAATCCTCTTTGTACTATTCCTTGTATGTTTCAGGTGTGATCCTATAATTTTGTTTTTCTCATTTGTTAAAAATTGTATGTAAAACTTTAAAATTTCTTGATATGATGTCCTATTATTATGTACCGTAGTCTATCATTTACTGTTTTTTTTTTCATTGTTTTTGATATCATACTATGTTATTATATTCTAATGTACTGTTGGATATCCAAAATAAAAAAAAAACGAATATTAAGAAAAACTTTTTTATGATTAATTTGTGTTTAACTCTCTATATTTCCAAAGTTTTTAAAAATATCGAAAAAAGCCGAAGCAACCCAACTAGAAAATTTTATTTTCTATAAAAAATATGAACATTGTGGCAGTACATCTCAAACTTTTTCTAACAATTTTTATAAAAATTGAATTTAGTGACGACATCGTTTCATACAATTTGTAAGGCAGTAACTCACTCAATAGTTTGATACCTACTTAATCTACAAACATACATTATGCTGTTTACATATTTGGGGTAGAAAAAAACAGACTGACCTCCATACTATCCTATCCTGACGTACATACCTACATGTTTTATATAGAAAACAAAATATCAAAAAAGTTTGGTACGTATTCTTCAATTATACATATTATCGTCATCGACAGTTGGATCTCATGTGTTACATGCAACTAGTATTCAGATTATTTCATTACTTATGTACTAATTTTTACCTTCATCGTATCACAAAATTCAATCATATATTTTTTTCTCTTATCTTTTGGACTCAAGCATTTTTGCTTTCGACTGCGAAATAATTATTTTCATTTAAAATACTCAAAATGAATTTATTTAATTCAGACAAGTGACATTGATTCCTTAATCCAGATATAAGCAAAAAAATTCCACTTAAATTTTTCTGTACCAAGTAGAGAAATGAATATCAATTACAAATTATTTATCCGGGAATTGTAATATGGTTCGTAGCTGTTACGAAAGTTTGAACACGATGTCAAAGAAAAGTAATTTATCTGTAATATAAGCCTAGTGTATCGCATAATGTATTTATATGGTATTATTACTGAACAACAATATATGTGATTTATTCCATCAAAAGAAAACTAGTTCCACTTGAAATGAATAAATTGTAAATTCCTAGAGATTGTTCTATTTAAAACGCTTTCAAATGCTTAAAGTTGTAATGAAAGCTGCTTGTTAGATACGTGAAGGTTGATATCTATGTCTGAATGCCATTAATGACTGCTTCTTAATGCCGATTGTAAATATCTGTTGTCGTTGTGATATGAGGGAAAAAAACTAGATTTACAGAAATATAATTGGAAAACATCGGAGTAAGTAAAATTATAAATTATTTGATTAATACGTATCTATAATATAATCACGTCTTCAATTATTTAGTGACAATTTTATACATTCAGGAATTTCATATTTTTTCACAATAAATTATATTATTTACAACATTGACTCATTACATGATTACTTTACGATCGACTTACGCGACAACTCATATGTTAACTATATTTAAGTAAATCTAGTTGGTAAACTCATAGTTAACTATATCTGAGTAATCTAGTCGGTAAACTCATATGTTAACTATATTTGAGTAAACTAGTTGGTAAACTCATATGCTAACTCTATCTGAGTAATCTAGTTGGTAAACTCATATGTCAACTATATCTGAGTAATCTAGTTGGCAAACTCATTTGTTAGCTATATTTAAGTAATCTAGTTGGTAAACTCATATGTTAACTATATTTGAGTAATCTAGTTGGTAAACTCATATGTTAACTATATCTGAGTAATCTAGTCGGTAAACACATATGTTAACTATATTTGAGTAAACTAGTTGGTAAACTCATATGCTAACTATATCTGAGTAATCTAGTTGGTAAACTCATATGTCAACTATATCTGAGTAATCTAGTTGGCAAACTCATTTGTTAGCTATATTTAAGTAATCTAGTTGGTAAACTCATATGTTAACTATATTTAAGTAATCTAGTTGGTAAATTCATATGTTAACTATATCTGAGTAATCATAATTGCTTTATAAACTAAATATTTGATTCCTGGCAATGGTCAGTTTATTGCCAAATAGACTTTTTTCAATTACACAGTATTTGTAGCCTAAAAGGGCAATAATTGCGCACGAAATAATAAAACATAATTTTCTTCCCTTCTGGAATCGAACCCAGGATGCAAGCTTTAAAGTCAAACGACTTACTACAGTGCCACAGTATTCGGTTACGACAGCTATCAATACAGTTTTTCATCCTTAATCTCAATATGTAATAATCAGCGATAATGTGAATAACAGGTTTTCATTTAGATAACTTAAATATGTTAAATTTACAAAAGCATTTTTCTCCACTGGGAATATTAGGGCATATTAAAATTCTAATTTTTCCCTCCACTATGAATCAGGCCTGTGACTCTTTCATATAAATCAAATTAATAACCACTTTATTACTTAAAATAACTTACGAAATAATTCCTTCTGAAGCTAACGTCAATTCACTATAGATCGTTACCTGAAAAAAGAAAAAAAACATATATTATCTCATTATTTAGTCATTTCATTATATTATACAGAACAATTTCATATCAGTGAACGTTTTTCAATCGCATTAAGTGATCACGTAGACAAACACAAACGTGTTAATATGTATTTTATCACTAGTTTATTTTGTTATAATTTGAGCAACTTTATTTCACAGTATATAAATTTCTAATTGAAATTCCTTTTGAGTAATTTAATTTTTACTTATAATTAATTAATTGATAAATAGAACAAAAAAATAGTTGATTTGTGGTGTTCCCTTAAGATAGAGTTATAATACACACAGTCAGTACAGGGAAAAAAGATATCCAATCAGTTACTTCCTTTAAAAAATAAATGAAATATTTCATACGATTTGATCTAATGGATGGGAAATTAAGACTAATTGAAATAATAATGTTGCTATAAAAAAAACAAAACGTGAATGATTATGTTGCAAGATATAATTTCTTTTTTTATTCGTTCGACGTAACCATTCATTAAAAGTTCCCTTGCGTTTATGGCACAAAGGATAAACCCGAGTTAGTATGGGAAAGACATAAAATAAACTTTCACCTAAATATGGTTGTAAATACACAATTATGGCCCAATGACCTTGATACAATTTTATTGGTCGGTCTAAACCAGAAAAACAACTTTCTTGAATTGCTCTCGGCAAAGATTATTACTTTTGTATTAAGTCGCTATCGTCGAAACCAAATCGGGTATCGGCCAAACGCCACGGCGAGTTTTTGAGAAGTAAGAATCACTTTCTTCAAATCAGATTAAGTGGAATTTGATTAATCTACATACATTTTTTAACAACCGACAACAATAAACAAAATCATCGTAATTATCATTAGACACAACAACATTTTTAAATATAAACCGCATTAATTTCACTGAGTCATCCACTACAGTTTATTGTGATTAGTATAAATTATAATATAAATCATCGAATGATGATATTTGAAAAAAAAATAAAAGGAAGACATTCATATATTCACGAAAAATGTTACTTCGAACTAGACAGGCGCTTTCCATTAAACACAATATGAACAATATGTATGTAGCTTAATCTAAATAAATAAAACGAAGTCGGGTTAATTATTCATAACTCAATAACCGCTGGACCAATTGTAATGATCTCTTATTTGTTGGATTCGTCTCCGCCCCGAATGTCAGAATAACTATCAAAGTATCGGAAATATTCACCTAAAAAAATATACGGAATTTTAATCTTGGTACGACATTGTTAGGCAGTACGAAGTTAGCCGGGTCAGCTAGTAGTGTATAATCATTTTAATAAGTATATTGTGTCAGTACTCATTAGTCGAAATAGGCAGTACTTTAAGAATTGCTGGTTTAAGAAACATTCATGTTTACTTTGAAAAAGGTTAGCATTAACATTTCTTCTTGTTTTATAAGTAATTTACTCTACATAAAATAGCCGAGCGCCATACCCCTCTGTTTTCGCACACATTCCTGGCTTCCTTTACATCAATGCATCGCTTCATTCAAGCTCGTCGATTGTTCAAGCTCCTTACGTTTCCTTCTTTACACACGTTAACATTTTTTTTTTTCAATTTATGATTAGTTTTCAAAGATATTAAATAAAGAATCATTTCATCGATAAACGATCGTTTTATACTTTGTGGTATCATTTTTCAATTAATTAATTTAATTACACCACAAAAATTATGACTTTTATTCAAAGTAGATACTCATATTCAGAGATACATAGTTTAGTATACTATGTATCCTCCCTAGGAAGGGAACTTTGTTGTGAGGAATTTTCATTCAATTGAATATAAGTTATACCTAATTTTATTGGTGTACAAAAAGTTGTATTTTATTTAATCTAATTAAAGAATGATTTATTTATTTATTTATTTAATATTGCTTCTCGGGCAACTAACAGGTACTATGTCAAATATTTATTTAACACGCACTCAATACCAAGTTGCCACATTCTGGAGACTAACGATATTAATCGTCTCACAGATCCAGACTGAAAACACAATTAAAAACTGTGTCTCCACCCGGAATCGAACCCGGGACCTTTGGCTCAGCAGTCAGATATCTAACCAACTGAGCCACGATTTATTTAAAAAAATGACTTTCGTAATTAATAATTCGCAAATTGAGAAATTTCGACTAAAAAACAATAATTTCATATTAATTTTTATACTGAAAATATCTATTTTGAACGCCAGAAATGTGCAAAAAAATATCGGTGTCGATTCATATATACCTATGTTTGTTAAAAAGTGCAACAAAAAAATAAAAAACATCGTTAATAATTGTTTAAATACAAATATTAAATAAAATTGATACCTTGTCCACTAACTATCAGCGTTATAGCAGTTCATTGATAATTCAAATGATATCTGATCAATAAAATTAGCCTAACCGCATTCTATATAATGTTTAATCACCTAAGACATCATTTAATTATATCTTTATGTATATTAATAATTTATTGAAGTATTTTATCAAATAGTCTTAATGTATAACTACAAAGATACTAATCATAAAAATGCGATCATTTTGAATAAATTATTCCTCCATACATGTTTGTAGTTAAAAAATTAACCAAATAAGTAATGAGTAACTGGATTTGCTGTTATATATTAATACACTTGATTATAATTTCACTCAATTAATCTTATTTTACTGGGCTGCGTACATATTTTTAAAACGGTGATTCTATTCACAACCAAACATGGTTAGTAAAACAATCTCTTGAATAAAATTAAATTAAATTAACGAGGAATATTGAATTTAGATATAGGTCAGTTCCATCCAGGTGGGATGCTTGAGATGAGCTTGTCACATAATAAGAATACATGACTACAGCCCTGTAAAATCATCAAATCCACCTTACTAAGCCTTCTTATAGCAACCGACCAGATTGAGCGATTTGGTTAAGTCCACAATGGGGTCTTCGGTGACTGGTGCACTGCATTCAGCCCAAAACAGATTGGCATGGAGGCGGGCCATCAGTCATGAGGAAAAGGACGAATATATAGCAAATAAGGAAGTGCTCATTCCGTGGATCCATCGGGGAATAGTGGGGAATGAGATCGCTGGCGAAGCAGCGAAGCAAGCCTCCCTTATTGACGTTCTAACCCCTCATTATATGATTCCCTGCCAATACTTATCATAGATTTAAAAAAAACTAACATTCAAATGGACCATTGACTGTGAAATGTCCAGTACTATGAAAGTTTCATCCTATTCCTCCTAAACCATGGTCCCACGATAAAGGCATGGTCAAACGAGACGTGACAAATATATGTCGCGTCAGACAAGGACACTGCCTCATTAGCAGTCACCTCTACAAGATACATGTAAGGGTATATAACCCATCGTGTGCTTGTGGGGAGGAAGGAAACCATGGACCATGTGCTTTTTGAATGCCCAATTAACACCGAACATGATTTGTACTATATACATTTTTTGTATTAATACTGCACTACTAATCAATATGTCACAATATTCTGTCATAAAATTCCATGCCTATTTATTCCCGCATCCAATTCCATGCCTATTAAAATCTACAATGCAGCAACCTCAAATCTTCAAATAATTTAATGATACATTTATCCTAGCAGTAAGCTTCCTAATGATTGGGTGGAATGCGACATTTGCTAAAAAGAAGAAGATGAACCCTGCAGTAAAATGCCTCAAACTCTTCACACCACAAGAACCAGAACCAAGAAGACCCAAACTAAGATGGATTGCCTATAACAGCTTCGATACATTCACATTATAAATGACAAACTGGAAGACTGGTGTAGACTTCTGGATTCAGCCAAGACCCAACCCAAGAGGCAAAGATACATTATTTGGGAGTTGAAGAAGAAAAAAATCACATCAGATACAATCTCACTTGTTTCAAATAAAAAATAAACAATCTTAACTAACTTTTAACTTATTTTTTTGCAAACTGAAAGCGCCCTTGAGGTGACCACGGTTGTCACTAAACGGCGCTTTATAAATTGTCCTTATTATTATTATTATTATTGTACTCTCCTAAATATTATTTTAATAACACATTGATATTTTTTGAAATTTCTAGAATGTTACCGTTATTAAGAAAAGTAAAACTTGAATATTTTTGTTTGAATAAATCCATAACAGTAACTTGCAGCTGTAAAAAATTGTCAGAAAATAATACGACAATGCTTTTTCCAATACGATTAAGTTGCCAAGCTAGGTACTTTAAAATAGTTAAAATAATGTACGACTGTCAATTTCTTAGTTAATTTAGTTACAATTTTTACAGTTTTAAAAAGCAAATTGCTTGCATTTAAGTAGTTGGTATTATTATATGAATTGTCAAATAGGAATACCTAAAAATAAATATGGAATTTGTTAAATTTTACAAATTGTCAAATATATAAATCAGAAATGATTTTAGAAAAAGTCCAAGAACTTAGAACTTTACAGTGTTTATTAATAAGGGTTATAATATTCTTCCTTAGAAAATAAAAAAAAATCACGCTTTATTCTATAAAATGTGTTAAAACGCCTAAATTTTATGTGTCAAATTACAAGCTATCATTTTAATCTTTTTTCATCATCATCATTTTCGGGTGTCACGTAAAAGCCGCGATAATGAAAATACAAGAGGTAAGATAATACACGCATGTGTCGTGCATTAACTTATTAAGAAATTCACGCCCGTCGCTGGTTCCCATACATTGTGTGTTCAGCCATGTTCATAAACGGAAACGTCACAAAATGTCAATTTTATGTATCTTCATATAACAACAATACCCACTGATAAGTCTTAAGGTATTTTAAAAAGTGAAACCATTTATATTACGTAACCGGAATTAATATTCAATGTGTTTCTCTATCAGTACTGCCTGCTCAATAGGGGTTATCATTGTTACAAATGCATGTTGTGCGTTGTTTTATCAACGTTAGACAACACAATTAACATTAATTTGTGCTATTTGCGAAAACTATTGTGACATTATCTATCATATTTTTACCATTCGCTGTTTAAAAAACAACGAATATAAATATGTATATTTTGCTAATATTTTTTTTATAACAACTCCGACTAAATTAAACACATTCTCAGAAATAAACCTAGACAAATTTTTATTTTTTTATTTTATTTACATATTTCAATACAGTACATTTCATTAAAAGTATACATAATATAAATATTGAAATTTTACTATCTCACTAGGCTGAATGCCTGTTCTGAGGTAGTACTCATAAAGCATTTAGTCAAAGGTTAGATATTGAGGGTATATTATTAAGATTACATAACTAAAAAAAAAGATACGAGATCGTCGTAAAATTCACATACTGTCATTACTTTAACATTATTTATAATCCCTATTCACCACGATATTTAAAAAATAACGTCGTTTTCTTGTCAAGTCACGGCCTACCCCTTCGATCTGCTGAACGTACTACATTAGCTATCCCCATTCACAATACAGAAGTTTTCAGCTCTTCTTTTCAAGTACAATCAGCTAGACTATGGAATGGCTTAAGTGATAAAGTAACGTCATCTCAATCCATTCAAATATTTAAAGGTAAACTAAAAAAACTTTATTTGTCAAATAGTTCCTGAATTCCTTCTATATCCTTCCATAACCTCCTTTTCCTCATTGCTATAATCAGTGTTATTTTTATTATTCTTTTTTTAACTCACTTCTTAATTTTTTTCTCTTTGTACTTTTTTACTCCTTTATTTTATTTTTTTATCAATTTATGTCTCACTAAATAAGTATTGTACCAATTTAACTAAGAGACTTTACGTTGCTCGGGTTTGTTGGAAGAAATTGCCTTATGGCAATAAACCTACCTTTGTACACATGTACATAAATTATAAAATAAATAAATATATTTTTAATTCAGTTTTATTTTTAAGGAAGTAACTTTGTGGCGTCATTATAATTTTTATTTTATAATATATATTATAATAATAACTTGGTATACACCACTTTTGAGCACAAATAACTGTCGACCGGTTTCGAGAACGATGTTCTCATCTTCAGGATGACTTACGTACTAAATTAAAAATGAAAATATAGACTTAACCTAAACTAAAGATGTGGGAGGAGTCAATTCAAAAGTAGTGGGGCAAGCTTATCGAGAGATAATTATTTGAAAGAATTGAACACTATAAAACAAATTGCCCGTAACAATGGTTACAAGGATGAAATGGTCAATAATATTTTAAACAAAAAAATAAAGAAAACTTTTAAAGACCAATACCTTTACCCAAAAATAATTGAGGATAACAACAATAAAAAATGGAGAAAATTATTATTTTTTAACAATGATATATCAAATCTAATAAAAAAGAATATCCCGAACACAATTTCACCAGCCTTCTATACAAATAATAAACTGAAAAATATAATACTTAATAATAAAGACAAGATAAATAAATTAGAAAAATCGGGAGTATACAAATTAAGTTGTAATGACTGTAATCAATTTTATATAGGGAAAACAAATAGAAATTTTCAAATTAGAACACAAGAACACTTACGCTGTCTGAAAAATAATAATTTTTCAGAATTCGCTGAACACCTTATAGAATTTAATCATCATTTTGACATTAATACAGGTTTACAGATATTACATACAGGACATTCAAATTTAAAATTAGCTGATTTGGAAATATTAGAAATTAGGAAAAGCATAAACAATAACCAGGATATAATAAACAATCAAATTAATTTTCCTAATAGTCCACTACTAAATATATTCCCTATCAAATAAATTAACATAGATTAAATTAATAATAATAATAAAAAAAAAAATAATAAATATATTAATAAATAATTTATATCTTGCGTTTCCTAAACACCGGGTTGTCGCTTGCCCCACTACTTTTGAATTGACTCCTCCCACATCTTTAGTTTAGGTTAAGTCTATATTTTCATTTTTAATTTAGTACGTAAGTCATCCTGAAGATGAGAACATCGTTCTCGAAACCGGTCGACAGTTATTTGTGCTCAAAAGTGGTGTATACCAAGTTATTATTATAATATATATTATAAAATAAAAAAAAAAAAAAAAAAAAAAAAAAAAAAAAAAAAAAAAAAAAAAAAAAAAAAAAAAAAAAAAAAAAAAAAATATATTTTTACTGGATTTTTAATATAATTCAGATGTTCAATATAATGTGTGCAAAATTAAGTTAAAATGTGCTGTTTCCGATCCCTATCTGCCCTTATTCATAAGCCAAAGTATTGCCTGACGCTTGAAATTGTTGTGCATGGAAGAGGGTAGTGTATCGTTTTTGATAATATTAAATATTTTTGGAGCAATATATCTGTAATGTCTATGAAAATACTTTTGGAGCTAAACACAATTTCCATTAAGGGGCATATAAACATAAACATCCCAATTTCAAATCAAATTCCTCAAATATGTTAAACAGTGTGTTTCTATAAAAATAACATATGTGTTTTCAACATTTCTCTAGTGAATGTACGTCACGAAATTACTTTTTTATAGCATTTTTTTTAATTATTCCATTACTATGTATCATAGAGAAATAAATCTTTAAATGCTTTAAGAGTGCATAAAATCTCACTTGAAATGAACAAAAGTTTTTTTCATTTCAAGTAAGGTTTGTTCTTAAAATGCAAAAAAACCTTAATTTTTGGGTTTCCGATAATTTAAATCACGTATAAACGCACGCCATAGTTACCCTTACTGATACGTAACTTCATAGTGCATTAGGCGGTTTAAATATATCATGTTTTCAGTCACTAGATTAAGCGTAATCTCTTAACTTCTCCGTGTCAAGACTGCGATAAAAACTCTACTACGATGTTCGAGGGAATTCCTATGGGCACATTTAGACTTGCGGACCTTGTAGCCACGAAGAGAAACTATAGAGTTTTCAAGACCTCTTGTACGGGGAACCTGCTGTTTCCATACATTCTTCTCCCTTTGGCTCGAAGTGCAGTATCTGCAAGGTTTTAGAGTTCTCCGAACTCTTCTTTTGTTCTTCATGTATTTTTTCAGAGACGTTTTTCCCCATGCAGAACGGGTGGAACTGGGTACAATCACGAGACGTTATTTTTAATATGTTGCAATATCAAAAAATCATTTATTATTAGTTCAAACTGTTTCATGTCTTTAAAAGAATATTATTTTACAAATCAATTTTAAAATTAATTAGAAATTACATACACACAACATCATTATGAAAAAAATGTAATCTACATAAAAACATTTTAGTGCATGATACCTGGGTTTATGTATATTCATTCAAGGCTTTTACACTCCACACCTATGTAATAGAGGAAAGTAATAATTTAATTATAAATTATCAATGGATGAATAGTAATTTAAGAACAAAAAGAGAAGAATGTATAAGACTTTTGGATTCAACCAAGGTCAGTCTAAAGATGAAAACCTTCTGATGATATAGAAACTCGTAAACAATTAAACGTTAACGTTTAGTAAGGTTAGATTATGTTAGGTTAGGTTTCTTGTTCTCCATATGAACTCAGACAAATAGCAGTCTAAACTGGTGACAGGAAAATTATTCGAAAAACAATTATTCGAATGCTCAATTTTACGAAAATCAATTTTACGAATGGCAATTATTCGAATCACATTTTTTCGAAAAACAATTTTCCGAACACACAATTCTCAGAATTAACAATTGTTCGAATTTTTATGACGTCATGTTGGTAGTATTGTGAGAGGAACAAACCATAGATTTTTATTGTAATATACTAGATGTCGTAGTTAGCAAATTTTGTATGAATCGAAAACAAATGACTCACTTTTTGCACGGAGTACTACATCTTCATAGTATATTATGTATAATGAAAATCTATGGAATAAACAACATGGCGACGCACCGCGCTGTCAGATATCCTAGGATGTACACCTATTTTTTAAACCTAAACCTACAAAACTTTGGTGAACATAGGTTGGTTAGGTTTGTTTGTAGTTATAATTGCGACTGGCGTGAGCCATTTGCATTATATATTGAAAAAAGTAACTATAATATTAAAGTAAAATAACTAAATTGGTGTGAATACTAGATAAACACAAACTGGTGTACAAACTAGGCTATCCCGCGCTGTCAAATATCAGTTATTAAAAATGTGCAAACATACGTACCCAATAATAATACAACAAGTAATAATAGGCTTCATCGAATATATTTTACTGGCAACAAATATGTCAAAGGAGGCAACATAATGACACAAAAATATATTATATTCGGTTAATTGGTTTTTCAACAAATGTTAATTCGAATAATTTGCTTTCGGACAATTGTCATTCTGATAACTGATTTTCGAAAAATAGTTATTCGTACAATTGCGCATTCGAACAATTGTGTTTCGAAGAATTTTCATGTAATCGTCTAAACTTACCCAACATAACTCAACCTTCTAGTCCTAAAATTAATTTTTCTTCTAGACTTTGATAATGCCGACTAATTTCGACAAAACGTTCAGTCGTAAAAAATGAATGTGTTAAATAAATAAATAGGTATGTATATATGTATATATATATATATATATATATATATATATATATATATATATATATATATATATATATATATATATATATATATATATATATATATATATATATATATATATATATATATATATATATATATATATATATATATATATATATATATATATATATATATATATATATATATATATATATATATATATATATATATATATATATATATATATATATATATGTATATATATATATATATATATATATATATATATATATATATATATATATATATATATATATATATATATATATATATATATATATATATATATATATATATATATATATATATATATATATATATATATATATATATATATATATATATATATATATATATATGTTATTATTAAGTATTTTGGGGATAACCCGCGTCAAATTCTGATTCCCGAGAGAATCAGTCGTCTGCCGACGTTATATATATATATATATATATATATATATATATATATATATATATATATATATATATATATATATATATATATATATATATATATATATATATATATATATATATATATATATATATATATATATATATATATATATATATATATATATATATATATATATATATATATATATATATATATATATATATATATATATATATATATATATATATATATATATATATATATATATATATATATAATAATAATAATAATAATAATAATAATAAGCCCCTCAAAAACCAAACCCACGTCCAGTTAAAAACATCTAGAACTACGTGAGGGGCGGGGAGCTACACAACTACATCGAGTAGCTTGCCAACGGGTAAAGGGTACAAACACACAACACATACATGGATCACACAAAAAACACAAGCCTCGGACAAACACCGCTACCTGGGGAGCGCCAGGGCACGTCCGGAGTTAGCGCTGGGCGTAGCAGCATGAGAGCCGCTAATGACATGCTGTCGAACAGGCGGACACATGCCGGGACACCCGAAGAAACAACAGCCGAAACCCAACACACCCGACCTGCTGAAAGTGCTTTGCCGGCAAGTCAACCGACAACCACCAAAGCGGGAAAACCACGACAACGCATGAAATGGACAGATGACATGAACATAAACCTCATGCGTTGCTACTACACTATCACACAAGGAGACACACAAATAATTGGATACAGACAGGAGCTACATACACAATTCACCACAATTTATCCAGAACTCTCACACATCACAGAACAGCGACTGGCGGACCAGAAAAGAGTTATAATAAACAACAAAAGAATACAACTATCAATACTTGATCAAATAAAACAAGACGCAATCAGAATGAGTAATCAAAATAGAACAAGTACATTAACACAAGACATAACAAATACACAAATAAACCACAACAATCCACAGGAAATATCAATAATACCACAGCAAAATAACACTGAACAACCAAATATAAACATAACTAATGAATCCACCAATATGAACAATAATACAACAATAAGCCCTAACAACAATGACGAGACCAACGGAAGAACAGAACAAAACCCAGACACAAAAACACAAATCACAAACACACTAGAACACACAATCGAAATATATAAAGATAGCGACCCCACAACAAGACCACACCTACCAAAGCTCAAAATCAACAAACAAACCATTAACATGATCAATATTATCAACACAATTCTACATAACATGATTAACACTGAAACAACACTCGAAAAATTACATCTATTAGTTTATTGTAGTGCATACACCATTATTACACTAAACAAACAAAATATAAACAATAAAACAGAAAACTCCCATAGAACACACAGAAGCACTATACCAGCATGGCAACACAGAATACAAATCAAAATCAACTCATTAAGAAATGAAATAGGCAAAGTAACACAAAAAATTAAAGATAATCTAAAAAATCCAAGAAAACTACGGGAAATTGAAACGATTAAAGACAAATACAATGAACACAACCTAACTATACTCCTTGATACGCTAACACAAAAGTTATCAGCACAATCACATAGATTAAAACGCTACAAAAAATGCTATGACAGGAAAACACACAATCTCAATTTTCAAACAAGCCAAAAAAGCTTCTACAACAACCTTAAAAACAACAATATAGAAATTACAGACGCACCTAAATTAAATGAAATAGAATCATACTGGGAGAACATTTGGTCTGAAAACAAAAAACACAACGAAAATGCCACATGGATAACAGAGGAAGAAAATGACAATAACCAATTTCAAAACATGGCCACAATACAAATAAATATAACTGACTTCAAAACTGCTGTAAAGAAGACACACAACTGGAAGACACCAGGCATAGATAATATCCAAAATTACTGGTACAAATATCTCCCTGTAACACATGAAAAATTCTCCGAACTATTACACAAATGCGTAACGGAAAACCAAAACCTCCCATCTTTTTTCACTAAAGGTATCACATATCTCAAACCTAAATCAACAGACACAAAAAATCCATCTAAATATCGTCCAATCACATGTCTACCCACAATATACAAAATTCTTACCTCAATTATAACTACAAAAATAGATCTTTTCCTAACACAAAATAACATATTAACAGAAGAACAAAAAGGATGCAGAAAGCAAAGCAGAGGATGCAAAGAACAAATCATCATCGACCGGACCATAACAAATCAGGCGATAAAGAAGAAAAGGAACATGTACTGTGCATACATAGATTACCAAAAAGCCTTTGATAGTGTCCCCCACTCATGGTTAGTAAAAGTTCTAGAAATATACAAAATTGACATAAAACTTGTAGAATTTTTAAAACAAATAATGAACACCTGGAACACGACAATATACCTAAAACTAAACAACAAAATGATAAAATCAAAACAAATAAACATTAAAACCGGAATCTTTCAAGGTGATTCCCTAAGCGCACTATGGTTCTGTATCTCCCTCAACCCACTCTCCAAGATGCTTAACAAAAGCAAACTTGGCTACAAAATCACAACACACAACTTAAATACCAATCCTATAAAAATCAACCACCTTTTATACATGGACGATTTAAAACTATATGGCAAAAATAATGACGAACTAAAACAACTAATTTATAAAACTGAACGCTTTAGTAATGACATAAAAATGAAATTCGGTATTGATAAATGCAACACATGCTCAATAGTAAGAGGTAAACCCAAGGAACACACGGGAAGCACCTTGAAGGATACGAATGAAATAATACGCGCAATGGACGAAGATGAATTTTATAAATACTTGGGAATTCTCCAGAACCCAAGCATAAAAGATAAAAAGATAAAAGAAACCACCAAAAACGAATACCTTAAAAGACTAAATATCCTCCTCAAAACACAACTAAATGGAAAAAATATGACTAAAGCAATAAACACATACGCAATACCAGTACTAACATATACATTTGGAATAATTAAATGGACCAATACGGAACTCGACGATCTCAACATTAAACTCAGAACAACATCATCAAAACATAGAATTCACCACGAACATTCAGCAATAGAAAGATTCACACTGCCAAGAGAGGAAGGAGGAAGAGGACTCATAGACATAAAAAATCTACACCATACACAAATAAATAACTTAAGGCAATACTTCTACACAAAACGAAATAGCCCAATACACAACGAAATCATAAACATAGATCACACTTACTCACCACTTACACTTAACGACAACGAACGCAATCTAGAAATAACAACACATGACGCAAAAATTGAAACATGGAAAAATAAAACATTACATGGAATACACCCAAGTCATCTACAACAACAACATATTGATAAAGCCCTTAGTAATAATTGGCTCAAACACTCAGACCTATACGCAGAAACAGAAGGATTTATCATAGCTATTCAGGACAAAATAATAAAAACAAAAAACTACACGAAACATATTATAAAAGACAATACAATAACAAACGACACATGCAGAAAGTGCAAATTACAAAAAGAAACAATAGAACACATAACAGGTGGCTGCTCAACTCTTGCACCGACGGAATATACAATAAGACACGATAACATCTGCAAACACATATATTTGGAACTAGCCCACAAACATAAACTTATCGAAACACACCCCAAGTGGTATCAATACACACCCCCAGCTGTAACAGAAAATGATAACTACAAACTATACTGGAATAGAGACATAATCACAGACAGAACAAACCTACATAACCGACCAGACATTACATTAATCGACAAAATACATAAACACACATATCTAATAGAAATATCGATACCAAATACAGCAAATCTACAAAAGAAACATTTAGAAAAAATAGATAAATACATACCTTTAGCAGAACAGATAAAATCACAGTGGAAACAAGAAAAAGTTACAATAGTCCCAATAATATTATCGTCTACAGGCATCATACCAAAAACTCTCCAAAAAAATATAGACATACTAAAGTTACCCCCATACGTAATCACCAACATACAAAAAACTACAATTATCAACACATGCACAATAGTCAGAAAATTTCTACAGGTACCACTTTAAACAACTACACACAACCACACAGACACACAAACACATAGCCTCACAACTTGAGTACGCTCCGTTGTGAAGGAAATTACCGGATCATAACCGAGATCAATCTACATATAATAATAATAATAATAATAATAATAAAATACTTTTATTGTTTTACACAACGTGGCGGACTTATTGCCCGCAGGCAATCTCTATATACATATACATATATATATAAATATATATATATATATATATATACATATATATATATATATATATATATATATATATATATATATATATATATATATATATATATATATATATATATATATATATATATATATATATATATATATATATATATATATATATATATATATATATATATATATATATATATATATATATATATATATATATATATATATATATATATATATATATATATATATATATATATATATATATATATATATATATATATATATATATATATATATATATATATGTATATATATATATATATATATATATTTATATATATATGTATATGTATATAGAGATTGCCTGCGGGCAATAAGTCCGCCACGTTGTGTAAAACAATAAAAGTATTTTATTATTATTATTATTATTATTATTATATGTAGATTGATCTCGGTTATGATCCGGTAATTTCCTTCACAACGGAGCGTACTCAAGTTGTGAGGCTATGTGTTTGTGTGTCTGTGTGGTTGTGTGTAGTTGTTTAAAGTGGTACCTGTAGAAATTTTCTGACTATTGTGCATGTGTTGATAATTGTAGTTTTTTGTATGTTGGTGATTACGTATGGGGGTAACTTTAGTATGTCTATATTTTTTTGGAGAGTTTTTGGTATGATGCCTGTAGACGATAATATTATTGGGACTATTGTAACTTTTTCTTGTTTCCACTGTGATTTTATCTGTTCTGCTAAAGGTATGTATTTATCTATTTTTTCTAAATGTTTCTTTTGTAGATTTGCTGTATTTGGTATCGATATTTCTATTAGATATGTGTGTTTATGTATTTTGTCGATTAATGTAATGTCTGGTCGGTTATGTAGGTTTGTTCTGTCTGTGATTATGTCTCTATTCCAGTATAGTTTGTAGTTATCATTTTCTGTTACAGCTGGGGGTGTGTATTGATACCACTTGGGGTGTGTTTCGATAAGTTTATGTTTGTGGGCTAGTTCCAAATATATGTGTTTGCAGATGTTATCGTGTTATTATTATTATTATTATTATACGTAGATTGATCTCGGTTATGATCCGGTAATTTCCTTCACAACGGAGCGTACTCAAGTTGTGAGGCTATGTGTTTGTGTGTAGTTGTTTAAAGTGGTACCTGTAGAAATTTTCTGACTATTGTGCATGTGTTGATAATTGTAGTTTTTTGTATGTTGGTGATTACGTATGGGGGTAACTTTAGTATGTCTATATTTTTTTGGAGAGTTTTTGGTATGATGCCTGTAGACGATAATATTATTGGGACTATTGTTACTTTTTCTTGTTTCCACTGTGATTTTATCTGTTCTGCTAAAGGTATGTATTTATCTATTTTTTCTAAATGTTTCTTTTGTAGATTTGCTGTATTTGGTATCGATATTTCTATTAGATATGTGTGTTTATGTATTTTGTCGATTAATGTAATGTCTGGTCGGTTATGTAGGTTTGTTCTGTCTGTGATTATGTCTCTATTCCAGTATAGTTTGTAGTTATCATTTTCTGTTACAGCTGGGGGTGTGTATTGATACCACTTGGGGTGTGTTTCGATAAGTTTATGTTTGTGGGCTAGTTCCAAATATATGTGTTTGCAGATGTTATCGTGTCTTATTGTATATTCCGTCGGTGCAAGAGTTGAGCAGCCACCTGTTATGTGTTCTATTGTTTCTTTTTGTAATTTGCACTTTCTGCATGTGTCGTTTGTTATTGTATTGTCTTTTATAATATGTTTCGTGTAGTTTTTTGTTTTTATTATTTTGTCCTGAATAGCTATGATAAATCCTTCTGTTTCTGCGTATAGGTCTGAGTGTTTGAGCCAATTATTACTAAGGGCTTTATCAATATGTTGTTGTTGTAGATGACTTGGGTGTATTCCATGTAATGTTTTATTTTTCCATGTTTCAATTTTTGCGTCATGTGTTGTTATTTCTAGATTGCGTTCGTTGTCGTTAAGTGTAAGTGGTGAGTAAGTGTGATCTATGTTTATGATTTCGTTGTGTATTGGGCTATTTCGTTTTGTGTAGAAGTATTGCCTTAAGTTATTTATTTGTGTATGGTGTAGATTTTTTATGTCTATGAGTCCTCTTCCTCCTTCCTCTCTTGGCAGTGTGAATCTTTCTATTGCTGAATGTTCGTGGTGAATTCTATGTTTTGATGATGTTGTTCTGAGTTTAATGTTGAGATCGTCGAGTTCCGTATTGGTCCATTTAATTATTCCAAATGTATATGTTAGTACTGGTATTGCGTATGTGTTTATTGCTTTAGTCATATTTTTTCCATTTAGTTGTGTTTTGAGGAGGATATTTAGTCTTTTAAGGTATTCGTTTTTGGTGGTTTCTTTTATCTTTTTATCTTTTATGCTTGGGTTCTGGAGAATTCCCAAGTATTTATAAAATTCATCTTCGTCCATTGCGCGTATTATTTCATTCGTATCCTTCAAGGTGCTTCCCGTGTGTTCCTTGGGTTTACCTCTTACTATTGAGCATGTGTTGCATTTATCAATACCGAATTTCATTTTTATGTCATTACTAAAGCGTTCAGTTTTATAAATTAGTTGTTTTAGTTCGTCATTATTTTTGCCATATAGTTTTAAATCGTCCATGTATAAAAGGTGGTTGATTTTTATAGGATTGGTATTTAAGTTGTGTGTTGTGATTTTGTAGCCAAGTTTGCTTTTGTTAAGCATCTTGGAGAGTGGGTTGAGGGAGATACAGAACCATAGTGCGCTTAGGGAATCACCTTGAAAGATTCCGGTTTTAATGTTTATTTGTTTTGATTTTATCATTTTGTTGTTTAGTTTTAGGTATATTGTCGTGTTCCAGGTGTTCATTATTTGTTTTAAAAATTCTACAAGTTTTATGTCAATTTTGTATATTTCTAGAACTTTTACTAACCATGAGTGGGGGACACTATCAAAGGCTTTTTGGTAATCTATGTATGCACAGTACATGTTCCTTTTCTTCTTTATCGCCTGATTTGTTATGGTCCGGTCGATGATGATTTGTTCTTTGCATCCTCTGCTTTGCTTTCTGCATCCTTTTTGTTCTTCTGTTAATATGTTATTTTGTGTTAGGAACGTAATCACCAACATACAAAAAACTACAATTATCAACACATGCACAATAGTCAGAAAATTTCTACAGGTACCACTTTAAACAACTACACACAAACACATAGCCTCACAACTTGAGTACGCTCCGTTGTGAAGGAAATTACCGGATCATAACCGAGATCAATCTACGTATAATAATAATAATAATAATAACACGATAACATCTGCAAACACATATATTTGGAACTAGCCCACAAACATAAACTTATCGAAACACACCCCAAGTGGTATCAATACACACCCCCAGCTGTAACAGAAAATGATAACTACAAACTATACTGGAATAGAGACATAATCACAGACAGAACAAACCTACATAACCGACCAGACATTACATTAATCGACAAAATACATAAACACACATATCTAATAGAAATATCGATACCAAATACAGCAAATCTACAAAAGAAACATTTAGAAAAAATAGATAAATACATACCTTTAGCAGAACAGATAAAATCACAGTGGAAACAAGAAAAAGTTACAATAGTCCCAATAATATTATCGTCTACAGGCATCATACCAAAAACTCTCCAAAAAAATATAGACATACTAAAGTTACCCCCATACGTAATCACCAACATACAAAAAACTACAATTATCAACACATGCACAATAGTCAGAAAATTTCTACAGGTACCACTTTAAACAACTACACACAACCACACAGACACACAAACACATAGCCTCACAACTTGAGTACGCTCCGTTGTGAAGGAAATTACCGGATCATAACCGAGATCAATCTACATATAATAATAATAATAATAATAATAATAAAATACTTTTATTGTTTTACACAACGTGGCGGACTTATTGCCCGCAGGCAATCTCTATATACATATACATATATATATAAATATATATATATATATATATATATACATATATATATATATATATATATATATATATATATATATATATATATATATATATATATATATATATATATATATATATATATATATATATATATATATATATATATATATATATATATATATATATATATATATATATATATATATATATATATATATATATATATATATATATATATATATATATATATATATATATATATATATATATATATATATATATATATATATATATATATATATATATATATATATATATATATATATATATATATATATATATATATATATATATATATATGTTATATTTGATGTTTTCACGGGTGAAATATGTTGCAAAAATAATATGCAAAAAAAAGTATTTTAACAAAAAAAGTTAAAGACCCCTGGTGTAGTGTAATACATACCTATTTAGTGTATTTATATGTATGTATGTATATTTACTTAAGCCATCTACGCCATGCACCTGTTAAAATGTAGGAACTACAAAATGCAACTCTCTTCGCTCGTGTTTACTCAATGTCAAGGCATTGGCAACTCGTGAATAATTTAATCAATTATTAATTATTATTTTCTTATTAATCTGGTTTTCCAAAAAAAATGTTTGATGAACAAAAGATTTTAAACATGAAATTAAAACTTTTCCTCTGTGTTGATTTGTAAAACTCGAAAATCCATTTTTGAAACGAACCTGTTTTTTTTTATTTCTAGACTCCTCATATTTACTTATTTTGAAATACCATTCACATGGTATTCATTTTTTTATTGTTTATAAGTAACAGCGTAGAATTCTATAATATATATAACTACGTTTGTTTTTTTTTTCTTTTAATCTGTGCACAAAATGTTAAATTGGTACCTAAGATACAACATGTATTTATACATATCAAATGTTTTTTGGTACTTGCTTTATTTATTTTTTTTTATTTTAATAATTAAACATGTACTATCGAAAATCTATGTTATAATATATTAAATTATTCAGTGAACGGAGTATATCATGTAAAGATTATTGGATTTTAAATAAGCGAAAGTATATGAATTAAAATAAAACTTCACTATGCAAAAATCACGCGTTTATTTTTCTTTGATAAAAATATTCACGTGCCGCCTTTGTCAATGCCGACCTGAATATATTTATCTATAATGAAAGCGTTGTGTGAGTATCGCGCACTAGATATTTCCTTATAAATCAACTGATACTTCACTTCTCAACCTCTAACCGCTCTCCATAGAGAAAATATCACTGTTTAGCACTACACTACACGGTGGTTACAATTTTTATTTCCATATATTTTGATTTTATTTTTTCAAATATTAATTTATCACACACCCGATAACAAGTTGCCACATTCCGGAGAATTAAAATATTATCGTCTTACTGATCCAGACTAAAAATACAATTAATAATTTGTCTCCACCGTTGAATCGAACCCGGAACCACTGGCTTAAGAGACAGATATCTAGACAACTGAACCACGAAGGCCTAAATATATACCTATAATTAACTAATAATTTTTCAGTAAAACAAACCACCAACTGTCAAAATGATAAACTTTCTGACTGTTAAAAGACTGTTCTATAACTAATCATAAATCACATTTTCCAAATTTTTAATTAATATAATATAAAAATATATTTTATTTTATTTTTATTTGTTGGAAAATTCACAGAATGTATTACATAACATTATTTACATAATCTTTTAAATATAAATATATTCCAACTATGAATTTACTCGTGAAATATTACAAATTTAAAAGCTTGATAGAAAGAAGTATTAACAAACTAAACAAATCGAACTATGATGACAGAGGAAGTTACAATAACAATGATTCAATTTACAATAATTTGAATGAGAAGAAATAAATACATTAATAATATGGAGAAGAAATCTTAACACATTGTGTAAAAAATATGTAGTACCTATTGCTTTATTTATCTTGATTCTTGCAAAAAAACTGGCTGTATTCGTGATAAGTCATTTGACTCCTGTGTCGACGTTCTGGGTATTATGTCCAACAGAAGATATTTTTTACAAATTATTTCACACACATTCTACCTCTCAGAAACCCTCGAAAAAGTTAAAAAAACAGATCATCTGTCAGACAGACTTTATTTACAATAAATTTATACATCTTTGGGCTGTAAACACCGGTGGGTTGGAATAATTTCCTGTTCAGCAATCAACTCGTTCCTTGCACGGCGTGCAAAGAAGTGTTTACAATAATAAATTTAATCTGATAACAGATTAAATTTTAATAGTTTTTTTTTTTTAAATACTCCATTTTAATACGCAGTAGAAGATAAGCCTTTATAATATACATATATTCAGAAAATATGACACATGAAAGATTTTCAAAGTAAACCACAAAAGCAGAGTCACAGCTTTAATGGCCAAACATTTTGAACTTGTTACTTTGTTTGTATTAACCGTATAGTTGTATAGCGAAACAGCATTATCTCTATTAAGATAGTCCATCCATACAATAATTATATATTGCGGTGCAGTGTGAGATATTTCCTTTTCAAATCAGTATCATCTCCGCATTCAGTTTTGTCCATCCATCTCTGCATTCGCATGTGTTCCTATTACATTTGTACATACATTCATTAGCAAACGTTGATGAAGACATTCATTTACAACATTGTCAACGCAATTGTCATATCATTATATTTATTTCTACCTTTTCCTCTTTGATTTCGTGATTAAATATGGCGGCTACACTCAATTGCTTCTCTATATTGTACAATATAGGGCAGATCGAACGACTTCGATAATTGAAGCTCCCGAAACAGCTCTCCATTGCGTCGATGAAGGGTCTCTAGAGAGTTTTTTTTTATTATTAGAGCACAGCCTAAATGCGGATTTGGGCTACAATACAAAATCTCTATTTATACCTTCCACACGTCCCATTACGATGAACTTCTCAAGTCCAATATTTAACAATTTGTCACATATATTATTATAAAATATTATAATAAAATTCTCTTCGCCTTACCTAAATAAAGTATTACATAATTAGATTTACCTACTTAAAAGGTTTAAAACATAGTGTAAATAAATGAATATAACCATTGTTAATTTGTAAATTTTATAAATTATAGGTGCTGTAGGTACCTACATCTTTATATAAATAAATATTCTATTCTATTCTTATCAGATCTAAACACAGATGTATTTACCTGATTTTTATCAAACACGTATCTGAATCGTGGAAAGACAGCAGTCGAGTATGGAACAGTTTTATCTCCAGAAATCTACATTGTTTATTTGTTTATCAAGCATTCTACGGAAAATTTTAAGGTTAGCAGTATTATATTTTGTGAAGATAATTGATTTATTTATTTATTTTATCACACCACATTTTATAACGACAGTAGCCAATAGATTTTCGCTGCCCAATCAAGAAAAACCTATTTTTAGGGCTAGCAGCTTACAATTTAACAATGTTTTATGGGGTATAAAGTACTTAAAATGAGTAAAAAAAATCTCATTTTCTTCCACTTACATATATACTTGACCACTGACGTGTTTCACTCAAAGAGCATCTACAGAACGCGTCTACAAATCACCAATCTGTAAATGCTCTTTGAGCGAAAACGTCAGTTGTCAAGTATATTTGCATGTGGAAAAAAGTAAAAAATTCAGTTTTTTTTGACTTATTTTAAGTAATTTAATATAATTGATAGTGGAATTCCATCACGAATTAAGAGTCTGAAAATAAGAAATATTTCATATATAAGCGTAAGTTTATAATCACACAAAAACACTTAATAAAATATAGACATACTAAAGTTACCCCCCATACGTCATCGGCAACATACAAAAAAACTACAATTATTGTCAACACATGTACAGTCAGAAAATTTCTACAGGTACCACTTTAAACAACTACACAAACACAGCCTCACAACTTGAGTACGCTCCATACTCAAGATTAATTACCGGAAATTACCGGATCATAACCGAGATCAACATTTTTGCAATAATAATAAAATTTTATTCCAGTTATGAGCAGGAGGGCGCAATGCTACACAAACCATATTTTTTACATACAAAATTTACATTAAACATTACAGAAAAAGAAAAAAAAATTAACACGATATAGAATATGTACACAAAAAAATATTAAAAAAAACAAATGAGTTTTTGTATGATATAGAGTACATACAGTAATTATAATTGAGTATAAATACTTTTAACTTCTCGATATGAGAGTTCAAAAACAAGAATCAAAGTGAACGTTACGCAAACTCACACAGTGATCACATAGAGAAGCTAATAACAAAATGTAGGACCTGTAGGCTTTCTACAAAATCTTCTAATTCAGCGTCAATTAGGATAATTTCTACATCATTATACCGCGATAGTAATTTTATTTATATTTTTATTTTATTTTATTGAATATATACGTATTTTTACTCCTCACTACCCTAAGAGGATATAGTGGGGAGTTATGGGTTCGCAATTTTTAAGATTATTTTTTATTGCAGATTATCAACAAGTATCATGCTGTGAGTGTGCTATTTATTATTAAATTTGCTTTGTACGGCGTGTTTATTCTACTTTATCGATTATAGCAGATAATAGACTGTTAAATTATTTTCAAAATTTGTATATCTTATACTCGCTTTGACCCAATTAGATTTCAAAGGGTATCTTATCAGTGCTTCTCAATTTTTTTAACTGTCAAATATTTCAAAATGACCCCAAGCTCAGGAAACTCATAATTTGATATTTTTTTTTTCAAATTACTAAAATGACACATCACCTTCATTAAATGGCATTGAAGAATTATCATGTCTTCATAATAATTTAACATACTCATTTCATGAAAATGCTGAAAATTTTCCATACAAAATTTGAATTCTTTGTGCAGTGACTTGGTAGTGAAGAATATAGCGTTGGGCACAACTCACTCGTTTTTAATAAAAACATTTTCAATATACATAATTCTCAATAAATACTTGCCTGCAGTTGGCTGATTATATGTATTTTTTATACATATTATGTTACTTGATAATAAAAAGTTGTTGAAATTTTTTGGGCAAAAAAATGCCTCTAATTTTCAATACATTGCGATGAGTGTCCTTTGGATATCAGCTTATTTTATTTTAATACAACGTGTAGTTTCCGTCGAACATCTTGAGCCCTTTTCCGTGGAGGGGGGAGGCCGGTTTGCACATATACCAACAAAACAAAAAGACAAAAATTTGCGCTCTACGCTCCTACCGTGGCTCAAGTTGTTTTCCGATAACTATATGTAATCTAATACTCGTAACCTACATCTGAATACTATTTAAAAATACAAAGAAAATTATTTATTTGGTAGTTACATTATAGATTAATATAAGTAAAAACGCTAAGTTTTGATTCGCCTTCTCTTTCTTTGCCTTGTACTACATTACGTAGGGTCGGCTATCCTAATCTTTCGGCTCCAGGATGTATAGTCAGTATAGTCAGGGCTGGTAATTGGAATTAATTTATAAGCTTACTCAAATAACTCCAGTAATTGAATAGTTTTGACTAAGCATTTTTTTTACTTCGTCGATTGCACATTCGTCTTACTAAGGTAATATTGAGACATCAATAAATTACAAAGATCTTGATGGTAAATAAACTTTGAGACCTGATTTAAAAAACCTTTGATTTGTACGACTTAAAACTGTAAGTATTTTTCCAGTCAATTCAGATCAACGCGATATGAAAGTGTAAATATTTATTACATGTAATATAAACGCGTACATTTCACGGTGTTCACACCGTGACCTTGAGCTATGTGACGGAAATTTTCTAATAAAATTTACATAATTATTTAATTACACTCTGTAGTGAGTTGTGAGTACATACATACTGATGGGAAGAAAGCGGAAACGAGATCGGTATATTCCCAGAAGGTTCTCGTTCAAAGAATAAGCTATAAATAAACGTAATAATATTGAGAAAGTACTATGAATAAAGCTTAAAATGAAGTATTTTATTCCTGAAATATTAACTGACCAGTATTCAGCTTGTATCAGCTATGATATGCAACTATTATTTTTAAATGAAAATATTATGTAGAAATAATAAATTGTCAATTCTACATAACAGACCCGATTTGATAATACACGATAAAATTAATAAAATAACGTACATTTGCGACGTAGCTATTCCAAATTCTAGTAATATTATAAAATCTTTTGATGAAAAAATTAGAAAATACACCGCTTTAGTAACGAGATTAAAAGACTTTGGCATTCTCGTAAAATAATAATATTACCGTTCATTATTTCAGCCACTGGCATTATTCCAAAATCGTTAATCCGTAATTTAGAAATTTTAGATTTATCGAAAAACTTAATAATAAAAATGCAAAAAATGGTAATAACGAATACATGTAGTTAGAGATTTTTTGAACGTTTATGTTCGGGAATCAGTAGGGTTTATAGGTAGTATATAGACCTCCTCAGAGCCTAATCCTTTGATATGTTAAGTATCTGGATGGGTGAATTATTCCTAATTGAGAGCTTGATGATGCGTTTGTTGCATTTTATTTTGTTCTATAAAATAATTTACAATTTACGCATTGATCTGCTAATTCTTTTGAGGAAGTGTATAATGGTAATAATAATGATTGAGTGTTATAATTTGTTGTGCATAATTGTTATTAATATCATTAGTAAATTGGCCAGCGCCGTAAAAAAATAATATATAAATATTTCATGAGATAAAATTGCTTACATAATTAACAAACAAAAAAACAGATTTTATTTTATTGAAATCAATATAAATAATACAAACAATTAATACATGAAATGCTATTAAAAATAATTAATATTATAAATCATTTTTATTACTATAAACCACCTCACTAGGCTTAACCTGTTCCGAGGAGGCAGAAAATTACTTGCATTATGATTAAAGACTGAAGTACTATTTCGTTATTTTTTTCAAATTTTGCATATCTGTATAGTTATCTAATACTCGCATAGACCCCATTAGATTTTGAAGGATATCTGATAAGTGCTTCTCAATTTTTTAACTGTCAAATTCTTCAATGTGATCCCAAGCTGAGAAAACCTAAAATTTGATATTTTTATTTTCAAATTGCTAAAAAGACACATTACCTTCATAAAATGGCATTGAAGAAATATCAAGTTTTCATAATAATATATTAAATTGTTCATTCTCCAATGACTTAAGTTTCTTTTGAGATTTTAAAGAACCTTCAATATACACGAACCAGTCGCTTCTCGAACTCATTTATTAATACAGAAGCCCGGCTGTGGAACGATCTTTCGAATTCTGTATTTTTACCGTATTTCATACAACCCGGGTCTTTTGAATATCCAATTTCATATCCTCTTGAGAAGATTGCAAACTCGACTCAACGCTGCGTAGTGCTCATCATCTTTGGAAGAGTATAATGGATCTTAATGGTATTAGCTGGTGCATGTTAAAAAAAATTCTAATATTGGATGGTTCATTTTTATATCGGTATGTTTACCACCAGATTCTTGAAATATTTAAATTCATTGACCGTCAAAGCAAAATGTTTAAAAAGCGCCATTACTTATAAATATAACGATCGCTATTAATAAAGTCAAAATAGCTCCAAATCGGTACGATTATTTTTTATTATTTAATTTGTTTGATGTTATATCTCAATAAAAAATTGACTTCGTATACATAAAGGGCGTCGGAAGCCTCGAACGTCATTCGAGCCATGCAATAATTTATATAACTACACATACACACAATTTAATTGATATTATAATATGTATGAACGTTCAAAAGAAAATGTTGATAATAATGGAAGATAAGTACCAACCAAATAAAAATAAAACCACACGGACAAAATAAAGCGAGTACATTTTACATGAATTTGGGGCCCATTAGAAATAAAATGAATATGATTTAAATTGAATAATTGCGCCAAGCAAACCAACCAATGTGGCCGAGAACTTTCTCCGCTGGGCCCAATTAAATTATTTTGCCCGCTAGTCGTTAAAATATGTTCATTAACTGTTATCTTGGACATATTATTATTATTTTTTTTTTATTTCACGGACCGTACAAATTAATTAGAAAATATATAATGGGAAAATTGGGGCGAAAGTTTATACACTGTAAGCGAACGCGTTATTCACGATTATACACTCGTATAATAATATTACTCACTACTATGAGAATAAACGTGGTATTACAAAGCGATGACTGCGCAGTGGTTATAAATATTACGAAGCGATAACTGCGCAGCCGTCGCTCTGTAATAAAACAATTGTTGAAATTTCATCTTGATGTTTTCAATTGGATGAATTTTGACGTTTTTTTTAACCGCAAAATTATCATTACGAAAAGAATAAATTGTGTTTGATTTATAATAAAGTATTTTCATATCGCCCATACTAATATTTTTTTGAATGATTGCTTGTCTATTTTGCATATTAGTGTTCAAAATATTTGTGATCATTTGTAAAAATCATTGTAATACTCGTATATCTTTTACAAATAAATAAATTTTGAATATCCTGAAGTAAGTTTATGCATAGTTAAATTTTACATGGATAAGGAGAGCAGAAAGCTAAGCAATTTAATGTATTTGTAACACATACATAGTGTGTTACAAATACATTAAATTGAATAAAAAAATATTTCACGTTAATCCATAGATTGTTTTCTTTCATACTGCCATTTTCAAATAATAAATGGCAAACGCAGTTGTTTTAAATGCAAATACAAAACATGATAAAGAAAAATACTGCGACATAAAATAAATGTGCTTGTGCTTGAACAATAATTGTAATTATTTCACGTTACAATAAGTGAAAAGAAAAATTTGTGAATACATACATGATGTATTTTGTGTCATAGATCAGGGGGGCAAGTCCCGTTGAACGGTTAAATAAAAACTCTCATGATTACCCATATGTATAATATGTTAAAATATTATACAACTCTAAAGACAATTATATCCATGATATGGGTAATCATGGGGGTATTGATTTCACCGCTTGACCAGACTTGCTCCCCCAGGTCCAAATTTGAAAAATTAATAAAAAATTACTTCGACCACTATTTAAAATTATTAAATAGTGGTCGAATTTCGACCTCTGACCGATCACTAGTTACAATTAAAGCATATTTAGATGGGTGGTGGCAGAAAGGTCGCGAGTTCGAATACTGAGACGACCGATGTCGTTCACCTATTGTACAAGCATTGATTCTTAATTAAGGTAATGTATTAGGATGTAAATGTACTTTTATACGTTCTTTTTAAAAAAAAATATTCTTGGCGATCAAAAATTTTATAAAACGAAAATTGTATAAAACGAAAAATTTTATAAAACGATCAAAAATTTTATAAAACGATAAATTTTATAAAACGATCAAAAATTTTATAAAACGATCAAAAATTTAATAAAACGATAAATTTTATAAAACGATCAAAAATTTTATAAAACGATTAAAAATTTTATAAAACGGTCAAAAATTTTATAAAACTATTAGATGAAAAGATAAGTGAGTAAAAGCTACTGTGATATAACTATTTGTTTATTTATTATTAAAACCGGATGTGTACAATTTACATTACATAGATAGAATATTTAATGAATATTTTACGGTTAATAATTATTATTTGAAAATTCAATTTGAAACACTTAGGTGTGACAAAATATCACAAGGAAGTAGCGAAAATGACATCATACAGTGAAATTGCATGTTTTCGTCAAACTTTAAAAGCGCGAAGAAAAAAAACTTGGCAAAATCGTTTGACACAAAAATACCAAATCGTTAAGGAGGTCAAATCGAACGAAGAATAATAATATGAATGCGAATGCCATTGAATTTTGACTCAGTGTTGAAGAGCGTCAGAACGGGAAGGTGTCTTCACAAGGTCACTGACGAAAGTGAGAGTGCACCTTCTTATTTATTTCTTTTGGTCTGTTCAGTAAAACGCTGGATTTCACACCTCAAACATTTGATGGCATACATTTATAATTATGGAAATTGGTCCATTGATTCAACAATTATTTTAATTCGTTATGACTATTCATGTAAACGAATATGGCAGTGCTTAGGGCCGTATTAATAAAAGGTTCTCAGTCTTTTATAACTCGAAATTTTTGTACTTCTAAATTTTTATAATTGGAAAATTTTAACAATCCTTGAATGCATTTTTGATGAGTGTATTTTTATTGTATCAAAATTTAAAACAGTATAAAAATACCTCGATTTTTCAGACCGTGAGAGCATTTTAAAAATTTGGACAGAGGAAATCATAGAGGAAAAATTAACGGATATCTATGGAAAACTAATCAGCTCTAAGTTCATGGACTTTACATATATGATATCAATATAAAGTCAATCGGACTTATAGTTTAGGCTGTAGAGAAGACACAAAAAAAACAACGAAAATGATGAAATCATAGAGAAGAAATCAAAAGTTGTCTATGGAAAACTAATCAGCCCTAGGTGTATGTACTTTACACATATGATGTAAATATTAAGTCGATCGGACTTATAGTTTGGGCTGTAGAGAGGACACAAAATGTGTAATCCGTACGCCGTACGCCATACATACAAACACATCACGACGAAACTCATATTGTGCACTTTCTACATGATACTCTTGATGTAAGAAAAATACGACTCTCCACTACGAAAATTGTTACGTTACGAAAATTCTTATGTCAATTGTTACTGTTACGAAAATTCTTTCCTTTTCTAGGACGACCGTTTTGCCTGGCGATGGCCATTTAACTGATAAAGTACTACTTTTATTCTGCAGCAATGTATCAACAAGAATAGAAGATATTTTAATTTATAACAAGTAAATTAAATAAGTATTTTTGCTTTTATGCAAAAGTAGTTATTATCATTATAGAAAATTGTTTAATTTTATTCAAAAAATATCAAGCTAAAAGCAGTTTGAACATGCATTATCATCGGCAATACACAAAATTTCATAGCTCTAATTTGTTGGGAAGTCAGATAAAAATTGATTTCAAAATTCCAGTACGGACAGACATGTAAAGTTAATTAAAAGGATTTAAAAATATTAATAAAAAAATAATATTTCAAAACCAAAAATATACTTTCAATTCTTGTTGATATATTTTTGTTGCATATAAGAATTGATTGTATGTTTCACTGTAACACTTGGAAAACCCTCTCAAAAAAATTAAATAAAAAAAGTAAGTAAATAAATAAAAAAATTATTTAAAACCCTAAAAGTAAAAAAAATAATTAATATCATTTAATATTATTTGATAATCGACACTAGAAATTTTGTATCTAAACTCCATAATATCTTATTAATAAAAGCGCCCTGAATCTTATTTAAAGACCACTTATCACATTTATTAATAGGTACACATAGGTATAATTGTCGACTATTTAGGCTGTTATGTATAACATAATTTGAAATTTAATTTTATCTGCACGAGTAACAAACAGTAGCATGTGAAAAATTAAAAAAAAATATGTCACAGCTAAAATTTTTAAAACAATGGATTTTTTTAATTTTCGCCATTTTTTTATAAGAGTTAATGAAGACATTTCAAGATTACTTTAATTGAATTAATTGCATCGTACACAACATGTGACTTCCATTGAAATATCAGAGAGCATTATGAGTAAGTAGTTTTACTTCAATTTCTTCTATCAATGGGGTCGAGAACTCTTTGCAAACACGGGTGTGAATGTACGACCGCGATAAAATTATCATTGTTTTAAAAATAGAGAAATTTATTTGAAAATGTATTTTTCTCATTTAGTATTATTTTTATATAATATACTACCTACAACGCAATCGAACTTTGTATGTATCGTTATGTTACTTTACAATCATAAACCTACATGTATTTATGCATAGTCAATTTGAATTTGATAAATTATGTGCATACAATACATCCATGAATTATCAATATCAAGATAGATCAATAATTGACTTTTATATTGACTCAAAGTTTAAAAAATATGGTTTTAATACAACTGTTGCCCAACTAGGAGACCCTATTTTGAATGTTAATATTTAAGTCCAACTTATTCATTTTCTTTGTGTTTTACCAATAGATTCGATTTGCAGAGCATGATCAATCTATAACAATGAATAATCATATTCAATCTTTTTTTTGACAAGCATAAATTTTCTTTTCAACATATTATATGATCATTTATTGTATATTTTTATGCTGCGAAAATAAAACATGATTTAACAATTTTATTCTGCGAAAATGAAACATGATTTTACAAAATTTTGCTATTTCATGTGAATTTTTCAAGTGGTTTTGTAAAGTTATTAAATTATTAATACATTTTTGAATCTCAACTTATCATAATGAACATAATTAATTAAGTAATGAAGAAAGCTAATTCATTGTTCATATTGTGTATACGACAAAGTGGTGACTAAAAACTAATCGATGAATGAATATTGTTGAAATAACTTTACTAGTATCCCGAAATATCGTAATCGTGACACAAATATATTATGTCTTAACAATTTTATCTCAATTTTCGTGACCCCGATATATCTAATTTGTTATTCTGCCTAAAGTCAGTGGTATTGTCATCTAACAGAAGATAAATTGATGACATTATTGGCACCATCAATATAACTAATTTTATCAATACAATGGTACATCAATCTAAATCATAGAAACCCATACGTCACCGTGACAAATGTTTCATGTCATACTTTCATTTGTTATTAATAATTGCACCCAAATTCCAACGTTCTTATAAACCACATCTGAATATCGTAATATTTCATTCCTAAATTCCAAACCTACTGATTAGAGTGGACTTAATACACATATGTCAACTATACTATTAATATTATCAAACCATACTATTAAAAATGTATGAATACGTTGATAAATGCTCTTCTTTTTCTTTGCCTTGTCCTACTTTAGGTAGGTTCGGCTCTCCTAATCTTTCGGCGCCAAGATGATCTGTCTTGTATTGTCGGGTCTAGTATTTGGGCTTTATCTATGAGCTTACTCATACTACCCCACCATCTGGATAGTGGACGTCCTTTTCCCTTCCTGTTTCCTGGGAATGCTAGAACAGTTTTCACCACACGATCCTTTTGTCTTCTAATTAATCCTTATCCTTACAGTCTGAATCGGCTCTCTGTGAGTTTATCTGTTATGGGGGATATTCCAAAGCTTTCTCTTATTACCTCATTACAAATTTTATCAAACTTCGTTACCCCGCCTGCTCATCTCAGCATTTGTATTTCGTTTACATGTAGTTTTTGTTCATGTGTGCCTTTTACTGTCCAGCACTCCACACCGTATGTCATTGCAGGTCTCACAGCTGTTTTAAAGACCTTTCTTATTAAGCTTTAATCGGCATACGTGGATCGCACAGAATGCCGATGAGTGTTCTCCGTTTACTCCAAGCCACATTCAGCATCCACACTGGCATCCGCTAGGAGAACCGACCCTAATAACTTGAAGTTTGTCTCCTTGGGTTTGGCATTACCATCTGGGAAGCACACCTCCGCTGCGCCTGACAATTCACTGTAGTTGCATTCAATAAACTCGGTAGTTGTCCTGCAAATGCGCTGCTCAAATCTCTCGAATGCGTTAGTCCACTTTTACAGGGCCCCTAGTAGTTTGCAAAAGTTATATGCTATCAGGACGATGTCATCCTGTTCATAAATGCTCATTTTTCTTTATTATGCTCATTGAAATCTATTATTAGTTGATATCTGATATTCCCAAGAAATGAGTTTAATCTGTTGCCCGATAGATATCTAAATAAATGTTATTTTAAGATTAACAACGACGTATTAAAGTAGGTATATTCTTAAAAAAATTATTGGTAAGGAAACTTGTAAAAAATATGATTGGTGAACGTTATAACTCCTATGTATTAAAACTAGACAATGTAGACTCTTTATATTTGTAAACATATGAACAAATAATTTTAAAATTGTTGTACTTTATTTTAAATTTTCCAATTGTTCTATATATTTACTATCAAATTTTTTTACAATTTTCAATCCCAATATTCGATTCTTTACAGTTTTCAATTGCACTGTCTATTTGTTTAGATTTTAGGACTATGATTAGGATAAATTAAATTACATAAATAAATAGCTTAGTTTGAGTCAAATAGTCCTGTATTTTGGAGTCAAATTATACAACCGATCTACCTTTAACACTTAGACAAAACAGTAACTTGAAAATATGTAAGCGAGACATTAAAATTTGGATCAAAAAAAGGGCAGAGAAATAAAAAATTAATCACTTGAACTCTGAAAATACTCCCATAGTTGTTAACCAAAACTGAAAACTAATAAGACATCTATACCTACACTGTCTCAGAACAGGTTTTACCTAGTGAGGCAGTTTATGACAGTAAAAAAATATCTGGTAACTATTATGTAACCTAATGTAAGTTAAATATATTATTATTCATTTAAAAATTTTGTTACTAAATATAAGGAAAAAGTTTATTTTATATAAAATAAATAAATAAATAAAAATAAAATTTAAACATACATTTGTCCGGTAAATGTTCAAAGCTCTTTTTACTGTTGTGGCTTAGTATTGTGTGGGTAAAAACTGCGCAAATGATTTAATCGTCAATATTTATTGACGAAAAATACGAGCCAATCCAGTCACGACTGTGAAGCCTCCAGGGGACCAACTCAAACATTTGTTTCAATCTTTCCTACAATACAATATTATTATTCATGTCACAAGATAATTATACACATTCAATATGTCCATATTGATTCAGATCACTATTTCGATCAATCAAAATATCTTAACATTGTACATCCATATGTTATTAACACAACTGTATAGTACATTAAAGTATATTTATAATAACTTAAGTCATACGAAATTACATTAATTTAATCTTAAATAAATATCAATATGAATATTATTGTGGTTTTATTTGGACTTTAATAATTTCAGTGTTATATCTAATTTTTTGCAGATAAATAAAAAAACAGGTTTCTTTAAATTTTGGTTGAATTCTGCTGCTGAAAGCTGTTTTGTGCTGGGTTTGGTTTGTCAATTCACCGCGAATAGAACAATTCTTGCATATCGAGCAAAATTATAACGAAATTCGGGGTTCAATTCGCGATTAACTCGTCCATTGATTACGTAAATCAGCAAAAAACCATCAGTCATAGACATTAGATACCTGATTTAATTTATTGTTGTTTATTAGTGAAGACTATTAAAACCCAAATCTTAATACCTTGTGTCCCCAACGTAGCCATATTAAGAAATATGAGGATCTTCTTCTGTTTTCTTGGCTTATTTCCGTCTATTCCTGGATGAAGCCTTTCTCCATTATCTTCCATCTCGCTCTGTCTTCGTGCATTATTATTACAAACCTATCTAACAACGATACATACAAATAATATACATTAATTTAACACCTATCTTAGGTGATGCTTTCAAACTTTCTCTTTGTGGATCCATTTCATTTAGTCTCAATATTCGTTCTTTCAAGTGGTTAACACTAAGGCATATGTTTGTTTACCTATTTGAGAAAAAAGCTCCTACGATAATTATTAAAACAAACATTCTAAACAAACAAATTAATAGTACGAGTATTTTACGTGAAAACTTCAAAAAAAATCTTTAAATATCTGGCTAATTATAAAAATATTAAATTTGTTTTTAAATATGCTTGATACCTGCATTTAGTTCACTTGCCTTTTTTAATGTCGTTCGAAAGATATACCTATATAAAAACATTAAAAACAAAAATACATATTACATTTAGGTATAAGTATCGGCGTAGCAGTGGATGGATATTAATGGATCCGGTTTTAAAAAAACATTATCCTGTATTAGCCGTGATTAAAAAATATTTATTTTCAATTTTATACATCATACTGTTTCAGTAAATTTACTTTAAATATGAATGTACCTATATAACTGCAATATTTGTGATAGAAACGTCTGTTGTAAAGCTTAATTAATTTGTTTTTGCGAATAAATTTATACTTTGATATTTCACATGAATTACAATTAAGTTCAAACTCGTAAAAGATTACAAAATATTTAGTCGCATTATGCCCCTACAATTGAAAAGACATTTTTTATGATCTGTCATTAAATATACAAATAAATAGTTAAAGTTTATAATAATTATTATAAGTAGGCATTTATAACACTTCATTATATCACTTTAGAAATTTTTCTTTTGGTAGGAACTATTCCGAGCCATGAGCGTAAAAAGTAGTCATGTACGAAGAAAAATCGCCTTATATGTTAGATAAACTATTTCTACTAGACAGGGGTATTCAATATTTTCAGTATATATTTTATTGAATAAAAAATATATTTATACAATATAATTTCACCTCGAGGCATCCAGTACGATGCAAACTTGTAATCGAAATTAAAATCATAGAAAAGGTGATGCGATTTAAGTACTTGGGTGTCGAAGTGTCCAGCAGCAATAACCTCTTCGACGAAGTAAGAGAGCAAGTGAATCCAAAAATTAATTTTACCTAACATTTAATGTATAATAATTGTCAAATGCAAACGTACATAAACGTAATTGTATTGAGGTGATATTTTCGATAATTACTGGCACTATTAGTGAAATAATAAAAGAGGATATGAAAATATCTATCCTACACTCACAAAAAATGTAAGAATTATAACAAAATTTCGTTCAAAAATCTTCATTTTTAACAGAATTTTTTCAAATGTATATATTTTTTTCATTGTTCGCTCAATGAATCGATGGATATTCCGCCACAGTAATTAGTACAAAAAAAGTTGCAATAGTTATTTGATTATTCATTTATACCGATTATTAGATTACTAAATATTTTTTAGATTACCAATTCCGTCCAATATTTACTGTGGTTGCACGAACGATCAATTCATTCCGTGTCTTTGTAAAGTAATATTTGATATAATTTGAAATATATATTTTTTTAATGTGTTTGATTACCCCTGTGTTAGTATGTAGTTAGTTAGTAAGTGTAGTGTAAGCAGATGCGAGGCTCTGGGGCCTAGTGGCCTACTTAATGCGCATCACATGTGCTCAGTGTTCACTGCCTACACTCAATGGTGCGGATTTTCAACAACCATTTAATTTTATCGATTCATTTTAAAATTAAGTACAATTTTTCAATTTTATTCTTGTGGAAAAATTTATGAATTGAAATAAAATTGATTCTTTTTTCCGAACTAAGGCGTCAAAAAGTTGTAACAAGATCCCCACAAAAAATAGTTCTATAATAAATATGTAATGTGTAAAATCAAATAAATTATTAGTTTATATTTTTATACGATGATATTATTTCAAAGCGTTTCATGAATAACTTACTAATAAAAAAATAATACAATAATATTAACTGTACCTACATAATAAGATACAACTAAATTATAAACGTCAAAATATTCATACTAGTAACAAATCAAACAAAACCATTTTTTACCTAAATATTTTTACGTTTTTTTCATAAATGAGGCGCGAGTAATAATAACTGGAACGTACCTACCTATACTATATATTTTTGTGTCTATGTCAGTAAGTGAAAGTGATATTATCTGATATACCTACATGTTGTATGTAAAAGTGATTTCAATTTATGCATTTATTTATTTCGCTTATCCAGTAATTATACCTAAATAATATTTCTTGTGCAAATTAAACTAGGTCAATCCTGTTTCGAGGAGGTGGTGGTATTTATTTGATATATTATTTATAAAAAAATAAGTAATTTGTAATAGGTACTGCGTCAAAACATTGAACGTTATAATAACAACAAATAAAAACAAACATTTTTTTACTTTTTTAAATTTCGGAACTAAAATCCAAATGTTATTTTTTAAAACTATTTTATACTAAGTTTATAATTAATTATAGGTATATCTACTCTAATAAACTACAAATATAAATAATTAAGAATAGAAAGGGTCTCAATTCTGGTGAAATTTTAAATAGGTACCTAATTAAATTTATTAATTTTGCGATGTGCAATATATTGAAATGAATTGAAAAACCGCGTCTGAAGTGAAGATTCCGCCCCCAGCTAACAGCACCATTAGAAATCTGTATGATGCGATACTCGATTGTTCCTTCCGACTAATTTATACATACAACAACACAAGTGCAAGAGCAAGACAGCACATACACACACAACCACACACAGACACACACTCAACTATTTTACACATTTTGAACTAGAAATCATCAATATTAATATACGAATTATATGAAATCTCTTAACAATTAGGTGTGTTAATAATATTTTTAGTCGAACGAAAATATGCAACTGCTGTGGCCAATATATTAATATTCCGCGTTAAAATTTAACCGCCTACACTATCATTATTATTAAATTTCTCATACAGTGACACATATATTAAATTCTTTTATTATAATAATTGTTTAAAAAGCGATGTACTCGTATTTAATTGATGGTATTATTCGCCATTTAATTATAAATATTACATACATGTTTATTAAAAATTGGGTCTGACGGGCAATTTTACAATAGGAATCGATCTTCAAATCTTTACAATTATACAGGTAAAATATATTGACGAATATTTTCAAATATATGCATTTGAATTAAACATATCTTTGAAAATGTTTCTCAAAAATAATCTACACAAAAATTAAACAATACATTTTAAAAACATTTCATAATAATAAGACCTAATAAAATAAATATTATTAACGTATTTTAAATCAACTTTATCACTAAATTCTTTATAATATTTTTTTGAAATGTACATTTCTAAAAGTATATTCGTTTATACCCTACCTCAGAACTAGTATTTTTATTTGTATTTTGAAATTTATATTTTTTTTTAAAACTAACACACTGAGTTATTTTGCAATCTAGCAACATTTATCGTTTGACCGCTTAAATAGGATTGTCATTCCGAAAAGGCGCTTTTTCTTAATAAAATTGTTGTGTTAACGAGTCACAGCCATTTATAAGATGGCGGGTGACGTTATTTAATTAAAAATAGTGAAACGGGGAAATGGGTAAGTCCTTTCGATATTTTATTACATTCAATATTTGTGGTAGATCGTTAATTGACACAGTTTGTAAACGTAAATCATTCTTCTTTTCATAGGAAAGTCTAATGTCAGATTTCCCATTATTCTCACCCGTTTTATTTTTTGTCCTGTCCTTCGTCTTTTCAAGTCAATTTGATTAACGTACCACGTTTATTTCGTCCTGTTTCGTTCATGTTTTGTATTGGTACTTGACATCTTGTTTGAACATCTATAATTTATCATGAGACGACTCATATTGATCGTATATCAATTTTTATCGACGAGAATGTGACCATGGGAAGTAAAAATTATGAAAAGTTCTATTAAAGATGACTGTGAAAAGAAAATTATAAATTTGGATTTTAACTAAGGATTTACTTGAGGGATGACATTGAGAAGAACAATTTCATGTTAATCTATCCAAAAAGGAAATATTTAGAAGATTCGACGTGATATTGAAGTTTGGATTGTTCATATGATGATGCCATTCACTATGAAGAAACTCTGTACTAATTGATTACCACAATATGGATTTCAGAATATTAAAAACTCATTCACACTTCATTCATCTCTGAAGGGGTGAATTTTGATGTATAAAGTTCACCGTATGAAGAGTGATGATGACGTCCTTGACTCATCCTGGATTTCTTTATTTGTTGTATTTGAAATTAATAAATTATAACATTTAATAGGATTTAGATTGAGACGAGCGTAGGTAGAATGATTTTATTTTTGATTGTCTATCGGTGAATTATCAATTTGTGATTAACTTAATATCAATTCTCATACTTATTATTAGTTCGGTTTATTTAACATTCCAATATAAAGAGAATTCTCTTTTGACGATTTAAATCTTTTGATGTTTTATATTTTCAAGTAATTTACATTCTTAATTTTACTTATATTATTTAAGAGTTAACAACCTTAATATTTTAGTTAGTCTTCATATCTTTATTTAAATTATAATAAATTCATTCATGGGATTGAAACTAGTAAACTTGTACAATACTTAATATTAAAAATAAATGTTAATTTGTTCTTAAAAACTTTGTCTTTATCTCAGGAATCCTTGCAACAAATCTATTTCTTTAAATTTGATCTTAATTATTAATATAATATTTTTTTTATAAAATTATTTTATTTCTTATTTGGTCTCATTCAAGTTTATGACGAGATAGAACCCCTGAGAGTCATTGTAAGCACTAGTTATGACAGCAGAGACTTTTGCTTTTCTATCACTGAGCTACTGGTGAACGATGACAGTGGAGTTGGATCCTGTAATAGATCAGGCTCTCCAAAACCACTGCCTCGCAACATTCCTTGGGGATTTCATTGGCCCACTCATTTAATTAAAGTTACTTGGTTTTTGTTATTGATATAAAGAACTGAAAAAGTTCATAATCACTAAGACTACCCACTGTAACTAGCTAAGAAATTAAAAATAATACCAATTTATGTACTATATGGAAAATGAAGGCGTGTTGAGAAAGCGAAATTCAAATAGGTTAAAATACAAATAAAAATGGCTATAAAAATTAAATACTTTCATATTTATTCGTTGCTTATACGTATAATTTAAAATACTATGGTTCGGTGGCAGAGCGGTTAGCGCGCTGGGCTAGTAATCCAGTGGTCGCGAGTTCGAATCCTGCCTCGACCGATTTCGTTCACCTAAGCACAAGCATTAATTTATTTGCTTATTTTAGGGAACGTAGGAAGATGTATATGTACTTGTTTAACAAGGACATATTCATTTAAAAAAAAATGTCGTTGAACGAAATCGCATTAGAAAAGTTTGTATCACAATATAAAACGAATGGATTGTGGTCAACGCTATACTCTATAGTATTAAAATTATGTTTGTAGTATTTTCAACATTTTTAAAAATTTTGTTTTTTACAATATTCTTTTATTTAATCATTTTATTACGAATACTTGATAGTTATTCAATGCCATTTTATGAAAGTGATGTGCCTTTTTACCTATTTGAAAATAAAAAAATCAAATTACCTATAAGTTTCCTGAGCTTGGGGTCACTTTAAAATATTTGACAGTTAAGCAGATGTATCGGTGGCAGAGCGGTTAGCGCGCTGGGCTAGTAATCCAGTGGTCGCGAGTTCGAATCCTGCCTCGACCGATTTCGTTCACCTAAGCACAGGCATTTATTTTCTTATTTTAGGGAACGTAGGAAGATGTATATGTACTTGTTTAACAAGGACATATTCATTTTTTATTAAAAAAAAAATTTAAAAAAATTGAGAAGCTCTATTCAGATATTCTTCAAAATCTAATGGGTTCTAAGCGAGTATTAGATATATACATATTTACAAAATTTGAAAAGAATCGAACGAGTACTTTAGGCTATAATCGATAAAGTAAAATAAACACGCCGTACATAGCACATAGCACACACAGAGATACATTGTGGTGAAACTTTCAGAATACAATCTCAGCATGATACTAGTTGATAATCTGCAATAAAAAATTCCCTTAATAATTTCGAAATCATAACTTCCCACTATATGGACCAACCTTCGATAAGAAGAAGAAAAATCACCAAATTTTATATAAAAATATTGTTATAAAAATATTGTAATCCGACACTGGGTCCTCTGTCTTGTAGTCTCGCCCTGCTACGAATCAGCCACCGAACAGTTCAAAAAAGATAAGATCGTAAAATTTCACCGCATTGACACCCATCACTTGAAATAAAACAATTATCCATTAAATTTTAAATTGTAAAAATAATGGCGTAGGTATAGCAAGTTTCGTGCTCCGTTTATGACAAAGATTTCACATACGTATATACGACGAGATGATACAGACAACATGCTATCAATTATTATAGCGAGATGTTTCTTATGTACAATCAAACAATAATCAAACAGGTATCAAGCGTTGGAGAAATATGTTAAAACAACAATATACCTCTACCATCTACTTTCCTACTTACTTAGAAAACATCTTCCAATATGGTGAACGGTGTCAACATTTATATATTTATTTTTATATGTTAACCATTGATCGTAATAAGCCATTTTAAATAGAGATTTATTAGTTATACCACAGTCATCGTTATCGAGGGAGTAAACATACATTAAAATTAATTAAATATACATAGTTGACACTACGTAGTAAAATGTTTCATGAAATGAAGTTTTATCAGAATTAATCAGAATTAAATTACACATACGAGATAATTATTACTACTCACTTAATCCAAGGGGATATAGTGGAGTATTATGAATTCCCAATTTTTAAGGTTATTTTTATATTGCAGATTATCAACTTGTATCATGCTGAGATTTTATTCTTAAAGTTTCATCACAATGAGCTATGTGCTATGTTCAGCGTTTTTACTCTACTTTATCGATTATAAACTAAAGTATTCATTCGATTATTTTCAAATTATGCCAATATGTATTTACAATACTCGTTTAGACCCCATTAGATTTGGAAGGATATCTGAATAGTGCTTCTCAATTTTTTTAAGTGTTAAATATTTCAAAGTGACTCTAAGTTCAGGAAAATTTGATATTTTTATTTTCAAATTGCTAAAAAGGCACATCACTTTCATTGCCTTGAATAACTATCAAGTATTCATTAAAAAATATTTAAATCAAAAATAATTTAACCAAATCATTTCATAAAAATGATGAATCTTATCCATGCAAAATTTGAATTCTTGGTGGAGTGACTTGGTAGCGAGAAGTCTAGCGTTGGCCACAACACATTCGTTATTTTATTAGTATTTGATAAATCTATATTTTACACTGCGTTTTTTAATATACAAAATTTATGATTTTCATTCATAATGAATCACATTTTGGTAAAAAAAAATTAGATGGCAAAGCGGTTAGCGCGCTGTGTTATTAGTCCAGTATTCGTACACGTATAGCACAAGCATTTAAAGCTTTGTTTAGGAAAAATATGAGGATACTTGCTAGAAGGACATATTAATTCTTTATTTAAAAAAAATGTATACAAATTGATCTTAAATAAAAAATATACCCTTAAGAGTGCGTGTATCGTGATATTTCCGATTTTAATTTTCATCAACATTTTTATTTTAATAATATGAATCTACGGTTAAATAAAAATTAAAGGTTGTGTCTTTGTGATTGACATTTCAATTCACAAACAAAAGGGAAAACTTCTTGTTGAATAGTGTTTTTACCTTGAAGTTTAACTCAGTGTTTTGTGAAAGCACGTCCGAACCAACACTTCAAGTTCATGGTATATTTCACTTGGAGGAATTTAATAAAATAAACTATACCAAATAAAGATTATAAATTATACTTTTTAATATTTGTAGATCTTCAACGGAGACATAGACTGTTAAAATAATATTGAAAAATCTCATTTATGTAGAAATGCGATCAAAAATTTGAATTCAAACAAGAATTTAAGTGAAAGTTGTTACAACTAATTCACTATATAGAGCGCGTAGATATTTTACTAAGACCCAGATCTGTATACTCTACAAAGCGCAAATACGTCCAATTATTGAATATGGCAGTCACCTCTGGAGTGGCGCCCCCCAATACCTACTGAATACCCTCGACGCTGTCCAAAGGCGTGCTATACGTCTGATTGATGATCCATCACTGACTGATGGATTGCAATCACTAGAACACAGACGCAGAGTCGGTATTTTAAGTTTATTCTATAGATACTACCACGGGAATTGCTCAGAAGAACTTGCATCTTTGGTCCCTCCTCCACCCACTCGCAACAGAGTCACTCGCTTCACTCAATCGCAGCACCCATTCACAGTGGACCTTCAACATATACGAACAAGTCGCTTCTCGAACTCCTTTATTAATACAGCAGCCCGACTGTGGAACGATCTTCCGAATTCTGTGTTTCCATCTTCGTACAACCCGGGTCTTTTTAAAATCCGAATTAATAAACTCTTTTCTAGATTGCAACCCCCTCCCGACGCTACGTAGTGCGCTTCTTCGGAAGAGTAAAATGGACCCAAATCCTAATAGCTGGCGTCCCCTACGTAGACATGTTAAAAAAAATACTATAGAATTATTACTATACATTCCATGGAATAGTTTCAGTTTCTGAGTTGAAAATTAAAATAAACAAACTATTGATTTGTCTTGAAGTATAACTTATATTCTCTTTACATAGGAATATATAATAAATTAACATGCATTTATCAAAAATTGAAAGTTGGTATAACATTAATATGACCTTGAGATGACACGTTACAAGAATGTGGGTTTAATGAAACATAATATGCAACTAAAGTTTCTTCATTATTTTTTGGTAAACAATAGGAACCTCATTAAGAATAAATGATCATGGCACACTTTTTGTTTCAATGGAGTCATATTGAAACAAATAAATATTAGGAATAAAACATAATATCTTTAAAATGCGCTTAAATTTCAACTTCATATAATATCAATTTATAAAATAAAAAAACATGAAATTGACATATTATACGAGTCCAAAAATTCATTCATTTATACAATCACGGTATATCCCGTAATATGGGGAAACCAGCGACAGGTGTGAAGGTATCCATTTCTATGGATATAATGCGGGTATAATGTTTTCAACAAATTCTGATAATTTGATTACTAATGTGGATAAAAACGACAGTAAAAATTAATATACAAGGCTTAATAAAATTAAAAGGATATGATTAATAGAATAAAGTAAATAAATTTACAACAAAATATAAAAGTGTGAAAAGGATCGGACAAAAAACTGTGCCACAATCATATAAACAATATTCTAAAATAGAGAAACCTAGGAAAATTCAATCATAGGTATGTATATTAAACGGTGTATGAATGTGAGTGAGAGGAAAAATATAAACAAAACATGAAACTGTGACGCTTGATTTTCCCACCACTTCAAAATGGACGTAGTATGATAATATGTACCTATGTAAAATTTTACTAAAATAAATAGGGTCAAAATCGCACAAATATGAAGCAATGAGGAAATTTGCGCTTGACAGGGCAACTCTCAATCGCTAGTGAGATCAGATCTAGAAGGTTAGCAAGGATTTAAAGTGTCGTCAGATCGGGAGAAGAGAGAGTCACAAAACGCATCTTGCAAAATAACCGTGAGGGCAAGAGACCTCTGGGAAGCCCAAGGCACAGATTGATGCCTAGATATCACACGAGTTCTGAATGTGCTGAATGTTTTTGATGACTTGGATTCCATTGCTGCTAACAGGGAGGCTCGGAAAAGGAGGCTATAACCCTACAGGAGTTGTACGTACATGTGCTATGAAAATTGTTTAAAAATAAATCTTTTCACAGTGATAATTTTTGTTTTTCGGCATATAAAACTAGTTAATGGGTATGTAAGACATCTTTATAACTCTACATAACTAAATAAAATTGCACTATTTCGTTCCTCACACAGAAAATATCCATAATTAATAAGTAATTATGTATGTTGAATTACGAATTACCGCTTCTACAAATCGGATCATATCATATTGAACGGTATTTTCTAATGAGTGAATAATTCATTACTTCTTTTGTATTAAACTGTAAAATTATATTCTATCAATGTTACCAGTAATTGTTACAGATTTTTTTTTAATCGCTTATTGTCTCGTTGGCAATATTTTTTTTTGTGATAATCCGTGTGTATTGTAAAAGTATCACTATACACACAACGGATGCGATGAGAATATATGGATCGTTTTCATAATATCGAATTTAGGTCGATTATTGAATCAGTTTTATTATACAGAAAAAAAAAATAAAAATTATCAACCATTAAAAAAAATATGAACATATTTCCTACGTTTTGTGAAAATGCTCGTGCGAAATTGTACGAAACTAGTTGATAAGTACAAGCTAATATAGTAAAATTAAATTCTACACTATTTGACAGATATCAGTAAAATAGTGAAATCAGATATCCTTTGGTTCACATGGGTCCTTTTCCTTTTACAAGTGTAAACATTTGCGTTCAATTTAATTTTCCAAAAGTCTACATTAAACTTATATTGTTCGTCATATCACGACATGATTCGGGAGCGCTTTTCATATATTTAATTTGTTTACTAAAGATTTTCTCTCAAACAGTAATTCAATGATTTCAGATAGTATAAAATCACACGGTTTCAGTTATTTTGAACAATCTTTTGTATATTTGTATATATTATTAAAAATAATCGAATAATGACACGATATCACAACCTGTGAACTGAAGCTTATTGCAGGTACAACGTGATGTGTATACCTACAGCACTGAATTTAAAGTAAGTGGCCATTATGTATGTATATTAAATATTGTTTAACTAGACTTGCTTTAACTAATTACGATTTGTCAAAAGCTACAGTTTACGGCTTGAGTATATTTTATTCACAAAAGTCACTGCATGTTTAAATAATATTTTAATGCATTAATTGTAAGTCGAGAACATTCACTGCAATTACATCATCCCTCATTCAAAACATCACCAAAAGGTTTCATCTTCCATTCATTTGAGTGGGTATAAGCACTATAACTTTTATTTTATTATTCACCTGTTATTTTATGAAACCTCACTGAAGTAATCCAAGAGAACTCGCTGAGGGTAACACGTTCGGTTACAGCACACTGTTCCTTGTTCAATATTTTATCAAACACCAAAATAAATAAATAAATAAATCAATCACTCGCGCACTGGATAAAGGTAAACAAATTGTGTTTGATTATGTCGTTCGTGTCGTACTGCGCAATGCACTCTGCGCACGATAAGAAAGAAGAAAATTATGACGCGGTAAAAGTCGGTAATGTTGGCAGCGCTGCTATTCGTTACTGGGTTAAGCCACTAAATGACCGGTGACTTATATAGACGTGAAAGTTACGTTGGTACGCCCCTTTCTCCGACCGCTGATCAGTTAACATCCATAAGGTCCGACAGAGCCAGGTGCTGGCTAACGTAGGGAACATCGTAATATGCCATCAGGATCCATCCAAAAAAATATATGTATCTTAGAAATTAAATAACAAAAAAAATAAGAATTGTTCTATTTTCAGTTATACTAATACAACATCGCAAAATGCCATCAGGATCCATCCAAAAAATATTTATTTATCTTAGAAATTAAATAACAAAAAAATTACGAATTGTTCTATTTTCAGCAATACCAGTATTATTTTATTTTTAATTTATTGTAGTTTAGATCAAGATTTTTAGATCAAGAAATAAATGCCATATTGCTAATTATAATTTTAACCCCTTCAGGGCCCAGTCATTAACTGACATAATAATATTGAAACTAAATTAAGTGCCGTGTGAAGGGTTGAAGTGTCCAGATCGAGTTGACTACAAAATTTGTTTGACGGTGTTTAATGCTTTGAATAACCTGGCACCACAATACATTCAAGAGATGTGTCATAGAAAACAGCTATCTGGGAGACATCTCACACTCAGGTCTTCTAGAACACAGAGTAACAACTCCGTAAAAGAGTTGGACAGTGCCAACAAAACGGCTTACTGTGATGGATGCTTATCGTGACTGGTCCGATAAAGTGGAATAGATTGCCTCCAGATGTCCGCAGTGCACAAAACAAGAGCACTTTCTCTAAAGGACTGAAAACAAATTTGTTTCGTAAAGCAACATAACACAGAATATAAGAGCCCTTGGAATTGTCATTAAACGGCGCTATATAAATTATTTTTATTACCCCCTATTCAGTAACTATTGTAACTAAAATAGGAACGTACTAAAATTGTAGATTTTAGATTTACGATCTTATTTCAGCGATATAAAATAATAACTTGGACTAAATAGAATAGGAACGTGCCTATTTTGGCCGGAACGTTCTTAAAAAGTTACTGAATCAGACGTATTATGAATAATTATGAAAATTATGAAATTTTCATCATTTTCATAATTATTCAAAATACATCTAATTCAGTAAATTTTTAAGAACGTTCCGGCTAATATAGTATGTTTCTATTCCATTTAGTCCAAGTTGATATTTTATAACGCTGAAATAAGACCGTAAATCTAAAATCTATAATTTTAGTATGTTCCTATTTTAGTTACAATAGTTACTGAATAGGGGGTATTTTTTGTCATTATTTATTTAAATACAGGGATTAATTATAGTATTGTCTACAGCTTGGCAGTTCCAGTATCATAATACTTAAAAATTCTCCGAAAAAATTATTCCGAAAATACTCCTAAAAATTGCGGGATTCCCACGTCATCCATTTTATTTATTAGATTTGATGTTAAACTATAATTAAGCAAAAATATTGTTAAATATGATGAAAACACGTTGTGTCTTCTGTGATTTGTAAACCAACCTGTGAAACACCGATTTAGAATAGTGCATCCATTATTTTCTATTATCATCATTTTCGGGTGTCCCGTAAAAGCAGGGTAATCAAAAATACAACAGGTAACAATAATATGTATCTCACATAGTTCAGAAATGAGGTTCACTACCCATTCTGAATGTAGGACCTTTTTTGATGAGACGAGACCGATGTGTGGGGATACACACATGTGTCGTGCTACCTTTCATACGGTGGTGCACAACCTTACTCATAATCAAACACATAATTCATACACACCTGTCGCTGGTATGTACGATTTCTGAATCTTGTGTGATTTTTAAAAAAGGTATAATTCATATTGTCGCTTACGTCGTTCCTGTTTCGCGCTAGTCAATTCGTTCAAAATGTATGACGGGACGAACCACACCTACTCAAATATGACAAGTGGGGTACAATGGGCAAACAATTCTCAGTGCCTGTGCGGCCTTAAGGGTAAATTAATTTTAAATATGTAAATGTTATTTTGTATAACTTTTAGTATTAAATATTATTTGTATGCTTATTCATCGGCCATTTTATATACATTACTTACATTCCATCACGGCATATCCCACAATGTAGGGTAACCAGCGACAGGTGTGTGGGTATAAATGCAGGTTTTTATAAAGTAATCTTAATTTATAAAAATTACAGCTGAATAAAGATTCCCAACTGTGTAAAATAACAGTCCCAGAACAGCCTTTTGCCTAGTGGGGCGTTACTAGTCAGCTTATATATTATGTTGTATTTGTTTTGTGTAATAATAATATTTTTTTTTTAAATGGCTGGTTGTAAAAATTATCAACATATTATTCCTATCCAATTTAGCTTGATGAGGGAACGGTCAGTTCTGAAACCGGCTGCTAAGATATACAACAAATATGGTGAATACAAAGATACAAAAGAGTTGGTTGAAAAAATAGTTTCACATTTCAAAAGTCGACAGTTGACAATCTGCTACGACTGTTTGAGTTTATTTGGGTACGTCACAGGAAAGGAACTCGAGTCTCAGTGGGGTCTTCATTCATCCATGAGTCCCTCCTCCACCTCCAACTCACATCCCACTCGTCTTACAGTCCAATCTAACTCTACGTATATCCGGAATTCCTTTACCTCTCTCTCCGCCTGTTCACACCTTCTGCCTTCTTCTTGGTATCAGCCTAACTCAGTCTTGTAAAACACTTTCCTTTCTCAATTAGGATACATTTTGTTTTCCTTGGGCAGGGGAGCGCAACTTAAACAATCATTCATATTGAATTAATACTTTTTGCAGAATGCTCTTGATGGAATTACATTTTAATCGTACATGAGTTTTTTTCTCCAGTGTTTAAATAAATATTTCAATTATACTGCATTCGTCGCGAGTAACGAAATACAGATTGGAAATAGGTACTCCTGTCCCAAACACAAGTTTTTAAACTTTATTGGGACAGTACTTATTTGAGAAATACTGTAATAATTTTGTTTCTTGTATTATTTATCTATGTGTATATTATGTATAACTAATAAAAAATACAAAAAATAAACTCATTTAGATTGTGACAAAGATTGAAATGCCACACTATTCTATCGAGTAAAACATTCGTCACTTTGTGTGCATCTATGCATTTTATGTATAGTTATTTCAAAATCAATGAATACTTTTTTGATGCTTGAATTTTTAATACAATTGTTGGACATTTTTTCATTGTTGGATTATTGTCGAATAATCATGTGTGTGATGACTAATTGTATTGTTACTTAAGAATGTTATACCCGAAATGTGTTTTTATTGTTGTGTTGATTTATGTTATCTTTTTTAATTAACTTGTGCCCTAATTTTAATTTGTGTTTATATTGAATTAAGTATCTGTGTACTTAAAAAATTAGAAGTTTCTGATTATTTGCTGCAATTTTTAAGTGTTTTTATATCTGTATTTGTATAATAGCGTGAAGCCGTATATGTAAAAAATAAATAAATTTAAATTTATGTGATAATTTTTATCTATTAGAGTTATGACAACTGTTTGTAACGTCGAAAGGTTTGAAATTTCATTATAGAGTTTTGCAGATATATTTTAAAACTATCTGCCAATTCATTAATACGATCATATGTAACTTTTATGATACGGGCTACCTGTATAATGCAAAAATAATATGCATACATTTTTACATAAAACATATTTGAAATCAAAGAAAGTTAAATATATTGTTAACTTGAATCTTATAAACATATTTCATAAAAGTGAAACAACTTTAGAATATTGGTTTTAAATTATTATGTTTAGTATGTTCACTATCGTACGTCGAATATACAAAAAAATCGAAAGATTATGAAAATTTAAATGAGCTCTGCTTTTTTTAGACACTGACACACATAGGTATCTGCCATTTGCTGACATCTTTAAAGTGTAATATTTAGTAAAATAAATTGAATTACTATCAAGTGTCTTCACGATATTGTGAAGAAAGGTTATGTGAAATTTGAAACATATTTTTACAAATACTAGCATACATTTTATTTCAATAAATTTATAATAATTTAAATTGATTTTTATAAAATTTAATATAAAATTCACTCAAGTAATCTCAATTGAAACACTTAATTAAATTCAAACCAAAATTTTAAACAATAATCCAAATTTTTAGGGATGTTTGTACAGGTTTTCTTTCATTTTCTATATATTTTTATGATGTTGAAATTCGTAATTGAAACATCAGTTGAAGATTTCTGAATCTAGCGACGACGTATTGCGACACCCGATTGAATCATCGGTTTTGAACACGACATAAAAACCAAACCCACGGACTAGATATATTTTTGTAAAAAAGGTTTGTACATCGAAAGTGATTCCGCTATCATTCTGGATATTGTGAGATCACTTTTCATTTCACTACCTACATTATTGACGCTTTGCAGTATTTTGACACGAGGGAAATACCGTACTTAATAATGATGGTTTTGTTATAAATTTACGGAAGAATTTGTGCATTGCACCTAATATGTAACATGATTTAAATTTTAAATGTATAAACCATAGCAAATATAAATATAATTCATATCATCACGGCATATCTCACAATGTGCGATAGATAACCAGCGACATGTGAACAGTTGTGCATTACCTTTTTATCAACACGACACTTGCGTGTAATACAAACACAATCTCGTCTTAACTATGCGAGATGTTATTTAGCCTGGTGTATTTTTGATTATCCGAAAGATATTTGTATTCATCTGAATTTTATGTAGTTCAGTGTAGCATTACAGCAGCGAGATGTATTCTTAGTGCAAATTTTTTAATATTATGTAAGTTATTTGTTAACATAAATTACATAGTAACAAAAAAAATCTTTTAATTTCAAATTTATGTACATGATCTTTTATATGATGAACTCTTTTTTTCTCTAATTTAATATTATGTTTAACTCGGGTGCAGGATGAAAATTTATCTATTACAGAAACATATTATAATATCATGATGTTATATTTTTTATCTTGCAACCGACGGTATGGCCTATCAGCGGAGACGTCTAATTGGCTGTTAAATTATAATATTAAATATAACACTGATGAACATATAGTTATTAGTCTTCCAAAAAAATATGAATACATAAATAAAATAATTATTTAACGATGTCCGTTCTGAGTCCTTCAATTCCCTCCTTGCTGTCCAATTTCTATGATCAGTCTGTATACATTTTTCCTTTTTTTACGCGGTGGTTTTAAAATAAAATATAGAGATACCAATTTATTATAGTACTGTCCCAATTTTGCTTGAAACATCGCTTTGCTTGAACTAGCTGAAATAAATTGCTTGATGGACCCGTCCTTTTACGCTAGTTTATACAAAAAATATATTTATACGACAATATCAGTGCTCACAACAAAAATAGTTGTCATGAATGATATATAAAAAATTATTGTCTTTCATTAATTGATGTCTTTCGGTCTTTTACGCTTCTTACCATATTCTAAATATTTCTTACAAGTCTTTAATAAATGAAAAATATGGATTATAAATCTTTATTTCGTCTTCTTTATGATATGCAATAAAAATAACAACGAAAGTACATTACATCACATGCAACATATATTGCGTAACTCAAATCGTTGACTCGAAAGTCGTATGGGTATTCTACCTATATCCGTGTATGAATGAATCATCCTAATTCTTTGTCGAAGAAAATATCTCGTTACCAAACACCAGCAAAAAGTCCAGTGTTACCAAACATCAGTGAAAACCCACAGATTGCATAGTGTGAACTAGTTATTACAGCTCTTTCATACCAATATCCTTAAACCTACATGTTGCAAACTTCATTGCACATAGTTGCATATTATTCATATATTTTTAACACGACATAATATGTGTGTTAAAAATGTTTTTTTTTTTCAATAAAATTTTATTTTTCTTCTTTGCCTTCTGCTTCACCTAAAACTGATGTTATGATGATACTCGTCTGTTACTATCTACACCTTTCAGTCTGAACTGGCACTCCTCGCGTGATCTCTCCATAATCGCCTTCTTATTCTTCCTCATCGCACACAATTTAAGTTTTATTTTTTTTATTTATTATAGAATACAACACAAAAAAAATACAAAATATACAGGTATTTTTTAGAGTCAATAATTATTAAGTAAAAAAAATGAGAAAAAATTTCGGTCCCCTCTGCTATCAAAGCTCGTGGAGAATCAGGCACAACCACGAACTACAATGCCTATTCAAGGAACCAAATATCGTCCAAACGATTAAAATAGGGAAGCTCCGCTGGTTAGGACACGTGCATCATATGGAAGATGATCAGACACCAAAATGAATTCTCACATCACGTCCGGATATAGAAGAAGAGGTGTGGGAAGGCCAAAACTACTATGGATGGATGGAGTAGAGAAGGACCTTCAGATAGCCGGTGTGCGAAACTGGAGAGAAAAGGCCATAGATAGAGTGCAATGGGGACGATTCCTTGGAGAGGTCAAAGCCCATCTTGGGCTGTGGAGCCACTGATGATGATGAATAATAAATTATCAAATATTATAATGTATTTTATTTTATTAAATTTCAATTAATTTAAAAACAGGATGTAAAATAATAAAGAAAGTTGGATAAATTAAAAAGGCACTATCATCAAAAGTGCACACAAAAAGACAGAGAACACATCAAACGTCTGACAATATTTTTTTATGACATTTAAGTTAGAACAAATCTTTTTCAGATTTTCACGCAAAGCTAATGTAATAAATTTATTTTCAGTTTTTAAATGATAGGTATTTATCTGAATAAATAACTCAATTTTAACTATGACTTGTTTAGCATATATTATATTTTTTCTCAAAAACTATAAAATCATAACATTAAGTTTTATAAATATTCTTTAATATGTTTACTTGTATATTTTTATGAGTTAAATTAAACCTTTTATTTGCATTGAGTTTATCTAAGCCCCCCCCACAATTTATTTATGATTGTGTAAAAATAAAAAAAAACGATAACTGAACTTTTAGCAAAATATGTTGACGTAAAACCTTCTTCTTCCCCTTTTGTCCCGTTTCTATCGGGGTACGCTTTGGCCATGATCCTGGAATTGGCTAGTCTGGTTATTAAATTGAAGCGACTGCCATCTGACCTTCGTAACCCTTAGAAAGGGGAACCAGACAAATTGGATCATGACATCACATAGCTAGTAATATAAATTCGCACATAGATTTTTTTGAAAATCCAGAGGTGTGTGCCCCGCTCGGATTCGAACCGTCGACCTTACCGTTGGGCTATCACCGCTTATTAATTCCAACTTCATATCTATTTCATTTTAATTTTATTGTATTTTATGTAGATTCTCGAGCAACTAACAGGTACTATGTCAAATAATTATTTAACATGCACCCATTTATTGGAATTGATACAAATGCTTTTTGTATACATTTAACAATAAAGAACCATATTTTATTCCCAAAATCAAGTGAATTTTTTTATATTCTTAGTTTGACAAATTACGAGGTTCAATTAGAATCATCGTTATGTATAACTACCCACCGATTATGTATATAATCTTCCAATGTGGCAAAATTTCACTAACTACGAACATAAAATGTGATTCATATCTCGTGTTGTCATTTTCAAACGAAATATATCGTTCGTTTTGTATGTGATAAGACTTCTTCGTGTGCTTTTTAGACATTTGTGAAAACTCGCACAAATGAACTTGCCTGACACTCTTTCCATACTTTTTGTTAGTGTTTCGTCGAATTACGTTAAATTCACGGATACTAAAAATCTTGATGCAAAATACTTCAACTAGCGGTCAAGTAACAAACCCAATAAAAAAATCTTTCACTTCAACGAATCTGGCATAATCTAGTTAGAACTAAGCAAACATAATTATATTATAATAACTGCTTATTTTCAACGGTAACTGTTTGCGTAACTCAAGAAAAATACTTGCCTTTACTTAACGATAGTAATGTTTAAATAGCATTTACTTGTAAATTTCGTCTAAAAAAGTTGCTTACAAAACGTTTATTAATTTGTAATTACAATCTGGAGAGTTGTCTTTTTTTCCCAACATTGTTTGTTTATATTTAAAAAAAAACTTATATAAATTTATCTCAGTATATTTAGTATCAGCATATCTTAGACATATATGCACCATCAGATTTTGCACTATGTATTAGGTACTTGTGTATTTTAAAAATCATTTTTCACAGAATATGTTAGTCGGAAGAAATCGCTATTTGACCATAATCTCGCAACTTACACGGGGTGCAAGGGAATATTTTTATAAATATTATTAAATTAATATCTTCTTTCTTAGATACCTACGAGCCAAATCCAGCCGTCATTTTTTTATTTCTTGTAGGATCTGTGAATACTTAGAAGACCCACCACCATCCAGACTCGCTCCAAGAGAAGAAGTGTCCTGTTCGAGACCCCTACATGAGCCATGAGGATATAGGTGCTAACGTGTGCATCCTCCGGGAAACCCGAATGTTACGTTCGGTTTACATAGGCACGCACCCCATTCAGTTTTCCCCCAATTCCCCGTTTGGGAAAATCTCTGATGCAATGAAGACTGTTGAAGAAATTTCAAAGGCCTTCAAAGAAAAATTCTTCATCCAATAACTAAATGATTCATTTATTAATGCAACCTATTTGTTCATATATTGATTGACATAGATATGTAGTTTAAAATAGACTACACTTTCGATTGTACAATCAGCATTCAGTTTCGTGATAGTTCTGTATTGCGCAATATCAGTGATAAAATGCTAATTATATCCTCGTGTAATTATATCAGTTACGCTTCCCGTCATAACTATTATATGAGACGCGAGCGTTTCGTTCAAAATATTAATAAGTTCAACTTTCGATTGTGCGGGTACCTTTGAATTTCAATTGTCAACTGACAATACTCGTTAATTTTTCATATGTACCATTTTATAAAAAGTGCAATACTATCACTGATAAACGCTCAATCGAACTTATTCAATTCCTTTTCCACTTTTACTTATATCTCTACTTTAACGTACATGGAACGTGAACAATGAGTTCAAAAATATTAAATATATTTGTTGATATTCAACGATTTAAAACGTACAAACAGTATCAGGTCATGTTGTAAAAAAAGCAACGAAATTGTATTTGTCTCATCTGACTCTATTACAATATTTTTACTAAGTGCCATCTGTTTTACATTCCGTTTGTTTTGATTGTAATATTAACACGGTGCGCTCATCAGTACAGGCACTACCGTGAAGTGGAAATTACTATCGGCCAGTCTAAATGTTACTAGATCTATTGGCAATATCGAGGCACTTAATTGAAATTCAACAGCGTGTGTATGCATGAGTTTGAACGATTCTGTGCAAATACTTGGAGATTTTCACACTGAATCTTTAATAACTAATCGTTAATTTATTCTCAGGTTTGTATGCACGCTTACCGGATGTATGGTGTCCTCGAAAGAAAGTGACTAGACCGTTACAAACATATTTTACCCACACATATTCAAACACTCAATACACCTTAGACCAAATTCTTTGTTGATTCATAGATAAATAAATTAAATGATACACTTTTGTATTCTATATTTGAATTTTGATAGACATTGTTTTATTGTCAGTATTAAAAGAGTGGGTTCAATTCTAAAACGCATAAAATTTGAATTAAATGTCAAATTTATCATTTTTTACCTTTTCTGAAGATTGAATAAAATAATGGAAGTTCAATAAAGATCAAAATGACAAAACAACATCACTAACGTATTATAAAATGGTTATAGTGTAATGCGACAGTTGTGAACATTTTTTTTGTTTTTAATGTCTTTAATATTCGTTCAAATTTTGATTAGTCTTTGGAATTGAACCCAGTGTCAATTCAAAGGAAGAACCTATCAAAATTAGAACCTTTCTAATTTTTATATGTGTTAATTTTTAAATGCATTTCAACTTTGTTTACGCAAATCTTAAGTATATTATTTAAAAACGGAATCAAACAAATGAATAAAAAATACAAACAAAACTTAAGCAATAAATTATTTTAAGAAGACATACAATAACATACACACACACTAAAATCATATACATAATATTATACCATACCATACTATACCATCACGCCATTTCCCTATTTGGGGTAGGCAGAGAGAACCGATCGCCAGACCATTATAAAAATCATAAACTGCTTCAGAACAGATTCTTGACGTATCTGGATGTAGGTACATAATATTTTATAAAATCAAAAACTGCTCTTAACAGGTTCTTAACCTAGTGAAACAGTTTACATTCGCATCTATGTAGGTTTAAGATATATTTCTGTATTATATTGTATTTTCTGTATCATTTGTCGGCCTTCGTGACTCAGTTGGTTAGGTATCTGACTGCTGATCCAAGGGTCCCGGGTTCGATTTCCGGTGGAGACATAGTTTTAAATTGTGTTTTCAATCTGGATCTGTGAGACGATTAATATCGTAAGTCTCCAGAATGTGGCAACTTGTGTGGTTGACTTTATATGAGAAGAACTCGTAATATTAATTTTAAAATAAATTAAAACATAATTCTCGTATTTTATTCTTATAATAATAATGATGAACACTTCCTTGCACCCTGCGCAAGTGGCGAGTTTATTGCCGTGTGGCAATTTCTTCCAACTAACCAATGTTTCCAGCCCATAGAAGCAATATTTGCGTGAGAAATGAATTAAAAAAAAAATTTTCCTCTGCTCGGAATCGAACCCAGGACGCCCGAACGGCTTGCCAACTGTGCCACGGCGGTCGGCATTCTTCATTATGAAAATTACAACTATCTATGTTATGTTAATTAATCAAAGCAACATTTAATTAACAAGCACGATGTAATAAAATATTTTATGTAAATAGTTTTTGTGTTGCGCTATACCTAAATAGTTTTACTGCATAAAATACAAATATTTAGAAGTGATATTTAGAAATTAAAAGTGAAATTATTATTCATTTATTCTAAAAAAGAATATTAATTTAAGTTCAAATGGATAATTAATATACGCATTACGCATTAAGTGTTGATTAAGATATTTGATAAATTAATATACATATTAAAAACTTATAGATCAATGTTTTTCTTAGATATATTTTGACATAATATATATAATAATGATCTAATTAAATAATAAATACATATTAATTTATTTTGTCTACCTATCAATAATTTACTATTTTACAGTTAAAATAATAATGCAAAATTTTCTTCGCAGTTTGTCGTTGAATAAATAATCAGGAATCGATAATTCATTTGTGTTATACATCAATTCTACTGATGAGCAAGCTAGCCTTGCATTTTAACAAGGCCAAGAGTCTTGTAAAATATAAAATCATTGCTGTAATTTAATAACCCTATTACTTTTTAATTCAAAAGTAAACATTAAATGTCTACATTCGACAAAAGACAGAAGCTCTGGAGGGGTTTTGTAGGTGTGACAGTTTATTATGGTCATAAAGTAAATAAAGTTGGACACAACCTTCAGTTATGAAGAACATGAACGTAAAGAATCGATGTTTTTAATTTGTAAATACTCATGGTATTTAGAATCGTATTACGCGAGTTATTTAAGAATAATATAAGAAAAAGTTGAGGTCCCGTGAGCAGTATTCTCGCAGTACGGAACCTTAACTTTTTCTTACATTTTTCTCTAATAACTCTTGTAATACGGTGCAAAACTCTATTATAAAGGTATTTTGAAATCAAACAAATTCGGTTATGTTTCTACATATATTAATACTTGTACTAGGATGACTGTTTCGACAGACTAGGCCTTTATCTATTTATATATTTAAGGGCAAACATATAGCGATCTGCAAATTACAAGAAAAAACAATGTTAAATAATTGCCAAAAGTTTTCCCTCGTCATCATACATTATATTATACATATAATAAAAAAAATACTAAAACATAAATATGTAAATACATAGTAAGGTAAGTTTGAATTTAATATATAAGAAATTGAAATCAAATATATATGTAAAATAAACAACCAAGACCTTAAGTAATTCAAAATTATAAATATGCAAATAATAAATAATATAATGGAATATGTAGGAATTGGGGGATAAAGGAATTATGTAGGTATTCAATGCCTCGTATCACTGCGTCATTGCCGATATACTCTTGCGATATTGCGGATATGTGTTATTGAATATCATATCAACTCAGCCAAAACGGTTATCCTCGTCGATGAATATAATATGTAGAACTATAATCAAATTTGTTCCATTTAAAAATACATAGTATAAGAAGAATCGACATTATAATGTATATTCATGTAATATTTTTATGACTTGCAAACTTAGACTAAAAAATTAGACTAAACTTGGACTTGCCAAATCAAGGCCGATCGAATAGCCACCACCCGCATCTTCAACCATGGAGCATGAATTATTTCTACTCTATTATTTTTTCTATAAAAATATAATAAATGTAAAAAAACATAAAAAAGATAAACCAAAATAAACCAAAACATTAAATAACGAAGGAGCGGGTCAACTCTGAATCTGTATTAAATAAACTATTAAATACTCAAAAGTGGTGTTAACAAAAAAATATAATTTTAATATACTAGTTAAAATGAGACACAAAGTATTAGCTGATAAGTATCAAGATAAAAAAAAATTGCCACAATTTTTACAGGAGCTGTCTGTTAATAGTCAGATTCATTTATAACTAAGGAAACAACTACAACTTAATTCCATATTTGATTATATCAATGTTTATCATTAATCAAATTTACTAAAACAATTCAGTGCACTAGAACAACCCATACAAATTGACGATCCTATTCAATGTGTGCATTTCACACATCTCAATCGAGTTTATGATTTTGACCTGCCCCAAGAACATGTAGAGCCCTACATTCTCGCCAATTTTCTGCGGTGCAAATTTTATCATTGCAATTTGGCGAGATACAAATGGCCCACTTGCGAACCGCAAAAATCAGATAGGTATGCCAACACCACGCTTAGGTATGCGCGGATCCAAATAAAATTATTAGAGCAAGTATCCGTTTTGTAATATAACATGTCGTATTTCCGTATTAAACATTTCATTCATACTCGTACGTTGCATGACAACTCAAAAACAACAATGATCACTTGTCGTGTTGTAAGGCAACGATGTCCCAATACATTATTTCACAAAGAAAATTTTGACACATTGCAAAAAGTTCATTTTGTTTTTTAATCATTGAGGGGCTACTTATGAAGTTGATTACAGTAAAATTAAGATCAGCTTCAGACTTTAGCAATCTTTGAGGTTAAATTTATTAAATAATACTATAAATCTACACAACAATTCATGACAATTTCATACTAAACGTAGATATCAACAAATTTTCATGATTCATTATAGAGAAAAATTATTATTTGATTATGATCGAGTAGTGATTTATACATTTTTTAAGATTAAGGCAACCTAAGAACGTATTAAGAATGTATCATGAGTAGCCCCCCTGAACTGAATAATTAAAGTAAATATATATATATATATATATATATATATATATATATATATATATATATATATATATATATATATATATATATATATATATATATATATATATATATATATATATATATATATATATATATATATATATATATATATATATATATATATATATATATATATATATATATATATATATATATATATATATATATATATATATATATATATATATAAATAAATCCAAGTCGGGTTAGTTACACCATTTATATCTCAAGAACGGCTGGAGCTTTTGTAATGATCTCTTGTTTGTTGGATTCGTCTCCGCCCCGAATACTAGAATTAGTATTAAAATATCGGAAAAAGTAACGTAAAATAATAAACGGAAATATAATTTTAAAATAAATTAAAACACACCGCAATGCGAGCGTGAAAGTGTAATTGAATTTTTATTTTCTTTTTATATTTTATTATCATATCCTAATAAACTATTGAACTTTATATTTTTACTCTCCACACTATGGAATAGTGGAGAGTCATGATTTCACAATTTTTAAGCGTATTTTTTTACATCAATTTCTCAATGGGTTCCATGTAGAGAGTGCACACTGTGAGTTTCGTCGTGATGTGTTTGTATGTATGGCGTATGGCGGCGTACGGAATTATCCTTTTTGTGTCCTCTCTACAGCCCAAACTATAAGTCCGATTGACTTCATATTTACATCATTATGTGTAAAGTGCATAGACTTAGAGCTGATTAGTTTTCCATAGACAACTTTTAATTTCTTCTCTATGATTTCATCATTTATACACTGCCTCATATGTGCTCATCATGCTAGTAATGCAATTTTACTTAAAATTTCTCAACAGGTATCACGTAGAAAGTGCCAATGTTTCTGTGTTTGGTGTATTGTGAAAACTTTTGTCCTCTGAGAATCTTATATTTGTTTAAGAATCTAATATAAATGTTCTTCATAAAAATTCATTTAGAGACTGTCAACATTTCAAGAAAAAAATGGAACGCTTACTATGGTGTGGAGAGTTTAGTGTTGGCCACAACACACTCGTTGTGAATTAATTTTATTTCTATTGACAAACTTTTTAACATCTCAATAGAGACGAAGTTAGGATATAATAGAAGAACCAGGAACTCAAGGTACCTACAGGGCTTACGACCTGTCATCGGCTGGTTTCCGTGATCACTTTAGGCGCTTGCGCAACGTTTACCAATTATGCTTTCTTATTGAGTTCCCTTATCAATGTAACTCCCGACAGGGAAAAAAAACAATGTTTGCGTATATGCAATTACAAAAATATTTAATTTTATTTCGTTAGTAAAATTTCAAATTGATTTTAGCTAAAACATACCACAACATTCATTGGCAGTACGAAGTTCGCCGGGTCAGCTAGTTTTATTATAAGAGTTTAAATTTAAAGTTTGTGAAATAGGAACATTTATAAGTTGCTCTTGAGTTTGGTCTAATTAACAAAATCAACGAGTGTTTTGAATTCGATGCAGAAAGAGAATTGGTGACCACTTTCCAGAGGCACAAAGCCACATATTCCGTGGTGATAAATATGCACTTCTGCAACTTAAAATCAGTATTGTGGAAAGAATAAATTTACTTAGGTATTCGAAATTCATTCATTCATACCAAAACATATCTTTGGACTAAAAAAATTCGATCATATTTCTCATTACCATAATCTTCTTCATTGGCCCAAGATACGACAACGACGTAATAAACATATCTTGTCATTACTATACAATGTCCTTTTTAATCCAAATTTACCTCAGTATCTAAAGTATAAATTCACTTATCTTTCAAGCTACGGGCGTCCACTTCGATCTGCTGAACGTGCTTTACTATCTATCCCTATTCATAGTTCTGAATTTTTTAGCTCTTCATTTGAAGTACATTCAGCTAGACTATGGAATAGCCTAAGTCCTGATATTACGTCGTCTATCACACTAAACATCTTCAAGAAAAGGCTAAAGCAAAAATATTTATCTGACAACACCTGATTACATCTTCCTCTCCTCTTCCTTTGCTTATCTTTTAGTTTTCCTATTATTGCTATGAATTGTTCTTATATTCTATCTTCTTTGTTTTTTTTTTTTACTTTTCTTCTGCTATCTTTATTAATTTTGTAATGTGATTAACTTATTGCCATAGTACACATTGTTTTGTATATTTAACATTTACTCTGGTTGGTTGGAAGAAATTGCCATTAGGCAATAAGCCCGCCAGTATACCAATTATATGTACAAGAAAATTCAAAAAAATAAATAAATAAAACATCGGCCTTCGTGGCTCAGTTGGTTGGGTATCTGACTTCTGATGCAAAGGTCCCGGATTCGATTCCCGGTGAAGATACAGTTTTTAATTGTGTTTTCAGTCTTGATGATTAATATCAAAAATGTGAAAATTTGTTATTGGGTGCGTGTTAAATAAATATTTGACATAATACCTATAAGTTGCCCGAGAAGCAATATTTAATAAATAACATACCCCACAATGTAGGATAACCAGAGACAGGTGTGCGGTTGTGTATTACATTGAAAAGGGAAGTGCGACACGTGTGTGTATCCCACATACAGGTTTTGTTTCACCTAAAAAAACAAAACTCAGCATGGAAGTTAAACCTCATTGGGTGAACAAAAATAAGACCAATTACATACTTATCACAAAAGTTTATTGAAAACTCTAAAAATATATGTATAAAAACTTAAAAAAATATTTTAAAAAATTACCAAAAAAAAAGAAAAGTCATTAATTTTTTTTAACAAAATAATGAATTGAAACGAAAAGAATACTATTTTTTTCCTATAATTTTACGGTATTTTTAAATCGAATAAAATTTATTATTGTTCTATAATAAATAAACAGTCGTCCTGATACAAGGAAATTATATACGTAGAACAATAATTAATTTTGTTTAATTTAAAAACACATAATAGTAGCTTAATTTGATTATATTAGAAATACAATTATTACAGGGATTATGTACATAGGTACCTATACTCTAATTACTGACTACCCATGTGTGGTTGTACATTGTACATGTCTTTGAAATATATAAAACACTCATATGTACCAACTATGTTTTATGGTAATGCTATAGATCTCTACATGTTTCTGAATATGATATTTAGGCGCCGTCAATATTTTTTCTCATATTTGCATTCACTGACAGTTTTCCCATTCACACGTGATCAATCTTCTCCATATTTTGAATGACTATGACACTTTCAAATAGGCTAAATATTCCGGTCAGCTTTCGACCACATTCTGTACATACAATACTTACTTACTAATAACGTTGTTCAATTTGTCATTTTTGTTTGTCATTTAGTTGCCTTGTGATATATTTTGTCAATTCGAATGAATATTTGTTGAATTTCATTCCTTTCTCTTTCATTCTTAAACTCTTTATTTGTAATTTCAATATTATCTAACTGTCTCAGAACAGACTATGGCTAGCGAGGCAGTAAAATTTCCAAATATGTAAAAAAATATAAAATTGTAATTTGGTTTAAATTTAATTGTATTTTTTTCAATATTAGACACTGTCACTTCATGGTAGAACTCCATAATCAATTAAAACTATGAAAAAATTCTATTTAATTTTACGTTCTACTTAAATTTTTTTCGCAAACGCGACTCCCATTCACCGGTATCGCTCTATGATGAGCATCGTCAGAATGGTGAACCATTAGACTACAGCAGTGGAGAAATGGTTGAGAAGAAGAAGTGGCGATTCTGAAATGGAAATGGGCGGAACACGTAGCCAGAACCTCGGACAATAATTGGACGAAGATTGTGCTGACTCGGAGACCTCGTACGACAAAGATACATAGATGTGGGGCGACTGCAGCTTAGTTTGAGGGATTATATAAATGTGCTGACACGTCCTGGATGCAAAATGTACAAGACAGGACAACGTGTAGTCAAATGGAGGAAGCCTTTATTCTAGAAATAGGCTGATGAAGAATGAGAAACGTATAAGAATCACAAGTAAAAATAATGTAATGAAATGAACGGGGATAAGCAATTCTACTCTTAAGGCCCCCATTCACGATCGTGCCATCCTTCCAAATGGCTTGATATAACTCCAAAATGCGCTCGTGAATGTCAAATCCCGCGCAGCCCAATTGGCCTGACACACCAAAATGGAATTCCAAACGATCGAAACTCCATAGTGTCGCGACAAAGGGCGCGGCGCATCCTGCCGGTACGGCATACTCGTGAGTGTGAAAACCAGCGGTACCTACATTGCGCCATCTCATTGCGCCGAGCTGTTTGACACTCTCGTGAATGCGAAAATACAACATTTTCTCTTTGGTTTTTTCTTTTTATATATAAACAAACCGCTATATAGCAGTTGTATAAAACTCATCATCATAATTATAACTCATTTTTACTTGAAAATTAAAAAAAAATAAGAACTTATTAATGCGAAAGCGCCGACCGCTTGCGTATACTAAATTTGATGGCTCGATGGCGCGCCCGTGAGTGTGATGAAAATTTTACAATGCTCCAATTGGAGCCGGTCCATATGGAGCGATGCCGAATGACACGATCGTGAATGGGCTGCTTTAAAGTTACACGTAAATATCCTACAAATTTGTGTGTATACGGTATAGAAAATGAATATCTACCGTCACAATTTTCTAATCTAGTATAATTCGTACTATTCCGACACCCAAATATCTTAGCATTACTGAAATAATGCAATCGGGTCAATTGACATATATAATTTGTAGAAAATAATAATGTTAACATATTACATACATGAATTGTCTTAGTGGTGTAGGTATAATAAAGCAAAACAAAACAGTATCAATGAGTCATTAAAGAATAGTATGCATCTCTCTGAGGTAAAATGGTTTCTCTATTTTGAGCCATGACGACCGACATTACTTCATGAATAATTTATAACTAAAACTTCAGGTAATTTCAAGTATTTGTGTTTACATATATTATATGTACATTTTATTATTATTTAGATAATTCAGGAAGTATAGAAAATTTTAGGACTTCAAAACTACATAACCATACTCATTTATAATTTAAGAATTTTAATTTTTGCTCCAAGCAGGAGATTATCAACATATGATTTTTTTATATTTCCACATATCTCAAAAAGCATAAAAGCTATAGCGCTGAAAATTTGTACAGATATAGACAATTCCAATATCTCAAACTTTTTTTTGTGAAATAGTTCCAGGGTTTTTTACGTATTATTCAACTATACTTACTATCGCCATCGACGGTTAGATCTCATGTTTACCATGCAACTAGTTATTTAAATTAATTTCAAAATATTTTGTTTTAATAAATTCTCCCTCGAGTATCTACCTAAATTTTAGAAAATATTTTACAATAATTTTAGAAAATATTTTACGAGATGTGATATAAATTGTAAATGAAATCGTACATAGGTAACTTATTGAAATAATGCATTATATCAGATACTTTTCTACACTAATATTTAGAAAAGAAACAGCTTTAGTTCATGTTTTTGATGCTAGTAACATTCCCGGTCAAATAAGTTTTTGTTTAATTATTTATATTATATAGAATAACAACAAGGCATTGAAATACAACTCAAATGCACTACTAGGCAAATTGCATAATGTCGAAGGTATTATTCCAAAAAAATACAACTGTAAATATAATAATTTTGTAAAAAAAACGAAAGAACAACAAAAAATATCAAAATTTTAGACAAAAATTCAATACAAAATCGTATCCATAAAGAAAGAAAAATTAAAAACAACATCTATTTACTGCTTTAAGTAAAATCTAAAATGGTGTCATTTGTATCAGAATTTTGAATATTCTATATGTACATGTACATAAATTGTACATACATAGTTACTCGGGTGAGATTGTTCGGGAGTATAAGGAATATTTTCCGTCATTTTCAGACCTATGCTATGAAACCATATAGTCAAATATCTTTTTACTCCTCACTAACCCAAGGGTATTATATAGTGGGGAGTCATAAAATCGCAATTGTAATGCTATTTTTTTATTGCAGATTATCAACTAGTATCATACCGAGATTGATTTTATTCTGAATGTTTCATCGCTATGTATGTTTGTGTGCTGTGTACTTTGTACTATATGCGGCGTGTATGTATATTCTACTTTATCGATTGCAGACTAAATTACTCATTCAATAATTTTACAATTTTCACTTAGAGCCCATTGGATTTTGAATGATATCTGATCAGTGCTTCTCTACTTTTTTAACTGTCAAATATTTCAAAGTGACCTCAGCTCGGGAAACTTCAAATTTGATTTTTTTCTGGCATTGTTTGGTATATCTGAATTCAGAATATTGAAAACTATTGATGCGATGTAGGGATTACTTACATATCTATGATATTTTGATTTTGACTTTTATATTTCTGCACAATTTCTTATTTTTTATCCTCTTTTCCGTCTGACCACTCAACACACCAACTATGCTCAACATGCAACAATGTACAGAATCTGTAATACATATAATAGGCATTTCCATTTATTCTTACTTAGCGCCCCCACATTTAAAAAATATATCAAACTTAAAATTTCATCCTCATAATCAAATTTAACACTTAATTATACTGACACATTTATATATGCAATTTCACACATCATTCACATAATATCTCACCATAATATGTAACCTTAATATACTACAATAACTTCAGCGACAACCTGTAATTGGCTTTATTATTAATCAAATCATCTTTATGTTATATAATTTATTATATGCTGTATGTTGTCCTTTAAATAAATAAATAAATAAATCCTTACAATTTTATTAAAGTCATTACAATTAGATTATATTTTGTATCTTAAATAAAGGTATGTCTTCCATTATTATATTTAATTATATAAATTACAAATACAGCAACCAGATATTCATTGACTACCACTGAAGTAACAGTAATAGAATATGTCTTAGATATATTATTAAAACAACTGCAAGTACAATTCTTACATTATTATAATTAAAAGTGCCAAGGTCAGGAATTAAGAAGAAAGTTTATAAAAAAATATACATCTCAATAAACAAAAATTACAATATAGATTATCAGTTTAAGTTCTTGCTTCAACAATGTAGGTATATTTTGTTTTTTTTTTACCAGCAATGTTATGGCCCTGGCGAAATGAATTGGAAATTAAGCTCTGGACGATAATATCCCGACTCGTTCATGTGGACTGTTTATTTTGTAGGATGAATTTGGTCGGGTTGGGGCAGGACAAGAGAAATTATCACCAGGAACTGAGATCGACTTACCCGGGTTCTTGGAGATAAGCTGGATATTGTCGTCCGCTTTTCTTGAACAGCCCCTCCTAGATAATGTGTCATTTAGCTCAGGAAAATAAACGAGAAAAGATAACTCAATGTATGGAACTGACAGTTTTCACGTGACTGGCAACTGTCACTTCGATTCATTGAGTTATCATTTCTTGTTTCTAAGGGGGCTGAGTTCGATTTTTTAGGTTTACACTATACTTAAAACATAGTATTTGACAGTTCGTAAAAAATATACATTAAGAAATTTAATTATTTTTCATTTTATTAATAAGAGGGCTGTTTTATATCGATGAGTGGTACCGCGGGTATTCATCTAATATTTACTAAAATAATTCTTACAAATTAGTGAAAAGTCTTCAACATTGAGAGAAAGAGATAATGTGTAAACGTGATATTTGACGTAGTATAAATTTGGCAAGAAAAACTCCTGATCATTACCGTAAATGTGAAAAGGAGGCCAATCTCCACCAATCAATTGAAATGATCATAATGCACTTTTCAAATTCACACACCATCAATATCAAATGAAATTTATTATATTGAATTATACACATACTTCAATCGGCTTCTACATATTATTATCGTAGGCTCTAATCTAAGGGGAACTCACATCCTCATTTCACAGGGGAAATCTCTTATAGATAATTTCTGGGTGAATCAATGAAATTTTACATACAAAAGGGTAATTTATATTTTCTATGAATAAAATCTATCGAACTTCATTAAATTGTTACAATATACATATTTAACAGTAGTTATGTATAGAATATGCTCACTCGCAAAAGTATTTTTTTGCTATACAATTCAAAATAAACTATATAGTTATTTGAATTAAGTAAATATAACGTAATTATTTTCTTATTTATTTATTATAACGTAATTATTACTCTTTTGTTCCATCACTAAACCGAGTTTTTTTATATTACCACGATTTTTTTTTGATAAGATGGTTTATTTTCTTACTTTTTGACAAACATAATCAGTGCATATATATTTTATTTATTCTATTTATAGTTAAAAATGGATGTATTATATTTTTTAAATATATATTTTGTATAGTAAAATTTGAATAAATTTTTAACTCACATTGTACCCTTTTTTACAGACGTTTCGTAGGTAAATGCGAATTCATTTTAATTGAAAATAAACAGTAATACCTACCTTCATATACAAAACATTCATAAATTTGCAACAAATATATATTCCCAAACCAAATATACTTATCGGAAAACAACTAGAGCCAGTCACGTGGGTGCACAGATCGCAATTTTTTGTCTATTTGTTTGGTTGGTATATTTGCAAACCGCCCCCTCCACGGCGAAAAGGTTCACGAAGTTTGACGGAAACTACACCCGGAGAAGATCAAATGATTAAATAAAAATATTGGTCGTTGAATTGAGTACTGTTTAAATAAAAATTTGACCACTTTCGATCGTACGTAAATAATTAAATAATGTCAAATACAGTTAGCGGATTCTTGAGAAAGTAAAACTGCAGTTTTTTTTATTGCCAATCAATTAAAATATATTTTAAAACCGAGTCGTCAACACAAAAAAAAACTGGAAATAAAATCGCATATAGTAAATATGTAGTGTAGTGCATTAAAATTGTTGAACCGAATGTATTAATTTCATTCATCTATAAAGTGAAGATTTCTTTTCGAATTCATTGTATATTTAAAGTGAAAGATAAAAAAGGCAACTTCAATTTCCGTTAAACCATTCAAGAAAAGAAAGTGATTAAAGATAACAAAGAAAATTGTATTGTTTGCTCTTAACGAGTATTTAAATCTTCCTTCTTTGCAAGTAAAACATTGTATTTAATAATTTTTCTGTGACTATGTTAGAATAATATTCAGTGGATATATAATGACAACATTTATTCCATGAGAGATTCCACGCGTAAATGGGAAAAATAATAAGTTGGAAGAAGTGTTTGGATCACCATGACATTGTCAGAACTATGCAGTATAAATAACAAATCATTCTAGCAATTTAAAATGAAATAAAATAATTAAATATAAAAAAGTGCAATGTATTTCTCATATTTTGAGAGAGACATTTGACATATTATAAGGAGCGGCATAGAAATGACAACGCTTAAAGAAAGAAGAATAATGGGCGACCTGATTGAGACAGTGTTGGACAATCATTACGACTATCCTGAACTTCCCCATATATACACACAAGCAAAATAAGCACTTGCGTGGCCATAGCCTGAAGATGAACAGAAGTGTGTTTGCTCAGAATCCACATAAACACTTCCTGAGTAAACATAAATACTTCCTGAGTGATGGATGCTTAGAACAGGCTGTCGCAGGATCTGGTCGTTGATGAGTGTCAATTAACTTTTAAGAATGGACTAGATGGATTGCGGTGACATCGTGGACTCATTCAAGCATAACAACTTTATCCTGCTTGCTTGGCAAGTAATAATAATTATTTTAAAACTTGTTGCATGCTTACATGGCAAGTAATAATTATAATTAATTTAAAAAAATGTCTATATTGATACAAATTTTCAGCGTTCTAGCTTTTATGTTTTTTGAGATATATGGAAAAATAAAGTAAAAATTCAAAAGTTGATAACCCCTGACTGAAACAAAAATTCAAAATTCTAAGTTTGAAAGTTTTGTAGGCCTAATTATCTATATATTCTGAAATTTTGAGCTTTGTAAAATGAGCGGATCAAAATTTATATGGGACACATACACACACACAGACAGACACACTCTACTCCGAATTCTGAGTAAATCCATATATGAAATATATATGCTGCGAGGCCTCTAAGTTGGTGTTTTTTGACTTCAATGTTGGAAAAACCGTGAAAAATATGGACCCTGCATACAAATCTCGCGTATCATAATCATAAAATTCTCTTGAACAAATCGACAGTTGGAAAATGATTTCATTGCATCGTGTGCTAGTGATGATTTGGTATATTTTTAATTAATTATCAAAAAAGGTGTGATTTTATAACCATGATATTGTCAAAATTATAAAGCTTTTCAAAGACTAAATAAAATGATGATCGATGATCGCTGATTGGATGCTAGGAGAAGTACGTATTCATCTGACAGGGCGGTCGCTAGGCGCTGTGCCGCCACAATCTCAATCATGACTCAAAGAAACTTAATTAAAAAAATATATCCAACTCAATCGATGGTATTTATGTCATCAGACGTTCTTTGAGCAGACAAATCTTTAGAAATCAGAAGATGAGAATAATAGTTTTTTTCACAAATTCACTTGCTTTGTGTATTAAAATGGATAGCCTATGAAATTAATTCCATTGATGGAGTCATAAATTAATTTTCTTTTTATTTATATCGTCATAAATTTAACTGCAAATCATATTAAAATAAAATTAAAGTTTTATTACAGAATTTTTTTGTTTATACACTTTAATGGTTTTGATTTATACTCGACAGTTTTATATTATCTCTGATACTGTTCAGTTGACTTGTGACCTTCACGCCTAAAATTGAAGTTCACTTCACAAATTATATGTTAACGTTGAAAACTTAACATTGTGACGATAAATTGAAAGAGCAAAAGCGTTTTCCCACATGATTTTAACAACAGACGATCACTCGTCGCAAGGTTCTGTTTGTAATCACTTGTCGTTTATTGTAACGTGTGTAAAATGAAGGCTTTTTTACGTCGCATGAGGCGTTTCTCGAATGAAGAATAAAGCTATTTAATAAGACCCACATAATCGGACAGTGAAATGTATCCGTTACGAGCAGCTAGAAAGGAGATACGCTCCATACTTGTATGAATATCAGGGTTACCACTTGATTATACAATCGTTATTTTTTTATTTTTTATTATTATAGTGTTTATGTTTTGCAAATGATTTCTGGATAAGACACTCCACTAGGCCAATGTCTGTGTCGGAGTGCCATTCTTCTTCTTCTTCTTCTCTGTGTGCCGTATATATCAGGTCCCCCCGACATTGGCGATCCCTCTGGAGAATGCTTCTCTGTCCTGCGCCATTCGGACCAGCTCTCCTACCTGCGTTATTCCAGTTCACTGTCGGATATTGCGCAGCCAAGTCATCTGCCTTCTCCCAACTCCACGACGACCCTCAATCTTGCCTTGTATTATCAGCTGCAATAATTGATACTTTTCTCCTCGCAGAATGTGGCCCAAATATGACACCTAACTGAATTTTTAGATTTGTCAGGAGTTCTCTGCTTGTATGTGCTCGACGCGAAACTTGTTCGTTGGATATTAAATCTGTCTACGATATTCGAAGCATTCCTCGATGAATCCACATTTCAAACGCTTCTAACCGGTTCATTGTATTGACTTTAAGCATCCAATTTTCGCAACCACACAACAGGATGGACTAAACATAATTGTGCCATTACTTTTTTTAGTATAGTGTTAATCTATTGTATGATAGTACTTCTCTGCCTTTGTTAAATAACGATTTGAATATTATTTTTTTGAATTAGTTGATGAGATAGTTGAAATTTCTGGTATGTCTTGTTTTAACATGTTATGTAGTTTAAGTGCGATATTTATTAAATCGTTTTTTTTCAAATTTTGTTAACGTATTTACTCCCTCAAGATGTATCTACATATATTAAAGAAAATCCTGCTCCTTGATAGAAAAGCATACTATTTTGTATTATTTGTAGTAGATGAAAAAAATATAAAAAAAATCTATTTAGTGAAAAATTAAAAATATGTCACAGCACTCCTCCCTCTTCTATCGATATATGTATGTCGATTTGCCCGAAGTCGATATACTTCAGGTAAAATATTTTTCCTCCTCACTCACCTAAGGGGATATAGTGGTAAATTATGAATTCGCAATTTTTAAGATTTTTTTTATTGCAGATTATCAACTATTATCATGCTGAGATTGTATTCTAAATATTTCATCACAATGTATCTGTGTGTGTGTGTGTGTGTGTGTGTGTGTGTGCTGTGTACAGTGTGTACTAAGTGCTATGTACTATGTTCGGCGTGTTTGTTTTATTTCAAATTGACTCCAAGCTCAGGAAACTTGAAATTTGATATTTTTATTTTCAAATTGATAAAAGGCACTTTACAAGAAATATCAAGTTTGCATAGTTAAATATTACATCAATAATAATTTAACAAACTCATTTCGTGAAAATTATGAAAATTTTCCTTTTGTTTTGGAAAACTTTGTGGAATGACTGGAATGAGTGAGGAGTAAAACGTTGGCCACAGCCCACTCGTTTTTGAATATATTTCCCTCACAGATTATTTATTTAAATTTAAGCCTCCTCTGTTTTCATTTTTCTGATTAAATAAACGTGATAATTGACCATGTCATCCTTTTTTTTGACCCTGACATCTCATAGTAACTATTGTTTTTAGCTTGGAATATTATGTTCTTTGTTAGATGTTCCTATTTTTTATTTTCCGTATAGCTAAATCATTAATATGTTAACTTTATTTAATTTAAAGTTTTCTTTATATTATATTTTTTATATGTCCTCGTTTCTTATCCTATAGCAAGGGTTTCATTCTAACTAAATTATTTTTGTTTAAATACTTTTTTTTATCCAAGAATCGCTTGCGTACGTCGGAACTATACAAGTACACAAAAGAAAGCCAAAACTGGAAGAAGAGGTATATTCATTTATTTATTTATTTATTACATCTCGGGCAACTAACATGTATGTCAAATATTAATTTAACACGCACTCAGCAGTAAAGTGTTGCCACGTCCTGGATACCGACGATATTAATCGTCTCACAGATCCAGACTGAAAACACAATCAAATACTGTGTCTACACTGGGAATCTAACCCGGGACCTTTGGATCAGATACCTAGCCAACTGAGCCACTAAGGCCGACTAATTTTTATTTAATAATACGAAGTAGTGCTATGAATGTGGTAACCCTGTTTATTATACGCTTCTGGGTGAAATCACACCGCTCTATAAAGCACGGATGCAATGGCCGATATAAGAATAATACATATTTGCATGAGAGTAATTAGGTAGGTCTTGATTCAATTATTTTTGTACAATTTGCACTTTGGCTACTGCCTCATTTCTTCTCCTTTCCTCTTCGTTCGGTGACATTAAAGACGTTCACAGTTATGGATATTTAAAAAGCCAATTTGTCAGTGAAATATTAATACTACAACGAGAATGTTTGGTCACTCATTTTCTTGATAAACTCGTCGCAAATTTGACGCTCGCTGGTCAGTTCCGGATCGACATCGGAGAGCGTCGAATGAATTCACAGGGCGTCGAATTTCAATTGTTTCAAGATAATTCATTTAAGACAAGTAGTCATAATGTATTGCACATTATACAGTTGTTTTTATAACAACCAATTGAGAACAAATTGAAATATTAGTTCTACAAGATGTGAAGAAATTGGAATACAATGAGATTTTTTTTTATTTAAGAACCAGTTGGGCTACTCATGACACGATCTTAATGCGTTATTTTATCTTCTTCTTCTTTCATTAGGCCCAGGGCCTGTTTTATGCTGCATTTTCAACCTCCTGTGATGTGGACTGCCAACTATCTCGCCATCTTTTTGATGGGCATCCTCGTGGTCGAGACCCCTCCGGTACGTTGTCTCGGGCTATCTTTGGGATCCTATCTTCGGACATGCGGCTGACGTGTTCGTTCCAATACCTTCTTTGGCGCCCCCATCTTACGATGTCCTCAGCTTCGCAAATTCTTCGGATCTCTGTATTTCTGACTCTATCACGAAGACTTTTGCCAGCTATGCATCGCAGTATTTTCATTTCACTGGTGCGCAGAAGTTGTTTGATAGGGTTATTTTATCCAAATCTTAAAAATGTATAAATCTACACTCGATCATAGTCTAATCTTAATCTACATTCAATCATTAAAATTCATCAAGATTAAAGATGAGTTAGAAATTGTCGTTATATTTTGTATAAATCAATGTAATTGATTTACATAATCTAAAAGATTTCTGAAATCTGCTGAGTAGCCATGCTGAACTCTATAGTCTAAACGGACGTCTAGTAATCAGTATTAATCAGTATTTTTTTTTAATTTAGAAAGCAAATAATAAAAAATCATAATTAAAAATGATTTGCCTATCCAGCATCAGTAGTGCAATTGCTTATAGAAGCCGAAATTCTCAACTTATATGTTTTGTGTTTTATTGAAACCATTATACTACAAGATTAAAAAATGAGCCGTATGTAGATACGATGTTTTACGGGGGCACAAATGTAAATATTATTTTGGTATGTTATCCAACTGTCGATTTGTTCAAGAGAATTTTATTATCTTAACATATCGACAAAGGATCAAGCCAAGATAAGCGAGATTTGTATGCAGGGTCTATATTTTTCACGGTTTTTCCAATTCTGAAGTCAAAAAACACCAACTTAGAGGCTTCTCAGCATATATGTTCTGTATACGGATTTATTCAGAATTCGGAGTAGAACATTTATTGTGTCCGTCCGACCCTTATAACTTTTGATCCGCTTATTTTTCCATATATCTCAAAAACAATAAAAGCTAGAACCCTGAAAATTGGTATGAATATAGACAAATACAAAATCTCAAATTGTATTAAAAAAATACAGACTTTTTCAAACATTTTTTAGTAGGAAAAACATTTTTTTATGATAAATTTATGTATTTAACTGCCTTTGTTTCCAAAGTTTTTTAAAATATCGAAAAAAGCCGAAACACCACAACTAGATAATTTAATTTTCTATAAAAAATATAAACATTGTAATAGTACACCTCAAAGTTTTTTAACAATTCTTATTAAAATGTAATTTAGTTACGACATAGGTTCATACAATTTGTATGGCAGTGGCCTATACACAATATCTAAAAAGACTTTATAGTTTGATACTAATCTCCAAACATGCATAGGTACATACTATCATGCTGTTTTCATATTCTGGGTAGGAAAACCGACTGAACTCCATACTATCCTATCCGGACATACATACCTACATGTTTTATACAGAAAACAAAATATCTTACAATATTTATAAATTTGTGTTTAAGTGTTTATAGTTTGGTACTTATTCTTCAATAATACATACTATCGCCATCAATAGTTGGATCTCATGTGTAATAGATATAAAAATACGCAAAATTTGATTAGAATCTAATGACTAATTTAATCTATAATCGATAAAATAGAATAAACACACCTTACATAATTCGTAGCACATAGTAGACTCACACACAGATACATTATGATGAAACTTTTAGAATACAATCTCAGCATTATACTAGTTGTTAATCTGCAATGAAAAAATAACCTTAAAAATTGCGAATTCATAACTTCCAACTATATCCCCTTGGGGTAGTGAGGAGTAAAAAATATTTTTTAATGTGTGTGCACGTAACTCTAACACCGGCACTGTTAATTGACCACTTAAATGTTTCAATTTATGAATTGTCACATTGTAATATATACTATCGTAATTCCACAAGTTCAGAATGCAAAGTGCCGAAATATATCCGTGCATTTTGTGATAAGACCACAAAATACTTCAACACCATGTTTTCTTTACTTGCTCGAATCAGGTTTTGGATTAACTTTTAGGGCAAAAATTTTATTGCTTGCTTTCATTCCAACTTTTTATGACTTCGTTATTGATGAAAAAAAAACTAGGTCAGATTATTTATAGTTAACTGAAATATTAATTAGACTATTATTTTTTTGTGACTTTTTTTTAATTTATAAAATATTAATTAATATATCTACTTATTTATTTCTTCTTCCCATACGTTGATCCTTCTGGTAGGTACCTGCCTACGCAATTTCAGAGTCCCTAGTGGTTTTTTTTCATATTTGTCCACTCAGAAATGGGGCTTCGGATTTAAATATTTCACTCGTTTTGATATTCAATATATGATGGGACTCTAAATGGGAAGTTGCTATTTCATCTCAAATTATCCAATTTATATTATTTAAACATTTAACTGTATTTCCAAGTCTCCTACCCAACTCCATAGGGAAAGCTTTAGGACTATATAGTTCTTTTCCTCCCCGAAGCGGCTGCTCGTCGGACAAATCAAAAACTACCATCAAACATATTTCATACTCAACAGGGAACCTTCACCATGCCTGTAGTACTTTCAATTCATCGATTTCCACACCAAGCACAGCGTCGGCTACACCTGTCTCATCAGCATGGCAGACTACCGCCGAGTGCCCACCAGTCATACTGGGGGGCTCCTCCATCCCTTAATACTCGTGTTGGCGATTTGCAGAAACCACACCACGTGGAGAGTACATTCATTTCTTCGATTTCTACGCCCAGTGAATGACGCAGACTGGATCCTCGCCGCGTGTCACGAGTCACCGTCGAGCGAGACTTTAAGGCGTCTGCCCTGCTCTTCCATAGGTAAGAATTTGTGACAGCGCCTGGTGGACTGCAACATGTACGGCCCGGGATTCTCGAATGCTCCCGAAGATTGACGAGGATCAACGAGCATAGCCCACCGTCGTTGATTCGAGCTGATAAACAAATTTTATTCGTGTGTTGATCGTTGAATAGATTAGAGTCTCGTTTAATTTTTATCCATTAGTTCCGACCCACGACATCACAAATTTACTAAGTAATCGAATATTTTTTTATTGTTGCTCATAATTTCACCCATAGATGGCTGTAGTAAAAATTCCTTATTTTCAAGCGAAAAGAATTTCAGTATTACAATATATAGAACTTTCAAAATATAATTGATAGGGATCTCATTAAAAAGGCATAATTGGTGAACGTTGCGCAAGCGCATAAAGTGATCACGTAAACCAGCCGATGACAGGTCGTAAGCCCTGTAGGTGCCTTGATTTCCCGGTTCTCCTACAATAAATATTCCAACTTCGTCTCTATTGAGATAATTAAAAATCTGTTAATTTACTAAGTTATTTTTTATATTGTATTTTCATTTGTTACGAATATACCAGTGTTGATCATGTATGTAGTTCTTTGCTTGAATCCCTTCATCACAATAAAATTATGTATTATCAATTATTTAATTAACTGACATAAAAAAATAAAAAGAATCATTAATATTGGACACATACTTGGAGGTATATGTTTAAATAAAATAGAATCCCTTTGAACACGCACCTTTTGCAATACAATCCTTCTGATATTAATAAATAAATTAAATATATACCCACAAAAATTGAAAGGGGCACCGACCTTTTGTCCAGAATCCTAGGGTGGGGCTGCAGCCACCCCCAACTTTACTGGCTAGTTTAATCTAGTTTTTATAAAAGACTACATAAATCTCTTTTGAACCTTCGATTTGCCCAAGACAGTCCTTCATGGAGACTGTTGCCGCCACCCTCGTCCCTCAGTCATCAGACCAAGAATAAAGAAAGAAGAAGATATTTACTGAATTCATTATGTATTCGACTCGTATCTATGTCTTTTTAAATATTTTTGTTTTTTATATTTCGCTATTTTTAATATTTGACACATGGTTGAAATGTCCAGGGGGGCAAGTTCAATCGGCGAAATCAAAACCCTCACGATTACCCATTTCATGGATATAATTATTATATGGAGTTCTATAATATCTTTAGATGTCATAGAACTCCATACGATAATTATATCCATGATATGGGTAATCACTAGGGTTTTGATTTGGCCGGTCGAACCAGACTTGCCCCCCAGAACAAGTGGACTATAAGGTATGCCTGATGATGTTTAAGGCTCTGAACGACTTGGCTCCACACTACAGTCAAAAACTGTGACAAAAGAATGTTCCATCAGCAAAACAGCTTACATCGAGATCATCTGTATTACAGAGACTATAGGCGACTAATTATGAACGCGATTTCAGTGTGATTTCAGTGGAATAACTTGCCTCTTGACATACGTGGAGCTCAGAGCATTGACACCTTCGGTAGACTTCTTAGAACCAACAAATAAGCTACAGCGCCCTTGGAGTGATCTTGTATAACTAAACTGCGCTATATAAATTATATTTATTATATGTAATTATTATATAACAAATTACCTCACTTTAGTGGTAGGTACATATTATATTTATTGTATCCCAAATTGAGAGTAGAAAAACTGAGTTTATCTGCCTTCCCATCGGAGATCGAACTCAGAACCTATAAATCAAAATTAATACAAAGCAGCGCCCTCTGGATTTGCTGTTTTTATTATTAAGAGAGAAACAGACGAATCCAGAGGATCTTGTACTGAGCCACGAAGACCTATAATGACCTTAATCTATCTGCGTGATTATTTCCATACTGTAATATTTTTTTTAGAAAATAAACTTAAATCAATAAGTACTTCAAAAATTAATAAAGAACACAATTTTCATTTTACTCTCATTAAAATTCTGTTCATCTAAAAAGTCTTCCTCGTAACATTATATCGAATAAATGAAATTCATTACAATAGGTGTAATTATTCGCGTAGGTGTAATTACTCGCTAATAAATAGTGTGACTAAGTATAAGGTACAAGATAAAATTATATTTTATTCGACGTCTTCGTTGTCAACAATGCTTCGTTGTCAATATTATTCTGGCGGTTACGCCTTATCCTTGGCCCCACACACAAAATATGAAGATCCTTTTTCTCGACAGATTTCTCTTTGACTCACCCGTGTCACACTTATTGAAATCATGACAATGTTTTTGAATACATAATATAGGTATAACAATATCGATGACGAATACTGACTTATTTAAATATTATTAGCAATTTGTTAAAATACATACGTACTTGTTAAAATCCTTATTTAATTCGTAGGAACATTCAATACGAATGCGTCCATCACTGGATACGAAAAGATGACAATCCTTCCTTCAAGTCTCTCATGACTGATGATCATAACTCGAAAACTGTCAAAATATTCAGAATTCAATTAAACCCCTTACGATGCTAGATGAGTCCATATTTAAAAGGGTTGGGTAGGAATTCTGTTCTTTTCTTTCATTTACCAAAATCACAACAATTCTTTTAATTTATGTTTTGTTCTTATTTAAAAGATTTACTATAAAAATGTACATATTTAATTAGCTATGCGTATTGCATAAGTGAGGTCCAGGAAAATGGATAGATGATCATACTTTTTCGATCTTCGGTGTCCCAAGTTTCATAACGAACCTTCGTATCCACCTCTGTATGTACCTATCATCAAATTAAATTATTTTAATATAAAACAGTATCATACCTTCATGGTTAAAAACTTGGTTTACTTTCATAACACTTAACATAACGCCATGTCCCTCGTGGGGTAGGCAGATAAAACCGAACGTCACATTTTTCTATCCTGGCACGCATCCCTAGCCTCGTCCACATTCATGCATGGTTTTATACATGTTAGTCTGCTGTCTACGCTTCTAACATTTCCGTCTTTCATAATATCGTTCACATGGTCGTGCCATTCCTTTCTTGGGCGTCCCCGACCTCTCATTCCATATTTTTTTTAATGCACTGCATATTTTCTTCGTCAGGCGTTCCTCATTTGTTCTCCACATGTGAACAAACCATCTCAATATGTTCACTTCATTCTATTAATCACATATTTCTTCATCTTACATTCTTTCCATGTGTCCTCAATTCTTACCATGTCATACACCGTTCTATTAATTCTTACCATGTCATACAAATTCTTCTTAACGATCTCATTTCAACTGCATTGATTGTACTTTCGTGCGACTTCTACCATATCCAGGTTTCACTTGCATACGTCAAGGTTGGCACTTATTCGATAGCGTTATGAATGGCAACTTTGACTTCCTCTGATACAATGTGATCATTCATAACTGTTCTAAGTGCTCCATTCACTCTGCTTCCTGCCATAACTCTTCTTTCGATATCCTTATCAAGCCGTCTATTCCGTTGAAACATGTTTCCCAGTTAGACATATTCGTCGATTTGCTAGAGCCATTCGTCCTCTACTCTTATTTCACACGCTGTTCTGTCTTCACTCTTTTCAAAGACCATTGCCTTTTGATTTGCTGGCATTTATCCTCAGTCCGTTCTCTGTACATCCTTTATATACCATACTTACAAGATGCAGTAACTCTTCCCCACATACTTTCTACTTACAGAACTTTATCGTCTGCATACCTACATAGTGTTTCATCATTTATTTATTATTTATTTTATTTTTATAATTTATGTACTTGTGTACAAAGGCAGGTTTATTGCCATTAGGCAATTTCTTCCAGCCAACCCGAGCAACGTGAAGTCTTTTTTCAAATTTCTAATCATAGAAATTTGAAAAAAAAGCAGTTCGCGTATACGAACATCACTCCATCATAAAAATACCTTAGGTACTGAAAATTTTAACAACTCGCCTAAATTATTATTTCTCTGAAAAAAAAATTCCTTTCGGATCTTCTTAAGCTTGAATCAGTAATTAGGTAGGTATATAAACAAATAATGGGTCCATTTAGTCCCATTGCATATCGATGTAATAATATTGTGATCATTATATTGCTATCGGAAAATCTTCTTGTCCCGCTCCTAACGGAGGTTGACGACAATCAAACCAAACTCATCCCGATCCCGAACCACTGCCTGAGATTTTAAAGCCACGATATTCTTTTACGACCAGTCTTTCCTCTATCTTTCCCTCCGCAATAAGTTGTAGAAGGGCATATTTATCACCACGGAATATGTGGCCAAAATATGCGGCTTTGCGTCTCTTGACAGTGGCCAGCAACTCTCTCTATTTTTCCTTCATATTTAGAACTCTTTCATTGTAGACTCTATCGACCCATTAGATGCGCATCAATCTTCTGTATAGTCACATCTCGAATGCTTCAATTTTATCAATTGTTGAGATATTGATAGTCCAACCTTCTACTCCATACAACCAGTAGTGGCAACACGTATACATTGACAGCTCTCCATCTTGTACTTAGCTTAAGATCTCGGTTATATAGCATTCGTTGCATTTTGTAGAAGGTGGAAGACCCGATAAAGATATTGAAAGAAGAGTTATGGCAGGGAATAGAATAAACGGAGCACTTAGACCAGTAATGTCCGACCCAAGCATCTCAAAGGAAGCCAAAATTGCAATACACAATGCAATTGTGGTGCCTACTTTGACGTATGCAAGTGAAACATGGACCTGGCAAAGAACACATGAAAGTAGAATAAATGCTGTAGAAATGAGATCACTAAGAAGAGTATGTAATAGAACGATATATGATAGAATAAAAAATGAGGACATAAGGAGAGAATGCAAGTTAAAGAAGGATATTATATGTAAAATGAAAGTGAATGCTTTAAGGTGGTTTGGACATATAGAAAGAATGAACGATGAACGACTGACCAAAAAAATATACATGGGTGCTAGAGATGGAGTGAATAGCAGAGGTCGCCCCAGAAAGGGATGGCATGACCATGTGAATGATATTTTGAAAGAAGGAAACATAAAAAGTTTGAACAATCGACGAGCATGTATGAGACGATGCATGGATGTAAAGGAAGCCAGAAATGTGTGCAAAAATAGAGAAGTATGGCGCTCGGTTCTCTCTGCTTACCCCGTAAGGGACATGGCGTGATGGTATGTATTTATGTATGTATGTATGGATCTCGCCATCTCAATCATCGTCTAATTATGGAAAAAAAGAAACAAAATACATACCCATTTAATATTACTTGCCTACTTTTTTGTGTTCAAAGTTGTTTCCAATAAACTTTTCATACTTTATTATGTAAAATCCATTTTGGTCCAGTTCCCGAATATTCTCTCTAATAAAACTATGTCGTTCACAGAAATATATTCAACATTACAAAGCAAATATTCATTCACGCCAACCTTATTTATTTACTTTTGTTATTCAATCTACTCACATTAATTTACCTAAACAATTAAGCGTCGTGGGGGAAAGCTGAACAATGATATTACATTTATTCTATTTACAATCTAATTAATGCAATTGTGTAAATGTATATAAAATAATCATACATAACTTTAAGATAATAAAGAAATCAATTGCCCTTTCGCTTTCTTATAATAATTATGCGGGCATATTATAATATTATATTTTTAGAGTTTATAGTAAACTAAATAGTATATTTAGAAAATCTTTTCCCCAGAACCCTCAAAAGATGCGTATTTGTAAAAAAAACAGTTTATTTTTACATTTTTACTCTATTGCGTGAGTTTTTTGAAATTGAAATTTGTTTAATACTTTTCTTGCAAAATTGTTTTAACGAAACCCTTTTTTAATTGTAAGTAACTAAAAAACTACAAGGCCTATGAAGTGGGTTTTTACTTCAATCGAAAGAGAATATGAAAATCTACCGGCTGAGTTTTAATTACTATTCCTGCTATTAAAAAAATTCTAAATTTTAACTTTTCATCACGAAAACATATTGTATGTCACAGATTTGGTGATATACAATATTTTTCCGTATTTCATACATTATAAGGTAATTTAGTGTGCATATTTGTGTGTAAATATGCACCAACCAACTCTTGTTTTACACACTTTGAAAATGGTCACTGGATGACCGAAACTAGTCAGTGTCATTAAATTAGTAGAACTGAAAACTTTGGTTTTATTTTACCATACCAAATTTATTTATAATTTGCAATGGAGTTCTACCAAGAATTGTCCGTAGAAAAGTTTAAAAAAAGTGATCAAATAAGTTTTAACCTAAAAAAACGGGCATGATGTAGAACATTGGAGCATGATGTAGAACATTAGGGCATGATGTAGAAATATATATCTAATAAAACCATAAAAGCTAGAACGCTGAAAATTGGTAGGTATATATATAGACAAATACAAAATCTCAAGTTTCTCAAACATTTTTTACTAAGAAAAACATATTTTTTTTTAAAATATGTGTTTAGATGCTTATATTTCCAAATTATTTAAAAATATCTAAAAACTCAAACAAAAAAAATTGTAAAAATTTAATTTAATGACGACATCGTTCGGTGCATATTCTTCAACTATACATAATACTATCGCCATCGACAGTTGGATCTCATGTGTTACATGCAACTAATGTAATAAAAAAATGTAGGTAGGTACTAGGTTTTATCGAAGATTGTATGTAGGCACCGGAGGAATACTAAAAACTTTTTCCGTGATAATTAATCAAACGTTTTATTTAATAAAAAATAATAAATGGTAGTTATTCGATTTGAAAAATAACAATATAACAGTTATTTTGCAGCATAAAAAATGGTAACTTTAGCAGATAGGCAGTTACTATACTTGCATCATAAATCATTTGAAAAGAAAGGCTTATCTGTGAGTCAAGTGTTGCTGTCTGTGTCTGGTATTGTTTAAATTAGCTTTGGATTTTCCATTCAAATTGATGTTAAGCGAATTGAAATAATAATAATGGATACCTAATATTATTTGCAGCCAAATCTTTTTCCACACGGCATTAATATTATCAACAAACTTTCACTTATAACTACAATAACACGGAGGTTAATACAATATTATTGTTAACTTTAAACCCAACACATTATATTATGAAGAAACCTTTACTTGTGCAGGGTTTCCAAATTTATATTTATAAGCACTTAGGTATCGGTTTATTTAAAAACTGTATTTTTCAATTATTTCGTGTATACTTATTCTTACAAATTAATTCTTTTTTACTACGAAGTTTTACTGACACAAGTAATAATAATAATAATAATAATACAACATCAATACTTGATCAAATAAAACAAGACGCAATCAGAATGAGTAATCAAAATAGAACAAGTACATTAACACAAGACATAACAAATACACGAATAAACCACAACAATCCACAGGAAATATCAATAATACCACAGCAAAATAACACTGAACAACCAAATATAAACATAACTAACGAATCCACCAACATGAACAATAATACAACAATAAGCCCTAACAACAATGACGAGACCAACGGAAGAACAGAACAAAACCCAGACACAAAAACACAAATCACAAACACACTAGAACACACAATCGAAATATATAAAGATAGCGACCCCACAACAAGACCACACCTACCAAAGCTCAAAATCAACAAACAAACCATTAACATGATCAATATTATCAACACAATTCTACATAACATGATTAACACTGAAACAACACTCGAAAAATTACATCTATTAGTTTACTGTAGTGCATACACCATTATTACACTAAACAAACAAAATATAAACAATAAAACAGAAAACTCCCATAGAACACACAGAAGCACTATACCAGCATGGCAACACAGAATACAAATCAAAATCAACTCATTAAGAAATGAAATAGGCAAAGTAACACAAAAAATTAAAGATAATCTAAAAAATCCAAGAAAACTACGGGAAATTGAAACGATTAAAGACAAATACAATGAACACAACCTAACTATACTCCTTGATACGCTAACACAAAAGTTATCAGCACAATCACATAGATTAAAACGCTACAAAAAATGCTATGACAGGAAAACACACAATCTCAATTTTCAAACAAGCCAAAAAAGCTTCTACAACAACCTTAAAAACAACAATATAGAAATTACAGACGCACCTAAATTAAATGAAATAGAATCATACTGGGAGAACATTTGGTCTGAAAACAAAAAACACAACGAAAATGCCACATGGATAACAGAGGAAGAAAATGACAATAACCAATTTCAAAACATGGCCACAATACAAATAAATATAACTGACTTCAAAACTGCTGTAAAGAAGACACACAACTGGAAGACACCAGGCATAGATAATATCCAAAATTACTGGTACAAATATCTCCCTGTAACACATGAAAAATTCTCCGAACTATTACACAAATGCGTAACGGAAAACCAAAACCTCCCATCTTTTTTCACTAAAGGTATCACATATCTCAAACCTAAATCAACAGACACAAAAAATCCATCTAAATATCGTCCAATCACATGTCTGCCCACAATATACAAAATTCTTACCTCAATTATAACTACAAAAATAGATCTTTTCCTAACACAAAATAACATATTAACAGAAGAACAAAAAGGATGCAGAAAGCAAAGCAGAGGATGCAAAGAACAAATCATCATCGACCGGACCATAACAAATCAGGCGATAAAGAAGAAAAGGAACATGTACTGTGCATACATAGATTACCAAAAAGCCTTTGATAGTGTCCCCCACTCATGGTTAGTAAAAGTTCTAGAAATATACAAAATTGACATAAAACTTGTAGAATTTTTAAAACAAATAATGAACACCTGGAACACGACAATATACCTAAAACTAAACAACAAAATGATAAAATCAAAACAAATAAACATTAAAACCGGAATCTTTCAAGGTGACTCCCTAAGCGCACTATGGTTCTGTATCTCCCTCAACCCACTCTCCAAGATGCTTAACAAAAGCAAACTTGGCTACAAAATCACAACACACAACTTAAATACCAATCCTATAAAAATCAACCACCTTTTATACATGGACGATTTAAAACTATATGGCAAAAATAATGACGAACTAAAACAACTAATTTATAAAACTGAACGCTTTAGTAATGACATAAAAATGAAATTCGGTATTGATAAATGCAACACATGCTCAATAGTAAGAGGTAAACCCAAGGAACACACGGGAAGCACCTTGAAGGATACGAATGAAATAATACGCGCAATGGACGAAGATGAATTTTATAAATACTTGGGAATTCTCCAGAACCCAAGCATAAAAGATAAAAAGATAAAAGAAACCACCAAAAACGAATACCTTAAAAGACTAAATATCCTCCTCAAAACACAACTAAATGGAAAAAATATGACTAAAGCAATAAACACATACGCAATACCAGTACTAACATATACATTTGGAATAATTAAATGGACCAATACGGAACTCGACGATCTCAACATTAAACTCAGAACAACATCATCAAAACATAGAATTCACCACGAACATTCAGCAATAGAAAGATTCACACTGCCAAGAGAGGAAGGAGGAAGAGGACTCATAGACATAAAAAATCTACACCATACACAAATAAATAACTTAAGGCAATACTTCTACACAAAACGAAATAGCCCAATACACAACGAAATCATAAACATAGATCACACATACTCACCACTTACACTTAACGACAACGAACGCAATCTAGAAATAACAACACATGACGCAAAAATTGAAACATGGAAAAATAAAACATTACATGGAATACACCCAAGTCATCTACAACAACAACATATTGATAAAGCCCTTAGTAATAATTGGCTCAAACACTCAGACCTATACGCAGAAACAGAAGGATTTATCATAGCTATTCAGGACAAAATAATAAAAACAAAAAACTACACGAAACATATTATAAAAGACAATACAATAACAAACGACACATGCAGAAAGTGCAAATTACAAAAAGAAACAATAGAACACATAACAGGTGGCTGCTCAACTCTTGCACCGACGGAATATACAATAAGACACGATAACATCTGCAAACACATATATTTGGAACTAGCCCACAAACATAAACTTATCGAAACACACCCCAAGTGGTATCAATACACACCCCCAGCTGTAACAGAAAATGATAACTACAAACTATACTGGAATAGAGACATAATCACAGACAGAACAAACCTACATAACCGACCAGACATTACATTAATCGACAAAATACATAAACACACATATCTAATAGAAATATCGATACCAAATACAGCAAATCTACAAAAGAAACATTTAGAAAAAATAGATAAATACATACCTTTAGCAGAACAGATAAAATCACAGTGGAAACAAGAAAAAGTAACAATAGTCCCAATAATATTATCGTCTACAGGCATCATACCAAAAACTCTCCAAAAAAATATAGACATACTAAAGTTACCCCCATACGTAATCACCAACATACAAAAAACTACAATTATCAACACATGCACAATAGTCAGAAAATTTCTACAGGTACCACTTTAAACAACTACACACAACCACACAGACACACAAACACATAGCCTCACAACTTGAGTACGCTCCGTTGTGAAGGAAATTACCGGATCATAACCGAGATCAATCTACATATAATAATAATAAAATAAAAAAATATAAAAAAAAACATGACTAAAGCAATAAACACATACGCAATACCAGCAAATACTTATACCAGTAGGTACTAACATATATGTACATTTGGAATAATTAAATGGACCAATACGGAACTTGACGATCTCAACATTAAACTCAGAAAAACATCATCAAAACATAGAATTCACCACGAACACTATGTTTATTGGATGGAGGATAGGAGAGGAGAAAGGAAGAGGGATAAAGGGAAAAAGACGTGAATTTGTGTTTATGTGGATAGAAAGTGTGACTTCAGACCCTTTTTGAATGCTATTAAATTAGTGGCATCTCTGATACTCTCCGGCTGCTGGATAGATTCCACATCCGAGCTGCATGAACTGTGAACGAGTAAGATAAGTAGAGGTGTGGTGTATTGGTACAAGTACCTCTTCGCCGTGGGGTTATAATTTATTTTATTTCAATGACTCATTTACCTACACCGAAGATTCGATATGGGTCGTATTACAAGAGTTATTTGAGAAAAACATAAGAAAAAGGTAAGATCCCGTACTGCAAGAATACTACTTACGAATCCTCAACTTTTTCTTACATTATTCTTAAATAACTCCTGTAATACGGCCCTAGAGCCGTTTTATTGACTCAATTCCTCGAATGATCACGTTTCTTGAATCTATCGTGAAATAAAGTCATCCAAAGACAGTTTTCTTCGTGTTTTCGATGGCTCCTAAATAATAATAATATGTCAATAATCTTTTTGGTATCTAATGCTAACCCTGATTTTATGGCAATCAAATGAAACATTAAGTAAACTGCAAAGACCGCCCACGATTTTGTCACACTCGAATCTTGCAAATAACTTTTCGATTTTATATCCTTAGTGTGATCTTTGCACATTCTGCTGTGTGATTTCTATTACGAATCGTGAACTACTGTGGAAATAATCATAAAAACTATGCATATATAACATAAACTACATGCTGTACAGTACCAAGCAGCCATAAATCTACGAGCGAATTAAAAATTTATCCGTCTGAATTTTACTATAGGAGAAATGTCAAAAATTATATTGCATTTATACGGGACTCATTACGTCACACCGCGCGGATAAAACCCTTTTATACAAGGTCGCCCGTTGATTTAGACGTTTCAGAGTACGAAAACGTCTATAACCGTTGGGCAACCGCGGATAAAGGAATTTTATCCGGCGGTGTGACGTAATGAGTCCCGTTTAAATGCAGTCAACTTACTTTTTGACATTTCTCATATACTAAAATTCAGATGGATAAATTTAGACGAATAAGAATAGGACATATTATGTCCTATTCTGATTCGTTTCAGAGTACGAAAACGTCTGTACCCAAGGGGCGACCATGGATAAAAGGATTGTTCGCGCGGTGTAACGTAATGAGTCCCGTATAAATGCAAGCACCTTTTTTACATTTCTCATGTACTAAAATTCAGACGGATAAATTTAGACGAATCAGAATTGGACATAATATGAAGAAATGAATCAGTTGGTACATAGCATGTGCAATAAACAAAACAGGGGGGCAAGTCTGGTTCGACCGGCGAAATCAAAACCCTAGTGATATCATATCATGGATATAATTATCGTATGGAGTTCTATGACATCTAAAGATATTATATCCATGATATGGGTAGTCACTAGGGTTTTGATTTCGCCGATTTAACCAGACTTGCCCCCCAGTTGATTCCATAACTCCAAATTCATTTCCAAAACGAGTGGGTTGTAGCCAACACTAAACTTTCCACACCATAGTAAGTTTTCGTTTAATCTTCTTGAAAGGTTGACAATCTCTAAATGCATTCTTATGAAGAACATTTATATTCGATTCTTAAACAAATATAAGATTCCCAGAGAAGAAAAGTTTTCACAACACACTATACACACAAAAACATTGTCACGAAACTCATAGTATGCACTTTCTACATGATACCTGTTGAGAAATTTTAAGTAAAATTGCATTACTAGCAAGATGAGGGCATATGAGACAGTGTATCTATGTTGATGAGGCGATGTAGGTATGTGTCAAGATAGAAGAATGCGGTGTTCGGTTCTCACTGCCTACCTCTTGAGGAAGATAGAAGTGGAAAGTAAAAAATACACTTGTCTATAGAGACACATACAATATCAATGTGAAGTTGATCACTCAATTTTCCCTTACAGAAGCTATTTTACTTCTGTTATGTATATTTTTCATACAAATATGAAATTTACTTCACATTAATATGGCAAACCGTAGATTTTTTTCTTTAAATTTTGACAATCCTTGAATGCATTTTTGAATAGTGTATTAAATTTGGACAGATGAAATCATAGAGAAGAAATTAAAAGTTGTCTATGGAAAACTAATCAGCCCTAGGTCTATGCACTTTACACATATTATGATGTTAATATGAAGTCGATCGGACTTATAGTTTGGGATGTAGAGAGGATACAAAAAGGATAATCCGTACGGTATATGGCGAACGCCGTACACCATATGCCATACACAAAACACATCACGACGAAACTCATAGTGTGCACTCTCTACATGATACCCGTTAAGAAATTGATGTAAAAAAATTACGCTTAAAAATTGTGAAATCATGACTCCACTATTTCATAGTGTGGAGAGTAAAAACGATAAATAAACTGATGCGACAAAATCACTTGTAAAGAGAGGAATGAAATGAGAACGGAAAGAAAACATAATACATCAGAGTATAGAACACTGAACAAAAAAGTCTAAAAAATCACCCGAAGAAATGTGACAAGATACAGAGAAAATGTGGTCAGTGATGAAATAACAATGGAGAAACAAAAGTATTACAGAAGAAAATAAGTACTAGTACAAAACAAATGATGACTGTGTATAGAAGATGGCAGTGAGAACAATGGTCAAAACAGTAAAAATAACAAAAGACTTCTTTGACAAACTGTTTACCTCTCGGCAGAAAGCTAGAAAATTGGTTCCACCTATACAAGTTATTCACCAAAAGAATAAACAACAGGCTCACCAATAAGTTGGATGCATACCAGCCAGTAGAACAGGCTGGATTTAGAAAGGGTTTCAGTACAAATAACCACATACAAACACTGAAGAATGTCATCCAAAAATGTTGTGAATATAATAAGCCTCTATCATCAACTCTGTAGAGACATGGGCAGTGATAAAATGTCTAGAAAATTGTTAAGTGGATCATAGATGCTCAAAGTACCACTTCCGTGATACAACTCCACAAATCATTTTAGAAGTTCCACATCAGAAGAGGAGTATTGGAGTGACAAAGGTGTTAACATCAATGGAGAATTACAGAGTAATTTGAGGTTCACAGATGATATAATCTTATTTGCCAATGATAACAAAGAATTAAACAATATGATGAAACAACATAATGCAAAGCATCTTGGAAAATTGGTCTCAAAATGAATACATCAAAAACCAAAGTTATGAGCAATGCAGAGTCGTCTAAAAGCATCTTGGTAGATGGAAAGGTCATCGAAAAGGTTGATAGTTATATTTGTCTTGGACACACTATGAAATTCAGAAAAGAAAACCTAGAGGCAGAAATTGAAAAAAAGAGGTCTACCATGGGCCGCCTTTGGGAAACTCTCTTGCAATGCAAATTATTTGAGATAATAATTAGTTTTTTAAAATTAAAAAATATATTTTTATTGAATAATTCTGTAATAATATTCTGTGTACATGTAGTATTTTTTTCATTCATCTCTCAATTGTTCTGAAAAGAAACATAAAATACTATACCGAATTGGGTATCTTATTGTTGTTTAAATTATTATTATTACTGTAAATAAATTGTGAAAAACATACTTGATAAAAAATTTAAATAAACACAAATTAAAATAAAAAAATAAGATATTAAAAATATGAATTCCTAGTTAAACACGACTGCTTAGCAATAGATCCATCATAATTGAATCCTGGCATAACTGATTTCGTTCACCTATAGCACAAGCATTATGTTTAATTTAGGGAATGTATGATGATGTATATGTACTTCTTTCAAGGACATATTCATTCTTTTAAAATACAACAGGCAACAATAACATCTCACATAGTTCAACAACAATAGGTTCACCACCTATTCTGAATGTGGTGCCTTTTTAGGTGAGGCGAGACTGGTGTGTGGTTTTACACACATGTGTCGTGCTTCCTTTTTACAAGATAATACACACCCACATCGGGCCGCACATCTGTCGGCGGTTACCCCACTTTGTGGGATATGAATGAATGAAAAAAATATAGCAAAAAAATTAATTGTAATGTAAAAAACAGCTTTATTTGAAATATTCTAGTATTACTAAAGCAGTAAAAAAAAAAGATGGCAATTGATAAAATAAAAACAAAAGATCCATTACAGATTTATAATTTATTTCTTATTATGTTAGAGCAAAACATTTTTTACATCCATTGAGATTAAAAAAATACATTTTATATCAGAAACTCGCATTATTTCTTACACATACATATATAGGTATAATAATTATTAGATAATGTATATTTTACACATCTCTAATGAATTTCTCCTTGCGGAGTCAACTATAAGTTATAATATCAAAATATTCAACTTTCACTTCACTAACTCACTTATGATAATTCATTCTCATTGTGATAACTAGAGAACAATGAATACAAAACAAAAGTATAATCTAAATAAAAGAAATCAAAAATAATAAAAATCTATGTAAAAAATATATTGATTTTATTGACACGGGCCAGCTACAGTTTTCTTCTATTTCCACATATCCTAATTTCTTCACCTTAATGGTTTTAATTTATAACGTTATAACTCCAACTTTAATAACAATATTTAAATGGCAGAAATCATCCGTGGAATGCCATATATATATATGGTTGGATAATTTATATAGCGCCGTTTTCGTGAAAACTCATGAATGCTAAAGAAAAAGAAGTAGAGTTTTCAATCATGTACTTGAATATATTAAGTGAAGTGCGCCACTCTTACCCTGTAAAGTAAGGGGAAGAGTAGCACATAAGAAGAAACGAGGAGTTATACAACATTTATAAAGCCCCTAAAGTTAAGATGGGCAGGCCATGTACAAAGGCTAAACACGTGACTACCCAAAAAATCATGGATGGAAACCCAGGGAAACAGGAGGTATTGATATGGGAGGATGCAGCACAGCTCCTGTATTTTTCTAACTGGAGAAAGGCAGAGAAAAAAAGAAGTAGTTAGATGCAGAAGTTGAAGGAGGCCAATGTTTGATTTGGGCTGTAGCGCCATCGGAGAACAAGAGGATTATGAAGTTTCATAATAATTCCTTAACAAAGAAAAAAGCTAATCTTCAAAACAGGTCATCATTATAAACATAATATTTTGAATATAAAACCTTAGACTCATAAATACAATGCCTATAAAAACATTTATACATTGTAAGAAAATGTAATATTTAAATATTGCACTTTTTTACTCCTCACTAACCCAAAGGGATATAGTAGGGAGTTATGATTTCGCAATTTTTAAGGGTAGGGGAGCGTAGTATATTACCGTACACCTAAACTTATGTTGAAATTATGTCATAACTATATAGAATTACACGTTCAATAAAATACAGTTTCACAGTAATTGGTTTTATAATGGTGTCTTAAAAAATAGAAAAAAAACTTATTAAAAATCGTTTTACTAAACATATTTAAAAAAGTGGAAAGTACAGTATTACCCGAATACTTCGGGTAATTCCATCCAGCGATAGGCTAATACCGTACACTGAGTTATGGTTTACATAAACTACAGATTTAACCATCTGGAACCTGTATAGCGCATGCACTCATTGAGCACATGATATGTAACGATACCAGAGTTCATTGTCATTGCCAAATTCTCCACAAATAGTACATAAATCATTAGCTACACCCAGTAGTCCTTCATCGTAGTACACTCCATCATTATCGTGTCGTCATCATGAAGAACCATTGCCGTAGTATCATCATCAGAATCGGTTGTAGAATCGTTAAAAATTTGGCGTTTATAAGATGTAGCTTCTTTTTAATTTTTTGATGACTGTCTTTGTGTTTTTTTCTTATCTTTCTTTCTGTCTTTTGGTGTGACTTTCTTATCAACTTGAAAATGTGCTTAGCACAAAACCGGTGAGTCTTTCTTAAGTTTGATGTTCTGCAATGTTTTTTTCACAGCTGCGGCCTCTAATATATCCTTCATAGGAGTAAATGTGAAAAATTCAGAGTATTGCTTTGATCTTTTTCCTCTTGCCTTCATCACATCATGAAAAGTCACCAATACATGTTACAGCTAATACCTTAAAAAATGTACGGCATTACCCGAAATCCGGAAACCAAAATATTTTTAACAAAAATATATTAAAAAATCGAAACTTTGAATGGTAAAGCATATTAGGTTTAATGTCAAGCTATCAAAGAACGCTAAAATTAATATTATTTTACAAAATAACTATGATTAATTTACTTACAGCTTAAAGATCAATCGATGATTTCTATAAGAAAATAGCGTGAAACGTCATATGTGCTCTCAGATAAAATGTCAGGTAGAATGGCGCGTGTTTCTGTCAAAGGCACTGGGAATGGTAAAGATTAACTCTAGACAATGATAGGTGTTTGTTTCTGTTGAGCGTTTCACTAAAACCACGTGTACGGAATTAGCCGCTATACGGTAATACACTCCGCTCCCCTATATGCTGAATATTTTCTATACAAAATTTGAATATTTTATAGAATGACTTGTTAGTGAAGAGTTTAGCGTTGGCCACAACCCACTCGTTTTGAATTCAAGTAAGTCTTCGGTTTTGATAACATTCATTGGTGACATTTTTAAGGAAACATATAAAAAAATATTAGATAAATATTTAAAATCAATCAAGGCAAAATTCAAACTTGCTATGACAAGATTCGCGACCCATCCAAGACTGTTCGTGGTAATTTAATATTTCAGAAATATTACCTACCATTATATTGAATACAGTTTTTAACATGACTTGTAACAATTTTTTTTAATAAAACACATTTACAAGCTACAGTATTGGTTAAATTATTACAAATAATATTGTCCAAAATGTTACACATAATAACTTTCTACAAAAATGTGAAGGTTATTGTATACACAACAGTCATACATCACTTTTACAAACTACTATTGCACTGTCATTTTTACTATTGAGCATGGACGTAACAAATTTCCACCATAAAAATCTCTACAAATATAAACACCAAATTTGTTTCATGTTTATTTAAAAAAATACATGATCACAGGCCAAAAGTCTAATGATAAATCCTATGAATCATAATGGTGAATATATTCTAGATTTTTTACTTAAATAGATTTTTTGGTGGAAACATTGTTTACAAACATTTTCAACTTGTATTTATAATTATGGCGAGTGAATTTTAATATTCATTTTAAAAAGTGTTTAAAAAAAGTAGGTACAAATAATTAAAAGATAAATGTGTAAAATAAATAGTTTTTTCTTTTTTATGATAATGTATAAATTTATAAATCCAAAATAAAGAATAACAAAAATGCAAATACTCTTATCAAAACTTTAAACTAACCATGCACACTTAAAAAACGGTGAAATTGCTTTGTTTGTGAGTATTTTTATTTAAAGTAACATTAATATCAGTAATTGTTTACAAGTAGGTACTGTCCCTGGCCGATCGCAGTAATTTTTATATCAATAGATAGATAAATACGTATATATTACGGGAAAAATAAAAACTTTTGGCGGTAAGTCTTTAAAAAATTATAAAAAATAATATTACGAAAAATGTTTGGAGGAATCCATTACAATTTGTTAGTTTTCTGACACAATTTGAACTTCTTAGTCACCGCTAGGTGGCAATTCTGCCTCCAAACTACTAGCGTTTTGAAAGCAAATTATAAACAATAATACAATCGCAATTTGCCACATTCACACCTGTAAAAAATTATAATACAGTATATGATGCAACTCGATCACATGTGTCGCAATAATGAATACATACTAACCTAACCAACCTATTCAAACTAAACTTTTGGTAAGAATAGGTTAGTTAGGTTTGTATGTAGTTATCATTGACTCACGTGAGCGAATAGTTGCATTAATTATCAAAATGGAGTCATAAATTTTTAAAGAAATGAAAATGTGAGTATTATTTTGTAATATAATTGTATTGCGCTAGTGTTCAAGTCTGGTGGGGAATTTCGGAAACATGAGTAGTCAGGAAACCAACCATTTTTATTATGGATTCCTTCATACATTTGTCGAAATTTTAATTTACTTTTTATAATTTTTTAAAGACTTACTGCCAAAAGTTTTTATTTTTCCCGTATTATATACACGTTTGGTAATTATTTACAAGTGGCCTAGGTCTTCAATTTTGTTGATTTTTTGTCTATAGATATATAATATTATACAGATTACGGGAAAAATATTAATTTTTCCGGGAAACGTCTAGAAAAATTAAAAAATAATAAAATTAAATTACAAAAAATGTATGAAGAAATCCATGCAAATAGTTGCTTTTCTGGGTGAATTTTCAAACTAATTGATAGTATAGAAACACGTGGAGAAAATCTGAACTTAACAAAATTGAAAACTTAGGCTATTATATTATTATCTATCTATTGATATAAAAATTATTGTGATCGGCGAGGGACAGTACTTGTAAACAATTACCAAAATATCCACAGCTTTTTTTGCATATCTACAATTTGTAATCATAATTTTAAAAAGTTATATATTGTAAATCCAGTCACTCGAGATGTAATTCACTCGTGAGTTGCAGCGCAATCTTTAATGAAAATTTTGAGAGTATCACAAGAAACTGTGTGCAAAATTATAATGGAAATATTCTTAACCTCTTATCAAGTATGAACACACAGGTGTGCGTCTTAACAAAACACATATAATGCTAGTTAGAACACACTAATATCTATAAACATCATCATGCAAGAACATTTATCATACCAGAAATGTGAATTGTACTGACATCTATTGAATATTTGTCACAAATTTTAATAAACAATATAATTTTCACTTTACTGATATATAAAACGAAACATGTTATAACAAATGTCAAAACTCACTCCCTTGGAACAAAATATTAATTCTGTAAAATTCACTAAATTATAGGTTAAATCCTTCAACTCAAAAGTAACTTTACTATATCAAGATGTCATGACATTTTTCTAATTTTTAATACAACATTGAATCACTAACACAATATAACACATATTTTTATCAACCTGTATGTTCCAGTTAAAAATACGATACATATATGATATTAAAATATCTTCAAATATAATTAAATATTGATACAAACCTCAAAAAAATATAAAAAAATACAAAGGTTACCTATTTGTTTTTGTACTACTATTGAAAATCTTTTTTTAAAAGCACAACAATAGGGTTGTTTTCAAACATCAATATTTCTTTGTGAAACAATTCTATAACAAATGTGAAATAAGATCAGTATTAAATAAAAAAAAACAAAGTACGGAAAAATAAATATAAATAAATCACACCATCATAAAAATAATGGATTAAAAGGAACAATAATAATAAAAAAAATCGAGGACACCCTTCTCAAATTTGAATTTTCAATTTAAAAGTTTTATCATCAAAGATATTTTCCAATACTGATTCAATTTTTTTACTTCTGTTACAACTTTAATTTTCAGAATAATATTCTCCTTGATTTTAATTTAGTTGACAGTTAAATCATTGTTAGAAATGTATATTTTTTTATGATTTTACTTTTTGTTGCATGTAACCAAAAAAAAAGTCATATTAACATTAAGTCGGAAACCATAGCTTTGTTTACATTGCATGAAATACAAAATTGTTCAAATATCAAATGAATTTAATAAAAATATCAGCTGGTTATTAACATGCATTGCCATCAGGAATACCTACACAAATTCTGAAAGTTTCTGAGCTCTAACTGGTCAGGATTTAGTTATAATCTATTGCAATATTCCAGTACAGGCAGACAAGTGAATTTAAAGAAAAGTGTGTAAAACATGGATAGCCTAGTTTGTATACCAGTTTATGTTTTTGACACATCATGTACAGACGGTTTTGTCTAGTATTCACACCAATTATAACTAAATACAAACCTAACTAACCTATTTTTACCAAACTTTTGTAGGTTAGGTTTAAAAAAATCGGTGTACATCCTAGGATATCCGTAAAACATTAATAGTAAACTATAAATTTAGAGTTCCAGATATAAATAGAGTCTACAGGTCTTCTTTAGTTCTCCTTGAATATAAGGTTGATAATTTGTACAACAATTTGATGGATAAAAGTACAAATATATTAAATATATTTGTACTTTTATCTTGAAATATCTATCACCTGCACAATAAGTTATTAAAAATACAAATAAAAAAAGCAAATGATCATTAAAAAATATTTCAAAGAAATTGATAATTTTTATGGCAATTTCAACATCAAAACCTAAAACATTAAAAAATTAGTAATAAAAAGTAAACTCATCTACACAATGAATTTACAACCCCCAAAATTATCACAATATTTAAGGCAAAAATACACAATTGTTTAAAGCTATGAAATAATGGTATACTGAATATTACTGCCTAACCCTAAAAAGATTATAAAACTGACATCAAATACTGTGCAAAGTAGAAATAATCATAATAAATAAATATAATAATAATGATTAATACAAATGGTTCATTTCTTATCAAATAATTTCCAAAGACTAGAATCAAAATGATTTTCATTAAATGAAGCAAAATTGCAGTACTTATATTTTAATCGTTGAGAATTAAATCTTATATCAGTCCAAATATAAAGAAAGTGACTTAACAATAAATAACCGGAGTATATTAAACTTCACACTGTTGATAATAAGTAATTTTTCAAAAAACACAATTGAAGTTAAATAAATAATAAAAAATGACAATTTTTATGTAAAGGTGCAGATATCTTGGTCTTAGGTTTCCTGAGATATTAAATCTTAATTTTTGTTTTCATAATCATTGATATTTAGACTCTGAAGTTCCATTAAAATGAAATCATTATTTGTGATACAAGGAAAACCATTAAACAGTTTTTCAAACAATACTTTTAATGAGACAAATATTTGATATACTAATAACCAGAGACACACTACGTCATTTGCAGAGTATGAAAGATTTTTGGCATGTTTAAGACATGGTGTGTTGACAAATAAATCTAAAACTTTGCTATTTATCTGCACCTTGACAATACTCCATCAAAAAGAAAAATATGCCTTGTAAAAATTATATGAATAAATTTGACAAAAGCCATTTAAAAAAAAGACATGATCATAAATGATTGTAAATAATAATATTTTAAAACATAATGAGACAAAAGAATAAAAAAAAAACATATTATACCTGATAATTCTGAGATTCACGAGTGGAATCAAATTGACCAGAACATTAGTTAATAATGTGAACCTTAATATCTGCACGATGATAATATCCACGTGTTTACATAAAATAGGAACAATACTCATGAGGCATGACACCTCTCCGCGGATAGAATGTATGAGTAAGAGAATATCTATTGAGGTTTGATATACGCGAAGTGTAGATGTCTGCAAACCTGAATAGCCTTCGGGAGAAATACGTTGGATTGTGATATGTACGGAAAACACTGCCAAACTGAGGGTTGAACACAGCCTTGATCTCATTCCTGGAATGACAAGAAATTATAATTTACTAATTATATTTTTTTAATAAACTTTTGCTATTCGATTACATCATTATGTCACTTACATAATATGAAATAATTTTGGCACATCTCTTGCATACAGAAGGATCCCATAGTTAATATTTTCACCTATCCAGTGAGCAGATACTTATTTCAATATAATATAAAGATTTAAATATTCATGGATTGTTGTTACCTTAGTACATTTTTCTCATTCATCCATTGTTGCAGTATCATTTTAGCCTCATCCCCACCATAATCTTGATGGTCCTCTATCAATTGAGTCAACATTTGAAGCCAATTTGCATTTTCTTTAAAATCTGGTTTATTTAAAGTGTTGATTTCATGCTATAAAAATATATAATTATAAATAGCTTATTTAAAAAATGAATCGAAATTGTGCTGTTAAATAAAATAAAATTAAATATGCTACTTCAATATGGTCAAAATATCATATAAGATTTAGGTAACCCATCGAAAACAAAGAATTACTCAAGATCCATTGATATAAACCATGTAGATTGAAATTAATGCAAACTATGTAGATTGAAATGAATGCAAACTAGGTATGTGGATTGAAATGAATACTATGTGGATTGAAATTAATGCAAACTATATAGATTGAAATGAATGCAAACTAGGTATGTGGATTGAAATGAATACTATGTGGATTGAAATTAATGCAAACTATGTAGATTGAAATGAATGCAAACTAGGTATGTGGATTGAAATGAATACTATGTGGATTGAAATTAATGCAAACTATGTAGATTGAAATGAATGCAAACTAGGTATGTGGATTGAAATGAATACTATGTGGATTGAAATTAATGCAAACTATGTAGATTGAAATGAATGCAAACTAGGTATGTGGATTGAAATGAATACTATGTGGATTGAAATTAATGCAAACTATGTAGATTGAAATGAATGCAAACTAGGTATGTGGATTAAAATGAATACTATGTGGATTGAAATTAATTCAAACTATGTAGATTGAAATGAATGCAAACAAAGGCAAAAATGTTATATTTTTATTGATCCTCGGGCAACCAACAGAAACTATGTCAAATATTAATATAACACGCACCTAATAACAAGTTGCCACATTCTGGAAGATTGTGGAAAATACGCAGGATAACCAGAGTTTCTGACCACTGTCAAGAGAGGAAAAGCCGCATCCTTTGGCCACATATTTCATGGTGATAAACATGCCCTTCTACAACTTAAAGTGGAGGGAAAGACAGAGTGAAGACGGAGTATGGGGCGTAAAAAATACCGTGGCATAAAAATCTTAGGCAGTGGTTCGGGATTCTGGTCATTAATTAGGTTGGTGCAAGATCGGAATAAGTTTGTTGTAATGGACCTCTGTTAGGAGCCGCATAAGAAGATAAATCCAGACTGAAAATACAATTCAAAACTGTGTTCTCCACCAGGAATGGAACCCGGGACCTACAAATTGAATTGCTCAGGAGTCAGATAAATAACCAAATTAGCCACGATGGTCGACATCTTTGTTAAATTTGCAATAGCTATCTTTCAATTTGATTTATAAGAATCTTTAAAATATTGATGACAGAATGATTGAGGTTAATACAGGAATTCATGTCAAGTGATGTAAATTTAAACTATACTTTGTTACAATCCATTAAATATCGTGTGTGAAAAGTTTGATGTTTGCTAACAAAAGACATACCCATAATTCATTGATGATGGCTCCTGTTCTCCAACCATGTTCCAATGTGACATCTGCAAGATCACTGTAGGGATGATCACCAAAATACAACACTTGTTGTCCATTCCACCCTGTCAGTTCTTGCAGTTGGCGAACAGTTCCCTAAAAAAGACAATAAAAATTATCTATCAACACTATAAAAATACCAAAAAGTAATTTATATGTGCCCATAAAAATTATACCAATTCTTTTCAACATTCTTTCAATTATTCACAACAATATATCGAAGGCAAACTTGATCTAATTAACAATCTACACTTAAAATATTATCCAAACCTTTCTGCTCTTTGAAGCATACTCATAAAAGGGATTAGTATGATTCTAGATTAATCAAATTTATTTCATTATATTCAATAAAAGATAAAAGCAATGATAAAACCAGACTCCTACTTTTTTTATTATCAATCTTCTCTTTCATTACTTTAATTAATTTATTGAAAAATATATAAATCTATACATAGTAAATATTTAAATTGTACCAATTTGACTACAATATTTTCATAATAAAAAATGACTCACTTCGTAATAAATAACACCCTTTTCCAACTTGTTAACTTTGTCCCAAACATGAGATCCTGATGTTCGATCAAAAACTCTAATCGGTCTAGAATAATCCGTGAAGAATCGTGGTTTGCGAGCTTGTACAATAACCACATCGAAGAAATCTCGCCAATCATGACCAACTAACATGTCCATACCGGCATTGCTGTAAAAAAAAATAATAAACACTTCAATAGTCTATGCAGGTGGTGAGTTTAATTGTCATACGGCAACTTCTTTCAACTAACCAGTGTTTCTAGCCCAGATAACCAATACATGCGTGAGAAATGAATATAAATAAATTTCTCCTCTGCTGGGAATCAAACTCAGGATGCCCAGACAGGAGCCAAACAGCTTACCAACTGTGCCATGGCTGTCGGCAGTTGGTCTCTAAAATGCTCTCATGGTCTAGAAAATCAAGATACAATGGAAATACACTCTTCAAAAGCGCATTCAGGGATTATATATAATAATAAATTTGGATAATTTATATAGCGCCGTTTTTGTGAATATCTCACCTCAAGGGCGCTGAAAAAATGATTACGTTGTATCATTTCGGCTCTGGTAAGATTTGCGAAAAAGGTGCATTTTGAGTTTTTTTCTGAACGAAGATATATTTTCGGTTTGTCTGAGGGTGATTACCAACCTTTAAAGAAAAAATCTTTGCTTTTAAGTGTGAGATTGTACATTTGTACCAATAACAGAAGTAAAGTAGCTTCTGTATGGGAAAATTGAGTGATCAAATTAATATTGATATTGTATGTGTTTCAATAAAAAAAAATGTATTTATTTACTCTCCATGATTATCATTAGTACCTTTTCATCTACATCTACAAACTATCATGCCATGTTCCTCACAGGGTAGTTACTTTGCGGTACAATATCATGACCAGTGTCTTCCAAAATATTACGACAAATCAAAATCATATTTAAAATGAAAAAAGAACACTTACACAAAATGAAAGGGACTATTGGTGACAAGAAACAGTTGTTTTCCCGCGTCGGCAAGTCTGGTGAAGTATTTTCTTATATCTGGATTCGGGTAGATGTACTCGTTGACATTCTCAGCAACAACACTATGCATCACTGGATGACAACTCTTTACTGAATTCTGGAATCATCGCAATTGACAATTTAATGTCGGTTAAAATATTACTCAGATCTTAATCCAAACAGAGGGTTTAATAGGAAGTATGGAAGGTAGAGGATCCAGAGATGTGACCTTGTTTAGTCTACTACAGGATCGTTAATCACCGAATTAAACCATTCATTGAGTGATTGAGTATAGCCGTTATCCTGTATTAAGAATAGAAACAGAAAGAAATATCCAAAATAGAAAAGGTACAAAAAAAGTACCTTAGAACTATCAATTACAAATCACACATTCATTTTCTAAACTATACAGATTCGAGAAAATTTCATGGCCTTGAATCTCTCGAGAACCGAAGAACCCAGAAAGACCTGTCACTTCTACACAAAATAGTAAATAACTGTTTTGATGCTTCCCAAATAAGAAGTAATATACACTTTTATGTGCCTGGTAGAACAATCAGACACTCAAAATTATTTCATATACCACATGCTTTCCATGCATTTGTAAGCAGTATAAGACAAGGTTTTATTATACTGATATATCGCAGGAGTATATCGGCAATGACGCTGTGATATGAGGCATAGAATAACTAACTCCTTTATCCCCCCCCCCCCCATTCCTACATATCCCATTGTCATTTGCATGTTTATAATTTTGAATTACTTATGGTCTTCATTGTTTATTTTTTGTATTTTATTTTTATATTATGTATAATGTAATGTTTGATGATCAGGGAACTATTTTGACAAATATTTAACATTCACTGTTGTCTTTTGTAATTTGCAAATTGCTGTATGTTTCCCCTTAAATTGAATAAATGAATAAGGCCAAACAGGAAGAAAAAACTAATAAAATAATGGAAGGAAAATACAATAAATCTACTAATAGTATCAGAATTGGACAAAATCATTACTTATCATTCAGTTTTACATAGTTTTCAAAACACCCTTAGCTTTATTTAGCATCTTTTATACATTATCATTACTATTGCAATATATATGAACTCCATAGTGGTGAAAACAAAGACGTTATAATTTTAATGTATAAATTAAAATGTGTCACAAAGTATTAGATGCAAAGTATTAAGACTTATGTACTATGAAGTTAGCTTACAATAGCAAAATATTATCTTGGTACAGAATCAAATGCAACATGGTATTAATGTATGTAATATCATATATGTATGATGTGCAATAAATTCACTTCAATAAAGAGCAATCAGTGTTAATAAAACTACAGATGTGTGCCCATTAAAATGACAGCAATATACTTAATGGTGCATACGATTGATAATCCAAACAATATCACCATATACTTTGTGTTTTCTACTGTAACAATAAACTCCAAGGTATCACCCTTGGCTAAACATTAACACCTATCACACATTTTTATCATAAAAAATATTATATAAATGTATTTTTATTTTGAAAAACTGATAAACAATTATTGTATAATCTACTATTTAAAATCCAATAACTTTTTTCTCGTCTTTATAGTGTCATCACTGTTGATGTCAAAAAACTACATGACATCAACAGTAATCCAGGACTTACACAAAAATTTGGAAATACTTACTTTAACATCCCTGAAGAGGATATCCGGATGATAGTCAATGTGCTTGCGAATGAACAACTCGGCAACATTGCACAATAGACTGACTTCTGGTACAGAGAATAAATCGGCCAAATGTATCATCTTTGAGTGTGCATCCTAAAAATTAAATAAAACAGGTAATACAATTAATGTCATACATGGTGTAAGATGGCAATTTAGGACAAACAAAGAGAACAAAATAATATACTTTTCTGACATAGGAACATCTCACAATTATTCTTATGTATTATAATTTACTTCCTGTCTTTCAGAATTTCAGTTTTATAGTTGGACCAAAATTTCCTTGGCTACTCTTATCAGTCTTGCGTGACTTTTTGCTGGAGTTTTTGTTTATTTTTAAAAAATATACCTAATAATCACTTCCTACATCCTGCACAAGTTGCAAGTTTCTTTTCAAATTGTACTTTTTCCATTTAACTGGTGTCATCCTATAAATCCATCCAAATTTCTATTCCTCCCAAACCATGGTTCCACGACAAGGGTATGGCCAAACGAGACGTGTCAAATATATGTCGCATCAGACTAGGACAGTCACCTCTATGTAAGGAATAGCCCTTCGTGTGCTTGTGGAGAGGAAGTTGAAACCCTGGACCACAAACAATTAATATGTCACATCTTCTGTCATTAAATTCCCTACATATTTATTTACATATAGCAAAATTTCTTCGCCTTAATGGATTCAATCTATAATGCAATAACCTCTTGTATCAAAATAATTAAATAACATTTTTATACTGGCAGTAATCATCCTAAAGATTGGGTGGAATGCCATATAAGCTAAAAAAAAACGGTGTTTCCAGACCAGATAAGCACGATCTGCATGAGAAATAATTTTAAATAAATTTCTCCTATGCTGAGAATTAAACCAGTGCCCCGTTCCACCATTGTACTTTTCACTTTTCGCTTTGCGATTTGAGAATTTCGCAAAGTGCAAAGCGTTCGCGTTCCACGAAAAAAAAAATGGTCACTTTGCGGCGTCGCCAAACATTTACAAAGTCTTTTCAATTGACGCTAGCGACACCTAGTGATAACTTAGTAGTACCGAGTGTTTCGCGCGTAGCGTACACGATCATTTGACACCGTTCGTTCTTGTCTTTTCTGTGATTTCGTTGTTGTTGTTAGAAAATGAGCCGGAAAGACAATATTAAGAAAAAAATAGCCGTGTTGGAGATTATTTTGAAAAGAAAGGAGTTATTTTTGGAGTAATAAGTGACACTATCACTAATACAGTGAAACAACAGATGCTTCACTGAATTATTTGCCGTTGAGGAGACAATCATTTGCTTCTCTCAGTGCTGTTCTGTACCTTAAAATATGTGTAAATGAGTAGTGAAATAATCATATATATGTACTTAGAAAAAGCGGACATAATAATCACACAAACATAGTATAAATTACCTAAAAAAATCAGAATAAATCGTGTACTTAATCAAGACATATTCACACTGAGTGCTATTTATGCGAAAACATTCGAGGAACTGCGTGGGTAAAATATTTTCGAAATTTATCCTTTCTCTATAATTTCTTACAACCCCGTCTTCCTCATCCCTTTCTTACAATATTTTTTGCAAAATTTTATAGTAAATTTACTCAAAAATTCTAAACAAACAACTTCTACTTTCACAACTCGACGAATGGCAAATTTGAAATGTCAAAATATTCTTTTCAATTCATTCGCAAGGTTTGCAAAGTTTTTTTATGAAAAGTAGCGATGGTGGAACAGAACGGCTTATTTGCTTTGCAATAGGCGTCTACTTTTCGCTTTGCACATTGCAACTTTTACTTTGCGAAAAAATGTAATGGTGGAACGAAAACAAGCCGACGAATTGCAAAGTTGAAAAGTACGATGGTGGAACGGGGCACTGGACACCGAATTCTACATGAAGATTTTTATAATGTATACAAACCTTTTTAGAATATCTGTTTGATCTTACATTCTTCTCTAATATCATTGCTTTTTTATTCTGTTATATAAAAAAATCATCAAAGAGAGCTTGTTTTCACTGCTTTCACGTATCTTCATATTTAAGAGGAAGGATATGTGTTAATTATTCACTCGACTAAAGGTCAACGTAATATGAATACTTTATGTACATAAGGCTTAACAGCACAAATAGAAATATACAACTAAATAATATATGCAAATAAAAAGATGTTTTAAACGACAAATTATAACAAAATAAATTACATACTAAATTAAAATTAGGGATTGTAATCCAGCACCATTTCAATCCAGGAGGACTTTCTTAAAAATTGCTGGATCCAGCAATGTTTGATTTTTAATAGACTAATATTCTCATAAATATAAGACAACTTACTTGTATTTGTATTTATACATATATTTTATCAATTGAAAATAGTAAGAATAAGTCATAATATCTCCCCTTAATTGTCTTTATTTTTTGTGTGAAGTTATTATATTGATTAATATTTTTGTAATGACAAAAAATGTCGCAGAAAAGACAAAAAAGTCCGCAGAGATACTGGACACCTTCGAGAGGAGGGTGCTGCGTAGAATACTGGGGCTTGTGAATGATTGCGAAGCCTGGAGAATGCGCTACAACGATGAGTTGTACATTTACAAGGCACCCAGAATATCTGTACATGCCAGACTGAACAGGCTACGATGGACTAGACATGTGCAGAGAATGCCGTCATCACGGGCACCAAAAAGGATTCTGGATGGGCACCCAAGTGGAAGAAGAAGGGTCAGGAGACCAAGGATACAGTGGGAAGACGAAGTTAGGAGGGATGCTGCTGAACTGCTCCAGGCAACGGATTGGAAGGCCGAGGCGGGAGACAAGAGAGGTTGGAGGCAAAGACTCGTGGAGGCCAAGGCTCGATATGGGCTGTAGAGCCATCGAAGAAGAATATTTTTGTATGTTAAGCGAAAAATTTCTCCATGGCAATGACTTTAAATTGAATATTCTATTTTTTTTTTAATTGCATATACGCAAACATTGGATTTTTTTCCTTATCGGGAGTCAAAATGGTATTTTTGTTGACAAACATTTAAACATTTTATAAGGACTGTTGCTTTCATTGTTTACAAATAAATTAATTAAATAATAAATTAATATAAATTAATAAAAATAAAAAAAAAAAAAATAAGAAAAATTCTCAATTTCTCAATAGATGGCGTTACAAAAAGGCTTTTCCATTACTCCATAGATGGCAATAGCATAGTTCCTTATTTTCAGGTGAAATGTTACACACTATTCAAATATATAGAATTCAAAAATTACATTGATAAGGGAACTCAATAAGAAGGCACAATTGGTGAACGTTGCGCAAGCGCATAAAGTGATCACGTAGGTGCCTCAAGTTCCTGGTTCTTCTACAATATCCCAACTTCGTCTCTATTGAGATGTTGAAAAAAATATGGTCAGTAAAAATAGCAACAATGATTTTATTTTTTCAATGTTGGTAAACCTCCAAATGTCTTACTTCGATAATCGTGTTATAACTTTTTTACAAAAAAATGAAGATTGTATATATGCAAGTTGTTACAATTTTAGATAAAGTCTTATTGTTTTCAACGCATCTTGCTGGATCCAGCAAGCCGAAAAATGTGCTGGATCCAACAATTGCAATCCCTAATTAAAATGTTACAAAGGAAAAGAATTAAAATACCTGAAATGACTAACTGTAAATTGATTACAACAACAACAATAAAATTCAGAAAAAAACTAACGGTGCATTACTATTATTGATAAGTTATCACATGGTAAAACATTAACCTGACACATGATACACGATAAAAATTATATAATGCTCGTAGCATTTTTAAAACATTGACTACAATAGATTTAAATACTAAAATATTCACCAACAGTCTTAATTACAGAAGGATGAGTTTATTGCAATCTATAACAAGTATTGTGTTTTATTATACATGGTAGAAGAAAGAAATTTTAATCATACTCAACAACATTTTAGGTGCTGATTGCCATAATATGCAATAATATCTTCATATATACTAGACAAGTACATTTATTGTTTTGAATATAGAACAATGATAAACTATAAGTTGAAAATCAAGTAAATATATTTATATAATTAAAAAAATATATTTTTATAATTAAAAAAATATATTTTTAAAAAGTTTTAATGGCCGACTGCACTACGGTTAATCCCAGGATGTATTTTTCCTGGGGGTTTATAACACAGAAATCAATGCAAGCGTTCGCACTGGCGTTTTTTTTTGTTCTATAACAAATCGAGTGGTTTTTTATTTTTCAGTCAAAACTGTAGCTGGAAAAAACATATTACTGTAGGGCATTTATTCATAATAACTTATGATAGGTTTGTAACAGTTTATAACAACATTAATAAAAATCACTATTCATAATAACATAAGGCAATAATGCTTTATAACGGCTTCATTATGTCTTTATAAGATAAACATGTTCCCAGGTAGTTTTAACAGCATTATAAGAAGGTTATAGTGTATAGTTTTAAGAGAAAGGAACACAGGCCCGAATTGCATGGATCAGACGAATCGTATCAAACGAATTTGTTTGTAGCAGGGAGTCCACTGTATCCGCAGCTATCGGATTGCCAATACATCTGTCATTCGGCTTTGTCACAAATTTTCCCTAGAAAAAAGGCGGGAAAACGTCACCATAAAAATGGACAGGAGTGCGTCAACTGCTCGGCAATATGTATGACGTTATCGGCATGCGTCGAAGTTATACCTCTCTGAGCAATGGCATCGGCAGGGCTGACAATCCGATGCATGCGGTCTGTACGTTTATGATCAGTGGAAGCACTTATATAAATTCCAATACAAAAAATGTTAAAATCAATTTGCTGCTATGCGTCTGATCCGTACGATGGGGACCTATGGATGTTAGCCCTTAAAGTATGTGTTTACCATTTTTTTTCCCCCAAACTATGCACACAGAAAAATATTGAATTCTACGGCCCAGACTACTAACATCCGTTTTCCAAATATCTAGAGAAAGATTAGCCACAGATGTGAGAGAAGATTTTCAGGATTTCAAATATAAGTGCATGTATAGAAAATTCTATAAGATAGCTAAGATGGAATGGAAAATCAATCGATGGATGACAATTACATATGTACATTGTGCAATTGACAATACAGATATATTGTGAAACTAGTTTTCGATACATCTCATAAAAATATAAAAACAAAAAACACCATAAGTATTAAGTTAAAATGTTAAGGAACATATTTTCCATATAAACAAAAATCAAATGCTAGTAGTCTGGATTTTACTAGTGTTAATATTTACATAAATACATAATTTAGAACACAATATAAAACTTACTACACACACCTAGTTATCAAATAACAAATTATTATTGTAGTTTAAATACTTTATATATTTCATATTCATAAATTTAATTGGAGTAAGAAATGCTTGAGTTATTTTTAACTCTTTAAAAAGTTTCAAACAACTAATATTCAGCAGGGCCTTGATACGAAACAAAACAATACTGAAAAATAAATAATTTTGTCAGAATGAAATCCGTAACCAAACCATTTTTTTTTCACTTCATTAAATTTCTTTTCAACTGGGAATCAAACCCAGGATGTCCTATAAAAGGAAAAACAAAAGTTAATTATACAAAACTGATGCAGTAAGTATACAGAACCAAATCAAAAAAATAACAGCGAAACCCTATAAATGCTTGTTTCTTTCATGCACATCTCTGTGTATTGGAAGATTAAATTATAACTGTAACTTCACAAAAAAAAATTTAAGTTTTAAGACATAAATCACAAGGGCCCCGGGCCCATGATACAAAAAGTGAAATTTTTTGAAGAAATTGCATGAATGTTGATTTTTTATGGAAATTTACACCATGACATTGGCAGTTTTACAAAAGACATTGAATCATTTACAAAAAAATTAACTAACAGGCTATTAACAGAGATGTTAAGAATTTGCATATTGGTTAAGGGAAAACAACAACTCAAGTCCTTGTACAAACCATGCTACTTGTTATTATTAACATAATATAATACTACCTACATGTAAGTTACAATAAATAACTACAATTAAGTGGGTAATCACCACATAAAATGCAGCATGCAAACAAATTGTGCCTAATCAATAATAATTACCCTTTCATTCTTAGAGTGCCCCTCCACATATGCTATAGGTATTATTCTATTTTTATATAGCTTTAAAACTTCATCTGTGGATAAAGGTGTTAGGCCTCTGTAAACAGAGCCAAACTGTATTTGCAAAAAGGAATCCAATTTTAATAGCACACCTTTTTCTATATCATAATGAAGACCACGAACGGCAAATCCAGGTGTATAGTCTAATTGGAGTATATCTGGTGGATACTGGAAAATTAATAAATAAAAACATAATAAATATTTGTGAATTACCACAATAATGAATGATGTATAGTTGTGTTGATTTTCTCACCCTATATTTCTGTACTAATGTATCTCTGCCAAGATTGTACAATAAGTGATCTAGAGATTCTTTATAATGAGCTAATGTATAATCGTAATCAAAACCATACACTTGTACTTCTTCCAGATCTAATTCGTTGCAGGCGAAAACTCCCTGTGGATTCACATCTTGCGGCAATTTTTTGGCTGAAAACATCACAATTATCTTAATACATTACACAAACAATGCATTTGCCACGATCTGACGGTCCCTTACTTGGAGGATGGTCCCTTATATAATTCAAAAATATGTTGACATTCAAAAATAGAACAACTCACATTTGCATTTCAACTTGGTTCTCTTGTACGCTTCATTCAGAATATCTTTTGTTGAGCATTTTCTCGTCTCGATACGAACCGGATATTTTTTCGGAAATGACTTGACTGTGGACACGGAAAATTCACAAAAATTTAACCCAAACAATCCGGCTCGATACATTTTTAACTTATTGCACTCAGTTGCACTCGGCTACAGTTCACTGAATAAAAAACACGACCTCTATCTACCTCTAATCACTACATAACCTATACAAACCTACGATTTCCCTATTATTACTTTGTGTCGTGAAATCAGCTGTCATATGGCGTTTCAGTATAATCTATTTTAACACATTACATTTTCTGTTTTGTTGTTACTTACTTCACATCATTCAGAGTTGTTTTTATATTACTAGTTGCATGTAACACATGAGATCCGACTTCTATATAAAACATCTAGGTATGTAGAGCTCTATATAATAATTTATATATTCATGATATGGTTGGTCAAAAGGGTTATTATTTCACTGTTTAAAGGGACTTGCCCCCCCAGATATATAAAGGAAACACAATGTAATTTAAAATATTTTGTTACTAGATATAAGGAAAAAAGTATTATTATATAAATAAATAAAAAAAATAATGTATGTCAGATAGGACATTATGCAGGTCAGTCTGTTTTTCCTATCCAGAAAATGAAAACAGCATGATGTATGTTTGTAGATTAAGTAGGTATCAATCTATTGAATGAGATATTGTATAGTGTTTACTGTCTTTCAATTTGTATGAAACGATGTCATCACTAAATTCAATTTTTTATAAAAATTGTTTAAAAAATTTGAGATGTACTACTATAATGTTCAAATTTTTTATAAAAAATAAAATTATCTAGTTGGGGTGTTTCGACTTTTTTCGATGCAAGTGACAGGAGAGGTTGGAGGAGGAAATTGCTGGAAGCCAAGATTTTATATGGGCTGTAGAGCCATTGAAGAAGAAATAAAAAAACAATATTCCTGTCTCAATCCAGAAAATATAAATGTGGTAAGCTTATAAGTATAATAGTAAGTTATAAAAAAAGAGTACATACATGATCTAACTGTCGATTTGTTCAAGAGCATTGATTTCTCTTAACATATCGACAAAGTATACCTACGCGAGATTTGTATGAAGGGTCTATACTTTTCCAACTTTGAAGTCAAAAAACACCAACTTAGAGGCTTAGCAGCATATATTTATTTATTTATTTGGAGGACAACATACAGCATATAATAAATTATATAAAATAAAGATGATTTGATTAATAATACAGGTTGTCGCTGAAGTTATTGTAGTATACTAAGATACATTAAGAATGGTTACATATCATGGTAAGATATTGTGTGAATGATGTGTAAAATTGCATATTATATAAATATGTGTTGAGTTTGATTATGAGGATGAAATTTTAAGTTTGATATATGTATTTGTTTAAATGTGGGGGCGCTAAGTAAGAATATGTCGATCTCTTGGAAATGCCTATTGTATGTATTACAGATTCTGTACATTGTTGCATGTTGAGCATAGTTGGTGTGTTGAGTGGTTAGGCGGAAAAGAGGAGTGTGTCTAGTTCTACGGGTAGGGATGTTTTTTTACTATTTTTAATTTTTATTTATTTATATAGAGAATACAACAGCTATAATATAAATGTTGAAAATGTTGAATTTCACTGGATGATTGAAGTATCAAGATTGAATGGAGTAAACTATGTGAGCTTGCAAGTGCCTATACATTCTCTCTTACACTTATATAGACACACTCACACACATTTACCCACCCTTACACTCATACGTACACACATACAGATATGCACTATCATTCAGATATAAATGTTTTTCATATGTAGCTTTAAGTATGTAAGCACAGCAGTCAAAATTTATTGTTAATAATGTGGAAATTTGTTATTGGTTTTAGTCTTATACTAATGTATCTATATAAAAAATGTTATTATACTGTAAATTTCCCGGAAATAAAATAAAATAAATAAAAAGATACATAATTTAAGAGAGCATGAGAATCAATTTTAATATTAATAATATTGTGGAGAAGCATCATATCAGATACAGTGCGTGTGCGCGTGCGCGTGCGCATGCGTGTCTGTTTGCGTGTCCGTGTGCGTGTGCGTGTGTGTCCACCCCCCCCTTATAGCTTTTGATCCGCTCGATGCACAGAGCCTAAAATTACAGAATATATAAATAGTTATAGGCCTGCAAAACTTTTATACTCAGGGGTTTCAATCAGGTGTTATCAACTTTTGTATTTTTAATTTATTTTTCCATATATCTTAAAAACCATAAAAGCTAGAAGGCTGAAAATTGGTATAAGTATAGACAAATACAAAATCTAGATTTATTTTTTAAAAGTTCCAGAGCTTCTCAAACATTTTTTATGATAAACTGACGTGTTTAACTGCCTTTAGTTAACATTTAGTGTGTCTAAAATGTTCTATTAAAGTTATAAGGGAGACACATACTAAAATTTAGAACATTTAATGTTCTACTCTGAATTCTGACTAAATCCATACAGTACATAACATATGTCTATGCTGTGACGCCTCTAAGTTGGTGTTTTTTGACTTCAAATATGAAAAAACCGTGAAAAATATAGACCTTGCATACAAATCTCGCGTATCTTGGCTTGATACTTTGTATATATGTTAAGAGAATAAAATTCTCTTGAACAAATCGACAGTTGGAATATACATTATAGCCTATTTTATCTGCATGTTCATAAATTATTTTGATTTTTTATAATTAGGTAGGTACTCTTCTTAATATAATTCCAATGGAAATTCTACACCCCTCTTACTTGGCCGACCTCTATCAAATTTCATCACTTTTTGCTTTGTATTCTATACTCATTGTTATTTTTTATATTATGAATCTAAATTATGTGAATAGTGTAAGCTAAGATAGGAAATCAAATATCTAGACAAGGCATGAACAAGTAATTATCTAAATAAGTCATAGGAGTAAATATAAAACAATAATAATATGTATTAAAAATGAGTATTATTATTATATTTTCAAACATAAATATTATTGTCAAATACAGCTATTACGTCGTATTTATAAATCCAATGAATATTTAATAATCTTTATATTTCAGGAAAAGCACTTCCGATCATGTTTTTACTTCTGTATCTGTAGTTGTGAGTTCTCAAATTGAAATTTTGTCCGCCCAATGAAAGAGGACAATCCCTATCTACTCTTGTCATGAAGCAAAGAGAATACAGCGCCATTTCTAACTCTGGTGAGGTACCAACAAAAAGTGTATCCACGGGCTTGTCGACTCCTTTCATTGAAAAGTGTAGCTTCAAAATGGCTCCTTTCTGGAAAAAATAATAGACGTTTATTCATTATAGTTTTAAAAATCAAACCTCAAAATTACAACCTACAATAAACCTCATTTGAGTAACTACCTTCTTTTGAAGATAGTCTCTACAGAGGTACCTACCTACTTACGAATAAATTGGAAAATGGGACTATTTTGCGTCCCGAAACTATTTTCGAGGACACTGGGACGGAGAACCGAAAAAAAAGGGATTGTCCCGCCTAAAATAGGACGCAGTATGTTAACGTTAATCATACATCATCTCAAGCACATTTATTTATTTATCCATTCAATTCATGTAAAATAATGTGTATAACAATGGCGGGTTTATTGCCATAAGGCAATTTCTTCTGACCAACCAAAGCAAGACGAGGCCATAAATAGTGTAGTGGTAGGTACATTCAATTTATATTATAAAGAAACAAATAGAAATACAAACACATAAAATTGAGAAGGAGTACTTAAACAGGTATAAACTCTTCAGTCATTTTTACACATTATATTATATAAGTAGGTACTTTCTATAAAAACTCATTTCACGTGATTCATGGAAAAAGTAAAACTCTATCAACATTGGCTCTACAGCCCATAGTGAGCCTTGGCCTCCTTCAGAATTTTCCGCCATTTAGTCAGATCCATCGCTTATAATATGTTCTCCAGGTTGCAATACCAATACTCTTTAAATACACCTGTACTTACATACACCTCCTTCAATCCACCTTGGTTAAAACTTACGTAATCATGGAAACTGTTTAATATTTTATGGTCAATATTATCAGCAGCCGTATTTCATAATGTGAGAACTTATTTCCAATCAAAATATTTCGAATTTCGAATATTCATATTTTGAATCAAAAACATGCCTGAGAACAAGGCAGCTTGGATCACATATTTTTCAATTGCCCTACATCTAAGTTCCCAATATCTTTAACACATCTGATTAAATTTAAAATATTTCCTCCTCATAATATCACCTCCTTACTCAGCCTTAATAAATTTCAAGTACTTAATGTTCTTACAAAATTTATCAGACAGAATAACATCAAATTGTGATTTCATTTTCTACTTCCCATTTAAAAACAAAACTTTTTTCACAACTTTTTAAATTTTTAATTTCAGTATTAATTATTAATATTTTTTTTTTTTTGGTTTCCCACATATTTTATAATTTGTTGTTTATTTTATTGTAATTAACAAATGCACGATTTTGTAACAAACTTGACTCTGGCCAATGTTCCTTCATTTGAGGTTACAAGTGCCATTTAAATAAATAATAATAATAATGCCTGAGAACAAATTTCGAATTCATCGGGAAATCATCTCCATTAAAAACGATATCGCATGTAACGCAATATACATACCTACGTTATACACACCATCACGCCTCACGAAGAAGGCAGAGAGAACTGAACGCCACATTTTTCTATCACGACAAACACTCATCGCCTAATCGCGATTCATGCATCGTCTTATACACATGTTCATCTGTTGTTCACGATTTTTACATTTCCGTCTTAATGACGCAATGTATTGTATACCTACTTATTCTTTATTTATTTGATTTGATTTAGTTTTTTCGAATTCTTCTTCATCTCCCTGGCCATATATTCCCATTATGTGGGGTCAGCCCTCCTCGTCCTCATTCACCAAGTATTTCCCTCCTGTGCGTCTCCTTCAAGTCTACCTCCTGGAACTCTCTTCTGGAAATTCCGCACTCTGTCCATCATAGACACGCCTTCCGCCCATTCTCATTTCAGCTGTGTGGATGCTCTGTTGGTTACTTCGGCGTTCCCAGCATTCGGCGGCATGGCAAGTCATGATAGATCTGATGACAGTTTTATAAACCTGACGTTTTATTTTGATGGGCATTCTACCATTACAGAGTACGGGAGACAACGACCTCCACTTCATCCATCTTGTGTTGATGCGATGGGCCTCGACATTTCCTTGGTTTGACAGGTATGAAACCAAATATTTGAAGCTGTCGTTTTTGGTAGTGTTGATATTTGGTGTATTTGCTGTAGTGTATTTGGCTCTTCTGAGGCTGACCAGAATAGAGACACGGCATGTACTGAATTTTTTGAATAACTTTCAAAAAAATAAGACAATGTTCTTTCTGCGTCCTCAATTCCCTCCTGCCTTTCAGCATTGGTGTGATCAGAATATTATGTATATTGATGTCGTGTTTTCTTTTTGCTATTGGTAAAAATACTTTATGGCAATGTCTTTGTCCATAAATAAATAAACACATATGAAGTCATATTAGAGGCAGAGCGGTCAGCGCGGTGGCTTAGTGATCCAGTGATGGATGTTTAGTTCATCTATATCACAAGCATTTATGCAATTTAGGGAATGTGTGAAGATGTATATGTACTTATTCATTAATTCATTAAAAAAAGATACTCACGTTCGGTAATTCCACTTTTTTCAAAAATCCTAAATAATTCAGTCTGTTGGCAGTTTCTTCGTTGTGGAAATATATCCAATTGTGAAGACCTACAAAAACATATTATAATCATTATGATAAAAACAATAAGTATAAAACAAGGTTCGGCTGCGGTATAAATCCTAATAAAAAAGCGATATTTATTTTGAGTTCCATGGTGACAAAAAAACGCAATAAATACACTAATGTACAGAAAAATATCGAATTTCGTCCATACCTAAATCGAAAATTATTTTCACCACTACCGGATATATTATTATGGCATACTCAATGACGGGTGTATTTTTTTATACCAATTCGTATACGAGCATTATATTAATTTACAAACTCTTATGCCCAATGCATTGAATTGAAAACTTCGTTGATCAAAAAGCAATACCTTTATCCGTAAATAAAAATCACGTTAGCAATACTGTAGGTAGGTACATATGTGTAATTATTTTAATAGTAAAATAATCAACCAAAAAAATAAATAATAAATATACCTAGTTATTTATATTATTGCTTAAATTAATTTATAAATGTCCATTTTCGATATACATATATTATGTACCTACGTTCTGCGGCCTAATTCTTGACTTCAAATCCGATTCAAATTTCGATGTTTTCGCTAAGAACCTACATTTATAACTGGAAATAATGGGGTAGATAGGTATTTAATAGTACATAATAGTAGATAATTTGCATAGAATTCTGATGAAAAATATGCCTATAATATTTCGTTCTATTTAATTTTGTTCACATAGGAACTTCATAATGCATTTGGCGGTTTTAATGTAAAATAATGTTTTCAATAATTAAGTCAAATTTAATTTAACGTTATATGCTCTCGTTAATGTGCAGTTGTAGTAAAATACATACCAGATATTTCTCCGTTCTTTAATTCCGACAAAAATATGTGTTCAAATCCAGAACTTCCAATTTTTCCTTGACCTCTTGAATACATGTTGAACCATATTTGCTTCAGAAGATCTCGCTGTTGCTTAGGATCTGGCGTAACTAAACCTGTTATTATTTATAAATGCACACAATTAATGTCATGATTATTAATTATTTTTCTTATAAAATCACGTTATTCATTTCATTTAAACCGTGTTAAATTTCATAATTAAAATTATGTTTTATTTTATCATAATAATCTCAATGTAAAAAATACCTTTATCTCTCAAAAATGACATAAGATGTCTCATTACAGATGTCGCCATCACAGCGTCCAAAAATGCATTTTCTTCGTTCTTTTCCTAAAAAAAAATACTATATAAATTTATCACTGAAGTATTTCAAACACAAACGGAATAAGAATTATATTATCACTTAAGAAATAGTTTTTTTGTATGTTTGAAAAAAAATAAACTAAGGACCTAAAAAGGACTTAAAATTATGAAAAAAATTAAGTATATATAATTTTTTTCATAATTCTAGTTGATTATGGAGTTCTATCATGAAGTGACAGTTTCAAACACCGAAAAAACATAACATGACCATTTCTGTAAGACGTGAAGAATAAAAGTCAGTGTGATAAAAAAATAAATCATTTTTTGTGGACTCACATTTAAAAGCTTTGTTTACGTTGAAATGAAGAATAAAAAAATATTTCACTTCAAACCGTAGATTGTTTACAGCCATATTGCCAATTTCAAACACATTATTTTATTTTTACATTACTTCTCGGGCAACTTACAGGTAAGTACTATGTCAAATATTAATTTAACACGCACCCAATAACAAGTTGCCATATTCTGGAGACTTACGATATTTATCGTCTCACAGGTCCAGACTAAAAACACAATTAAAACCTATGTTCCACCGGGAATCGAACCCAGAACCTTTGGATCAGCAGTCATATACCTAACCAACTGAAACACGAAGGCCGACTAAATATAGAACATTCATACTTAATGTATTGTGAACTATATAAATGGTACTAAAACAACAACACTATATGTTTGTATTAAATACGAAGTGTCCAATTTTATCAAAATATCAAATCAAACTAAAAAAAAACAAAGTTAACATGCATTGTCATCTGTAATATACAATTCTGAAAGTTTCAGAGCTAGAAGTGTGATTGGTAAGTTAGTTAAAAATCAATTAAAAAATTCCATTACGGACAGACAGGTTAAGTTATATAAAAATGTTATCCTAAAAATATTTAAACGGTAAATACATTGCACACATCTCGGTATTCACTTATTCAATTCTCTAAATCGACTTTTTACATACCTGAGGAGTTACGTATTCATTTACTGTAACATCTTGCTCATAATTATCTAATAATGTCTTCATAGCCGAGATCGTTGGAATAGTCCATGCATCAGCCTGTACAGTCAATAGCCTAAAAAAATATGCCAATGTTGAATAATCGCGTTTTTTCAACAAAAAGTTTTTGCTTATTCTCACTAAGAATTGAAACCAAAGCAAAATAACAATATCTATATGTAACTGAACTTTGTTTTTTTTTCTTTCCATGATCTGAGACAACAATGCATTCAGTCGGAATCTTGCTCTGTGGGCGGCATATTCCTTTACTAAATTTAAGTTATAACATGTGTCATTTTTTCACAATCGATAAAGATCATAATTTATAGGTATTCATTTTACAATAATATCTGCATAACTCAGATAGGACAAAAATCTAGTCACTGAGCATGTAGCGCTCTCCAATGAAAATGGAGATAATTTGTAACCTTATAAAAATAAATAAAACAAAAACTAACGGTTGTGGAGCAAGATCTTCTTTGGAAAATGACGTAGTTTTTCCTTGATAATTTACAGTTATATATTTTGCAGCATTGTTGGTATCTTTATTCAACAAAGCTTCACTGACATCTTTAAGTTCTTTATCACTGGCTATTTCATTTTTCGTAGTCACTCCGTTAACTTTCGAAGCTGGTGTTGACTGCTGAATACTGGGAAAGTTATCGCCTATAGTAATAGGGCGCAAATCTTGGGCTGTTCTCGGAATGTTTGATGGATTGGATATAATACCAGGGCCGCCAGGTTTGCTATTTCCTGCCACTACAGAACTCCAACTGGCCTGTTTTGGAGGTGGAGTTGGGGATACCACTCCTCCACTTTTAGGTAGACCTGGGAAATCGTTCTTTGCTCCAGGACCAAGTGGACTTGTTGGATTCGGTTTGGGTGTAACGCTCGATGACGTAGATATTGCTGTTCCTGGCAATACTGTACTCTTTGGCAAACTAGCCGGATTGGGATGTTGTGCAGATGACAATGTCGGACCATTATTGAAATTTTTATTTTGTTGCGTACTAGTTAAAGATAAACCGGGACCTTGTCTCGTTGGTTGAGGAACTCGAGGCACCTGTCTTTCATTGTCAGATATTTTGTCGTTAAAATTCTTAATCAGCTGCCTCACGGGTGTTAACGGTGTTGTCGGTTTTTGAGTCGTCGGTTTTGGAGTCGTCGTGGTAGTTGTAGAAACAGTTTTTGCAGTAGTTGTAGAAGTTGTTGGCGGTTCTAACTTAGCATTGAATCTTGAATTTGGAGGATTGACTGAAGGAGCTGGTTTCTTATGACCTTCAAAACTCAAAAAATCCAAATTTGCATCTTGGATTCGTTTATCGAGCGCTGGAAAAATGAAAAAAATATTTTTTAATGTAATGCTTTCTTTAGAAACAAAAAGAAAAAACGAAGAGAAAAGAAAGATTTATGATTATATTTACAAATTCAATATTGACGTCGGTTTTTTTTAATCACGTTAAATAAAATGATATTGTGTATTTTTATTTCATTATCATTCTGTATTGTGTTTCATTGTTTGATTAATATTATATATACTTAAATAAAGACAAACGAAGTTGTAAAATAGAATTATAAATTCATAAAAATCATAATTCTAACACACTGATTTTGAAGTTTTAATGTGTATTTAGAATATTTGTATTCCTAATTACTGAAATATATCTTCGTTATTGATAAGATGCGTGAACTTTTCTCATATCATTTGAACCTCTTACATTTAATAATAAATAACCTTTACTTATTTAAATTACAGATAGATAGCACGTTGAATTAAGTACTGCTTGATTTGAAAAAAAATGTAGAACAAAACATTCAATGAAAATACAAATACCTAATTTACATATCCTCGATTCAATTAATATATGTATAATGTATCTATCCTAGATATATATAACAATAATAACATAAGGTTTACATTGTAGTAATATTTAATCCGGAAATCAATCATTTTGTTCCATGTAGATTCTTACTGGCCTAGTGGACATGGTGTGAAATTCCTGGGGTATTTTGATGCTGTGAAATCATTCCATGCAAATTATGTACGTTTAACAACGATAAATAACATAATATCATGTAAAAACGTAGTCGACTCAATTGATTTTTAAAACAAGTCTAACCTTACTGAAAAATATTAATTTAGTTATGTACAATGAATAAACAGAGCATTTTCAAAAATATCAAGGGGATGGGGCGCAATTTATTTTAATGCACCAGACGTTGAAAACTCTGGATTCGGTTCAGTATTCTTGTAAAAAAATATAATTGCGACAAAGAAGTTAGTATTCTTTCGATTTACACAAAAAAAAATCTGCAATTAAAAACCCAAGTGGAAAGCACCAAAAACTGCATTAAAACGTGTTTTTACAAAATTATGTGAGGGAGGTTTTAGTAAAATGAAAATGACTTAATACACTTAAATATTATGAATCGATTTTCGGACAAAATAAATTGTCGGATATGATTGTATTATCAATCGGAAAATATGTTGCATAAATAAATTTGCAACGCATATAGGTACATAATTATGTACATTGTTTTTTTACGGGAAAGTACCGTTTTGAGCGTTTGCCTCAGGCGCATCTTGTTGCGGCTCAATTGACGGTTAAATAAAAGATAAAATTGTTACAACTACTTTTATTGGACAATTATATAAAATATGTTACTAAGATAAAACCAATCAAGTCTCGAAACTCGTATATATGTATTTGTACCGTGTACCAATGTAAATATGTAGATATTTAATAATTAAATTATCTCACTATGTGCTTTATACTTATACCTACATATTAAAATATTAAATATATTTTAGTAAAAATATTATAAACTATTTCACTGGAGTATTTCACCGAGTCAAAAATAATAACATATTCATGTGTTTCATAAATATTTCTTTAAAAAAAATCCGTTTGGCAGCAAAAACTCCACTCGCTTTGGGTGCAAGACACTTTTTTTTATTGTTGTTATGTTTAATATTCATCTTTTATATTCAAAAATTGAGTATTTGATTAAACTTGAGATGAATTAACAATGCTGAATTGTGGATTACCTACTTATAATTTTAATACCTACATCAAATAAGAATCCGAGAAAATCACCTACAATCTTTGATGTTAGGCGCCACTGAATTTATTTTAATAATTTAAGATGAATGCACTAAAAGCATAATACATATTTGAGAGAGCAGAGTGTGATTAACAGTGAATCATTAACTCACCTGATGCAAATCCACAGACGAAAATTATCAGCAAACATGTATAAAAAGTGTTAAAATGCATGGTTTACAAAAAAAAAAACACTTTCTGCGATATAATTTGCACTGCCTGCTCCGGTCACAAGGTGTATTATATTTATATTAATTTGATATTGTGCTTTAATGGTATACAAAAGTGAGTATAAATAATCACAACGTCATTGTAACAAGACCTCAACACGAACGATCAGCGAATCAACCAACTGACTACTAAACTGGCAAAAATTTAATAGACTGACCACCTCCAACATTTTGTTTATACATAAAACTGTTCATGTTTATAAGGTATTACAAAATAGTATGTATACGAAGTATGTATTATATTGTATTGTAAATTTCGTATTCACATACCTAGGTACTTACATAAGTGTGAGATTGATATTGAATAGGCTTCTGGCAAATGGTCTTGAACCTCAGGATCATAATTATAATATATTGAAAAAATGGTACTCTCGAGTTTTATTGAATAATATAATATTATAAACACTTTTATATTTTGCCTCTAAGATATGATTGAGACAAAATATTATGTTAAATGACAAATTCACTGTCCATAGCAAACCCAGATATTTTTTTAAATAACAAATTTACAATGCACAAATTAATTTGCGATTAAAAAGATTATAATTCAGAATACATCTATGGGTCGAAGACATAGCATTTATGCTTATTTTAGGGAACGTAGGAAAATGTATATTATGTACTTGTTTTTCACAATTCATTTAAAAAAATATACATACATAAAATAAAAACATAACAATATGTTTCTATTAGATTTAGTTTTCACCATACTTATTCCATCTTCAATTTCATTGGTTGTTTAATTTTGTTTATTGTTTTTAAAAATATTTTATGAGTTGATGAAACATTATAAACTAAAGAAAACAATAGAATCATGGATAAGAAACAAATAATCTACTGCAGAAACATAGTCAAGACACAATAGTTTAGACGTTTATTACTTATATTATAAAAGTTATTTTTTTAAGTAATCAGTAATCAAGCATGCATGTACGGTATGCGATCCAAAACCATTCATCCGATAGCAATAAAACTTTAGTAAATAAATTGTCGAGCGTATACCCGGGATGGTTTCTGGATTTAAACATTCTTCTTCTTTATCGTGTAGGTATTAGGTGATTTGACCTATGAATGTGGACTATCCTGGGAGAAGGAAGTCCAACTGTCATTCCTTCTGTTCGCAGGTTTTCCGGGTAGTCTTCAGTTGTTGGATATTTCTGTTTTTACAATTTTGACAATCCATATTGTCTTGCATAGGCATTTTTGTTTTTCCTACTTCTTTATTTTTTACTTGTTTCTTTAACTTTAATTATAAGATTTAGATAAATTTATATTTTTCTTAACTTTCTGTACTTTTATTTGTTAATTGTTGTGTATTATTATTATTATTCTATATATCTGTGAATCTGTATACATTATTTTCTTTTCATAAACAGTCAATTCCATTGTTATTTTTTAAATGTATGTTTTTATGATTTTTTGTAGAATTTGCTGGGTAGACGGGAAATTGATGTATTTGACATGCGAACCCTAGCATAGTGACACCAGCTCTCTCTCTGCGGTCGCAGAGAGGGCCGTCAGTCCTCTGGACGCAAGGCGTCCTAGTTATGTAAAGTGTGACCAGCTTCGGTCTTGGATCGAGAGAGAATTGAAGGCACTCACCCCAAGAACGCGGTCCTTTCCTCTTCGACCGTCTGCTGAGGGAGACGCTCAGCAGATCACCCCGTCGTAGACCAGCAGGAAGCTACAGGTGGGTGACGTCCTCAGGTATAGGTCCTCGATCCAGAACAAAAGAAAAAAGAGAACAGAAAAGCGATTGCAGAGAAATTCTGGGTCAAGGGCGCGACAGGCTATGGTAATCCTCCCCTCTACACGGTTACAAAAGAGGGGCCCTGGCTTGCGCTAGGGCAGACACTTCCCAGGTCGTTGGCGCCTCGAGTCAGTAATAAGATAAAGTCAGGTGTAAAAATAAAAAATTGCAAGTAACGAGGCGCACTACGGCCTGAGAAGCTGCTTCTATCCTTCGGCTGCAGTCTGAAGAGGCCTCTACAGTTACAAAGTGCTGCCAAAAGATTTACAAAAAATTTACCGCGTGGCGGAGGTACCTTAAGTGTTCAATTTTGGGGCAGTTGCACCTCTGTTGTGTCAGGGCCTGTTGGGATTCTCTGGCGGAATCCCAAGGGTTCTTTCAGTTATCAAGTTGGTTTTTTTTGTGCCGGAGAGTGTCCGGCAGTCTTTTTATTAAAAAGTCAGCTGATCAGCTGTCGGTAGCTGTCAGACTCCCGTTTTCTCGAAAAAGTTACCAATCAAAATCAAAATAAAAATTACCATGTAAAAAATTAAAATAAATTCCCCAGAATTCCGCTGACGGTCGGGGTAGGTTCCGCGGAGAAATTTAGCCACAACCTACTCGAATAGGACGGTGGATCTCTCTCGCGGACATGGGGCCGGTATCAATAGTATCGAGCGGCTGACCTTAAGTTTATTGTTGTGAGTCGGGTGATGCATTTGGGAGTAGACTCTATTCATTGTGTCATGGCCACTTCATTTTTGCCTCGTTTAATGTACTTTTTGTATAGGTATCATTAATTTTATCTTGTTTATTTCACTCTTGCTATAATTAATAATATATTATTCTATTCTATAATATTTTGCGGCTATCCACTTGTTTACGAGTGAACCTAGCTATATGTGACTAAATATTATTCGGTCTGTCAATATACCAATTATACAAATATTTTATTTTATACTCGCGGCAAATTCTTTCTTCCCGCCATGTTAAATTGTTTAGTTAGTTTTCATATTTTTTAAAGTTGATTTTTTGGTGTTCCATCTGATATCAAGCCACACTAATTCGAAGCAAAGCATATTGAACATTTTTTTCTCTTTTATTATTTAAAATGATTTTATGATATTCAAATGTGATTAAATGTTTTAGTGTCAATTTGTAAAACTATTCTTAATTTGACAAAAGCATGACCACGTGGCATTTTCATATAGGCTTCATGTATATGTCGATGTCTAAAATATTTTAAAAATACAAAATATTTTTTATGGCAAAATTTTTGACGTTTACTCAATATATTTTGGCGAATGGCAATAAACAAAATAACTGTCATTTTCTGTCAATATTATTTTATTTGTACACATTTGTAAAACATTTATATATCTACAATGTATTGGTTTTTGAACCTAAAATGTTCTCACAAAAAATATATAACGCAAATTAACAATATGAAGAATATGATAGCATTCTGATCTTGTCAATTGATTAAAAAATCTAAAATATACAAATTTGTCATGGCGAAACTTCAGAAACAAGAATTTGAATTTTTAATACATATGAATATTTGGATTACAGCAGTTGTGTACAGTATATTGAGCGTATTTTCATTTTCAAAAAGTAAGTAAGTTTTCGTTATTTTTATTAGTGGAAAATCGAAAAATTAAATTGTGTAAAACCTAACCAAAAAATATTTTAATATTCTGTCAAAAAAAATTACGGGGTACCTCTTTCACGGTGTATAAAACTCCTTGAACGAGAATGGTTGTCATAGTATTCTTTAACTTTACCTGTTTTAAAAGGTGTTAGGAAATATGTACATGTTTTTGCAATCCTTATTTAAATAGGTTTAAGTTACAGAGAAACACTAGGGCCTCTTTCTATTTGACGTTAAAATATGTATACATTGATTTTATTTTCAGGCATTGATTTGACTAATATAGACTTAAGAGAAGATTTCACCAAAGGATGGGCAATACTGAATAGATTGAAAGATTCATCAGATTATGAATGGAATACTTGGAAAGTATTTTCTTTGAATCTCTTACCATGGCTCTGTCTTCATTTCTGTGGTGCAGAATTATTTAGAATAAAAACAATATCTCCTCGATATTGGTACACTTTCATAACTTTTGTATTTTTCTTTTATAAGTTTGGTTTTGTCGCATTTATTTTGTTCGTCAGTCAACCATTTCTTTATTATTTAATAATAAAAATGGGCGGGAGAAAAACTTCAATATGGATCAGTAGTTGCGTGATAATGTATCTAATAAACATACTTAAAAGGATTTATGAAAATCCATATAGTGTTTCGTTGTTGGAAATAAAAAATATGAATCAAGATAATCTTTATATGATTATGATTACTGTATCGTGGATTCACTTGAGATGTCTAAGTTATTCCATGGAAGTTATTGATTCAAATATTAACTGTGATATTAAAAAAAGTAGCTTAAAAAGGAATTGTATTCCATTGAATCTTTTAAATCTATTGAGTTATACATTTTATTTACCGCTGTTGTTTTTGGGACCGGTAATTTTATATAACGACTTTGAAAAGTCCTTAGACAAACCCATTACCACATTGAAGAGGAGATTGTATTGTTTTATTCATAATTTCACCAGATATATTGGATGGCTATTCTTTACAGAGTTCTGTTTGCATTACATATATTTTAATGCTCATGTATTTCATATTGATGTAAGTTGTATTAATTATTTATTATATTATATTGTAACATAATATGTTCCCGCTGCATCAAAATGATTTTTTTTAATATTTGCCATAACAATAAAAAAACATTTTCGGAATATGATAATCAAACACCAACTGTAGATGTTCCACTTTTGAACATGGTCACGGGAGTGTTTTTTTTGCTAATTGAAATGTCTATATGTGTATTTAAAATGCTTGAAAATTGAATTACTATTTAAAAAAATCAGGAAGCAAAATATGTGTAGAGAAAAGAACGCATTTTCATGCGATTTTAAATATTTTGGCAAAATAGGCTAGTTGGGCATTATTAGTCAGCTCATAAATGTAAATCATTTGTTTGTGTAATATTTGAAATAAATAAAATATAAATAAAAATGTAACTAAGCTATTTTGTAACCAATCAAAATTATTATTGTAGATAATTAGGAGTATGCCCGATTGGTGTCTGTATGGTGGTGGATTGTGGATGGGTCTATATTTTTATCTGAAATATTTAGTAGTTTATGGAATATCTGGATCACTGGCAGCACTCGATCATATAAAGCCTGAAACTCCTCCTCGGTGTATAGCCAGGGTACATCGATATTCGCAGATGTGGAAATATTTTGACGTTGGATTACATAAATTTCTACTGAGGTAAAAATTTTATTAAAACATTAATTTAACTAATAAACTTTAATTTCCTTATATATCCAATACACTGTTTATATAATAATTTATCTCAACTATAATATAATTTTTACTTAAAATAAAACATTTTTTCAGTTAGTATATATAATCTCGGTAATGCTAAATAAAATTACTTATAACAAAAAATCTATAATAATCAACTATATTTTTGAGAGCACATACAAACTTGGAATGGCATTTTATTATAAATACTTATTTTTACCGGGTGTATTTGGCGAGTTCATTGCCAGCAGACAATTCCTAACCAAATTCATTAGATGTTAAAGCTTTAAGAAGCAATAATTGCATGGGAATATTTATTTTTTATTTTTCCTCTTCTAACAATTGATTTAGTAGTATCATACAATTTTTATTTAACTTTCAGTTTGTACCATAGATTTTATTATTACTTAAAAACACCTGCATAGACGTAATTATGTAAAAAAATGTAAGTATATGATAAAAGATAAAAATCTATGTTTTACCAGTTGATTCGGGCCTAGTCGGCCGAAACATGGTCCTGATACAAGGAAAATATATATGTACGACCAAAATCAATTTTATTCAATTTGAAAATGCCTTGTATGATAGAGTTCTAAACCTTAAATACAATTCAATATTGACAATTTAAAATAATCATTAGTTGTTTTGAATCAAGGTATTTTGTTTTTTCTCATGGTAATAATTTACTTCTTTGACAAATTTTTAACATCTATAGCTTAGAATATATATGATACAGATACCTAGTCAGCGCAATGAATGTATGCCAACTAAAACTACGCTGAAACAGACGAATTTCTAGTATACATACACATACCGATACGCACACATACATAATACGTAGACCAACCGATCTACCGCCTCACACACACATGTAAAAAAAAACATTTGAATTTGAAATTTGTACTACACGCGGCTTCTGTACCTACATTATAATTCTATGATCTATAGAGACGAATTTGGAATATTATAGAAAAACCAGGCACCTTCAGGGCTTACAACCTGTCATTGGCTAGTTTATGTAATCACTTTATGCGCTTGCACAACGTTCACCAATTATGCCTTCTTATTGTGTCACCCTTATCAATGCAATTTTGAAAATTCTATATATTTTAATAATGAGAAATAGATTGTTTGAAAATAGGACATTTTTACTATTGCCATCTACGATGTAACGAACAAACTTTTTTGAAACGCCATCTATTGAGAAGTTGCAACCTTTGAAAAACATTTAATTTACTTTTTATTTACAGGTACATTTATAAGCCATTTGTAAAAGGAATCAATAAAGAAAATATCATTGTTCTCTCAGTCGGCAGAGCATTTGCATCTCTTATTTGTTTCACTTTTGTATTTATTTGGCATGGAGCGCATGATTTTATATTGGTATGGACAGCGCTCAACTATTTGGGTATAGTTTTGGAAAGTGTTGGCACAACAATATCACAGAGTTCCTATTATGTAAGACTTAAAATACTTGTGTTGAAAACTCCAGTTATGAATGAACGATTCAATGCATTGTTAGCTACCCCAGTATTGATAGTATCGGCATTGTCAAACTTTTATTTTTTTGCTGGATACGACGTAGGAAACATCTATGCAGAAAGAATTTTGAATCAGTCGTTTTCTACGCTTATTGTCATGTTTGTGTGTATGTACAGTTCATGTAGAATATCACAATATATGAATTCTTTACATGCAAGAAAAATTATGACTTAATTTTTATAAGTACATAAATATATTTTTGTACAATATAAACATCTTTTATTTTATGTAGTTCTTCTTCGTATTGAATCGATCTTGATGTCATCAACTTTGTTTTAATCACAATTTGTTTTATTTTTAGAAAACTCAAATTCAAATTACATACATGAGTTTGAATATTACATTCAAAATTATAAATAAGTACATTTTCAACATTGCATCAAAGAGTTAGTATTTTCCATACATCTGGTCCTTTTTTTAGTATATATCCATGTAGGTTCAAACTTTCAATTAAACCTCCAGCATTGCCTGCAATATTAGCTGCTTTATGAATTTGGTATAGTTCTGCATTTGTAAATACATCCTTCCCTTGTTTATTAGCCTGTTTTGTTACTATGTCTATAAACTTTTTAATCTAAAAACAAAAATAAAATAGTTAAAAATGTAACTACCAGTATAGCACAAATGAATAAATAATTTACTGTAAAACAATTTACTGTAAAAATATAGCTTCATGGTAAAATCTAATAAGAAAATGGAATTAACACATTAGATGGTGAGAGTAAACTTTTGGTTAATACACTTAAAACATTTTTTTTTTTAAATCATAAACTTCATTACGCCAACACTAACTATCCACTATATAAAATTTATATAAACATTTTATTCATAGAGTGGTTGACTATAATATTTGTGCTCTACATAGTCAAAGTATTTTACTTTTACAGAAGTAACACATAATAATATAATTTATGAAACAACGGAAAAGTTACATATTTACCTGCTCTCTTGAACTCATTCCAGACCCATGTATAGACCTAGTTATCTGTATATCTCCAAATTCATCGTTAAGTGTATCATATAAACTGTGCTTCATCAAAGCTACAACATCTCTTGCATCATCTTCAGTTGCTTCTTCCCTCAACTCTACTCTAGCACGGGCCTATAAATTTCATCATGTTGTTAGTATATTTATCAATAAAAAACACTACAGATTTTCTTTGCCATGCCCACTGTTATTGAGGAGGGCATGGCATGGGACAAAGCATTTCCAAGAATCTTCATTCTATTATAACCTTCGTAATGCTTTCCTGATTTTGCCACATTCTGCTCTCTCAACCCTCAAATGGTCAGCCTTAATAGCCATAAATGGTCAGCCCATATATAATAAATAATTGAATTTTTTTAGATATTACTTATTAATAGAGACCTGAATTATTTGCGTTATTTTTTTGGAAAAAAGCGAGAAGCAGTGCTATTTTCATGAAATCAGTGAAAAGCATTGTTATTTTTAAAAATATAAATGAAGAGATATAAACACATGATTTAGATTTGCAAGTTCTTTTTTCACTATACTTAAAAAAAATTACATCCTTTACAACCTTTTTTTTTAAGTTTTTTTCTCTTGTTTTCCAAAACAGTATTATAGGAGGATGAATCATGAATCATATTGGCTTATTTTTATTTAACATTATTTAACCCATGAAGCTATAATACTAATTTAACCTTTTCCGTGCTAGGCGTATGCTAAACAATGTAACACCTCAGTGCGGCGCAATTTTCGGACGAAATTGAAATTGCCATATCTCAATAACTACTCACCTGAGATATTTGAAATCTTCGACAAGAATATTCTTTTTTAACTGTTTTTTAAATGTTGAATACAATTTTTTGTTTATTTTATTTTTCTGCATACTATTTAACTGATTTTTTCAACATGACAACTTACAAAATCATGACATTAGCAAAACAATATCACATAGGTAAAAAAAAATATGGGAAAGTATGTAGTGAATAAAAATCAGCTAAAAATTTATGGATTTTTAAGTATTTATTTGAAAACAAACACAGTTTTCAACAATTGCTTAGTGCCTTATACGTTTGTATGAAGTTTATCTGTAAGTGCTATGACCTATGCGCCGCTGCACCGTGACTTTATCAACTTATATAGTAGAGAATAGTCATAAAAGAGTTTAAGTGAAGCATTGTCCATCCCGATTACCTATAGTGATCCACACTGGTGTAGCGAATGATTCATCACGATAACGTCTCGGGATTAGCACTGAAACGGTTAATGCATTGACTATTTAGATTTCACCCGCAGAAATTTGAGTTACAATAATTAATTTTTATTTCTGCCTTTTTGGTGGATAATTTCTGTGATTTTTTTACGAGAATGTCCTAAAAGAGCCAGGTTCGAGTGTTATTTTCGCGTTATTTGAGAAAAAATTGCAAAATTCGCGTTATTTTTGAAAATGTGTATTATTCGTGAAAAAAGCGTAAAATTCACAAATAAAATCGGGTTTATCGTCTATTATACCTTCATGGGTTTATCCTATTCGCGAATAATTCAGTTCTCTACTATTTAGATCTTCTCAAGGGGATAGTTATATTTCAAAATAGAAAAATTACTTTCGTTTTTCTATAGTAAAGCAGAAAAATAAAAAATGTATTGTATGCAATTTTAATTATTACTTGATGATTATGTAATAAATTAACACTGTTCTGTATTGAAAGAAAGTATATCACCTGAGTTAATCTAATACAAGCTTCTAGTTGTCGAGTTGTTACTGGTGTATTTCCAGAAACAGATTTATGAGACTCTCTCATTTTCAAATAATATTTTTTCAATACTTGTGCAGCTTGAACACTTAACTTGGGATGAACATATTTCCTAGCATAGGCTATGTACTTCCTCATCAGTTCTAAAGGAAGAGGATCAAATACTTCTCCGGGTTTTAACTTTAAACGATCACTGGAATAAAAATTGTAACACTATTAAAATATACAAGAATTATTTTTAAAAAATATTTTAAGGATACTATTGCTATTTATTTGAAAAGGGCCCAGAAAGCACACAGTTTTAATAAAAATAACTGAAAAATTAATAAATATCTTTGAAAATATGTACCTCAGAGACATTTCTGTTTGTTGCGAACTTCCAGAAGCTACAATATTTGTTACATTACCAAAAGCCTTTGGTTTTTCTCCAGAATGTAATGCTAACACATGTTCTGACAATAAAGCATCTAGTTGCTGAAAAAAGTTCAGTTCATGCTCTCAATAATTTAACTAAGTTAATTATTATTCTCTCTATTTAAAATAATATTATAAAATATACCTTATTCGGTTTATCAAGAAGAATGAAAACTAAATCAAAACGAGATAGTAGCGGAGCACTCATATGAAGATTTTCTGATACTGTCTTGGATCTGAAAATAGAATAATTTTACAGTCAAATTATAAATATTTCTTTGCACAAAATATCTACACAACATTGATTGAATCAAAACTTACTGATTATTTTTGAAACTTTATGAAGGTACACGCACACTTAAATCATATAGAATTAAATGATCTCATAATAGAAAAATCTTTTCAGGTTAATACCATAAAGTTATTTAATTAAGAGGGTGACTGCTGCCAACGTACCTATTTTTTCAATTTGATATACCATCATTATTACTAAACGAATCATTTTGAAAAATATAACCTAGTTAGTTTGGATATTAATAAAGAGAAATATACCTTAACTTTTTGATTATGTTCTGTATATATTCTTGTAGAAAAATAATAAGCATACCCCGATTTTAGACATTTATCTTGAATTTCTAAAAAAATATAAGGTATAGAGCAATATTTTTTTTTATAAATTAAAGAAGAACAAAATACCTGGAAAAATATGATATGACGTTGCATTAACGCATCAGGTTAAGTAAATAAACCAAAAAAACTTTTATTACGCAATGGCGCTGAATGGAAAATAAATGTTTTTTAGGTTTATTTACTAAACCTGAAGCATTAATGCAACGTCACATCATATTTTTCTAGATATTTTTGTCTTCTTTAATTTAAAAAAAAATATATTACTCTACGCCTTATAATAATAATAATAATAATTTGTATAGCGCCGTTTAATGATTCAAGATCATTCCAAGGGCGCTGTTATTGTATAGTTTATTAAAAATATATGACAAACGTTGAAAATCGGGGTATGCCATTATTTTTCTACAAGAATTTATACAGAACATTATCAAAAAGTTAAGGTATATTTTTATTTATTAATATCCAAACTATCTAAATTATTTTTTTCAAAACGATTTGATAAGAAATAATGATGGTATATCAAATTGAAAAATAGGTACGTTGGCAGCAGTCCCCCCCTTAAATAAAAAAATAATATATAGTTGTCACCAAACATTTTTATATTTTTCAGCCAGAAAGGACAGTTTGCGCACACACATCATCAAACCAAACCAAATTCATGTTACATACACTCATGTGATTGTTCTAGATGTTTGGCGATAACTATATTGATCATATTTGAAAATAATTTTATCAGATTTCTGTTGGAGCTGTCCAGGTTATGACTTCATATATCTTAACTGGATTCAGGACAAATACATGGTGAGCAGATTGAAGTAATGACTTCTCAAATATAATACCCAATGGATACGGAATATCTCCAGAGAGAGGAGACTGGTCACGGGTAACGGGGGTGACCTCAGATCGCCTCAGCGGGAAAGTCATATAATAGAGATGTGTGATTGCAATAACGAGACCTGTTACAACATTTCATAATATATTGTCGACCTTCATTGCTCAGTTGGTTAGGTATCTATCTGGCTGCTGAGCCAAAGGTCCCAGGTTCAATTCCCAGTGGAGACACAGTTTTTTATTGTGTTTTCAGTCTGGATCTGTGAGACGATAAATATCGTAAGTCTCCAGAATGTAGCAACTTGTTATTGGGTGCGTGTTAAATTAATATTTGATATTTTTTTTTGCGGGTGGCAGTTCTTGAGGAAAACACACTTAGGCCAATTGGCCCTTTGTGATACCACAATGGGGCTGTCCTCCCACTCACTCATCCCCCTTGAACCAGCCTGAGTGGCTAATGAATGTCATAATGTCTCCGATGTCAGCTGACGCTATGTCAATTAAATCATCATAGAAGAAACTTCCCAAGGATCTTCTCCTAATCCTAGTGACAGAGAAAGTGAACCACCGTCTCCTCCTCCTCTTCGTCTTGGCATGCTCTGTAGTAATCGTATGCCTCCAGCCCTAGCCTTCTGTCATGCTTTCCTATAACCCAGTGTCCCGTTAATACTGATATGACTCTGGCGAGTTAGTCTCTTCTGAACGAGAGTATTTCTCTGGTTCTTCTGAGATCATATTTTGGCCATGTTTGTCTGGCAATGGAGCATGTGCTCTCCTCAGACCACCTTTGGTCAGCACAAGCAATCATTTTCTCACTGACCCGGAGTTTACATGTTGTCATGGGGACTCCAGGTCTGTGTTTGATATTGTCTAGAGATAACAGGGTACCTTTTCTGGCAAGTTCGTCTGCCCTACAATTCCCCGCTATATTACTGTGACCCGGCACCCACATGATATGTAGATTGAACCGCTCCGCTGCCCCATTTAAGATGCTGCGGCAGTTCAGGACCACTCTAGAAGTAGTACTTACGCCTTTTAAGGCTTTAATAGCCGCTTGGCTGTCTGTGAGAATACGAACAATGCTATTTGATACTGTATTGCCTTGTATCCATTCTACTGCTTCCTGGATTGCCAAGATCTCTGCTTGAAAAACACTACAGTGGTCCGATATTTGATATAGTACCTGTTAGTTGCCCGAGAAGTTATATAAAATAAAATAATTACAATTATAATGTAACTAAAGAAGTGCCAATCCTTTTACAACTTAATAATCAATATGTCAAAGGTCCAAACATCTAATACAAATAAATAGAATATAAAATCAAAGACACCAAAGATTGACAAGAATAAACATGGTGTCTTCAAAATAATTTTCATTTAAGTTTATTTAAAATAAATTAAAACAATTTTTTTTAACCTATCATAGTGTCCATGTGTTGGATTAGCTGCTGCAAGAATTGTGGGAGATGCAGCCAGCCTACAAACGACTCCTCCCCTGGCAACACTGACACTCCCTTGCTCCATAGCTTCCAGTAGAGCGCCATGACCCGCTGCAGACAGTTTGTCCAACTCATCGGTGCAGCACACTCCTCGATCAGAGAGAACCAAAGCACCAGCCTCTAAAGTAAATCCACCCCCCTCTGATCGACTCAATGACACTGTCAAACCACTAGCGGTGCAAGCGTTGCCACATACATATATACCTGAAACATGCAAAATAGAAATCAGAATATTCAGCACAGAAGTTAGGTTTGAACAGATCAATGGTAAAGTATTTAGAGCACTGACTTGAAAAGAATTTGAGAAAAATCAAGAGCATTTGTATTAACTTCATCAGTAATTAATTGACGTATTATTATCTGCTACGTGCAATAATACCTATATAAATTCTTTTATATAAAGTATATTGTTTCTGCTGTGTATATATGGCACTTGTTTTATTTTATTTAACTTTTAGTACATAGTATAAACAAATATACTGCACACTGTCAGGCTTATTGCCATCGGGCAATTTCTTCTGACCAACCAAAGCATGACAGGTGCTGATTGTATTCCTCAGATAATCTCGTGATCTTATGACCTAATGATTGTGTAAAATTGTATTTTATTGCAATAATACCTATATAAATTCTTTTATATAACATATATTGTTTCTGCTGTGTATATATGGCACTTGTTTTATTTTATTTAACTTTTAGTACATAGTATAAACAAATATACTGCACACTGTCAGGCTTATTGCCATCGGGCAATTTCTTCTAACCAACCAAAGCATGTGCTGATTGTATTCCTCAGATAATCTCGTGATCTTATGACCTAATGATTGTGTAAAATTGTATTTCATTTTGTGTAAAATTGTATTCAATATATAAGTTCTAAAAGTATATTATTTGCAGATTTAAGAGTTCAATATCTTTCTTAAAAAATATTTTTACTCAAGGTTCACTAAAGCTACCAATCGCTTTTAACATAAGAAATAGTCAATAAAAAGGAATTTATGAGTCCAATACTTTAAAAATTTATTCCTGAAATAGAAGAATGTTTTTGTCCATCAAATATAATAAGGGTAATTTGTAACCTCTAGGAGCAGCTAGAGTGGCAGCTTGTAGAAGTTGTGACTTGCCGAGGCCAGGGTCACCAACGATGAGGATATGTGGATTCGATCTGCTTCCGCCTTCAACTTCTGTGCCACCCATGAGGCCCAGTATCAGACCAGCTTTAACCATCTCCTGACCAAATATAGACGGGCACAACGATTGAACTATCAGTCGGAATACATCATCTGTGCCGTGGATTTGCTAATACAAAATAATAATATTTATTTATTGCACTCGAAAGTTATTCAATAAAAATATACAGCTTTAGGACACAAAATTAAATGAATCTGGCATACTCATCAACTAAAAATATTATCATTTATAAATCAACCACTGTCACAAAATTGTTTAGCAATAATTTATAAATAACATATTTATCAAAAATATTTTTAATACTATGTTGAATAACATTACATATTCCAACTGTCGATTCGTTCAAGAGAATGAAATTTTAAATCCAAGATACGCGAGATTGTATGCAGGGGTCTACTTTTTTCACGGCTTTTCCAACTTTGAAGTCAAAAAACACCAACTTAGAGGCTTCGCAGCATATATGTTCCATATACGGATTTACTCAGAATTCGGAGTAGAACATTTCGTGTGTCTGTGTGTGTCCCCCCCTTATAACTTTTGATCCGCTCAATTTACAGAGCCCAAAATTTCAGAATATATAAACAGTTATAGGCCTACAAAACTTTTATACTCAGAATTGTGAATTTTTGTTTCAGTCAGGGGTTATCAACTTTTGAATTTTTGGTTTATTTTTCCATATATTTCAGAAACCATAAAAACTAGAACGCTGAAAATTGGTAAAAACATAGACAAATACAAAATCTCAAATTGGTTTTTTTCAAAAAAATTCCAGGGTCACTCAAACATTTTTTATTAAGAAAAATATGTTTTAATGATAAATTTATGAGTTTAACTGCCTATATTTCCAATTTTTTTTTTAAATATCGAAAAAAGCCGAACCACCCCAACTAGATAATTTAATTTTCTATAAAAAATATTAATATTGTAGAAGTAAATAACAATTTTTATAAAAATTAAATTTAGTGACGATATTGCTTCATACAATTTGTATGGCAGTCGCCTATACACAATATGTAAGAAGACTAAATAGTTTGATACTTAATCTCCAAACATACATACAGAACCATCATGCTGTTTTCATATACAGGGTAGGAAAAGAGGACTGACCTCCATACTGTCCTATCTTGACATACATACCAACATGTGATAAAATTTTCAATAATTTGGATTTATGGGTTAATAGTTTGATTCTTATTCTTCAACTATACATACTATCGCTATCGACAGTTGGATCTCATGTGTTGCATGCAACTAGTAATATTCTAGAATTGATAGTGTCGTTAGGTAGTAGGTATATGTAAATTATAATAAGTATCTGAATGAGGGAATTATTCCCAATTGAAGCTTGATCATTGCGTGTGTTGAATTTTATTTTGATCTTTAGGTAAATAATTGACAATTCACACATTGATCTAATTATTATTTTACGGAAGTGTATGAGTAGGCTAACAGCTGGATAAAAAATAATAAAACACAAAGAGTGTTTATAACAGCAACGGGTGCAATAAAATATTTTCAATAATTACAAATAAATAACTAAACCTGTATAGCATAGTAGTCTTTGAGAGTAAATGTTAGAGTAGGATGATTGAGTGTCCTTTGATTGTGTACAGCAACAGCTTCTACGTACAGCTGCATCAATCTGGCTGCTTTCTTTCCATCTTCACCACCTCTTACTTCCCCTCTCACCTAAACCAATTTAACATTGTAATATTTAAATATATAATGAAACACAGGGTTTGCAAAAATCTGATATCTTTATAATATATACAATTTTTCTGTATGTGTGTACGTCACTGAACTCCTCCTAAACGGGTGGACCGATTTTGATGATTTTTTTTTGTGTGTATTTGAGTGGGTCTCTGAATGATTTAAATTTACAAATCAAATAAAAAATTGTAACAATGAAAATAAAAAATATAAAACAAATATTTTAATAAATGTACGCCTGGTATTACGCAAACAATATAACTTTTAAGATATAAAATAAAATGGGAAACAGGAGTTACATTAATATCTTTATATAAATATTCTTCTGTACTTACGCATTTATATAATATTCTTCTGTAAACACCTAAATGGCTGGAATAACAGGCAAGCTAATGTACAGCAAAACAGGACTTCTGTCAGATCCCCTAGTTTATAATAAATATCAAATATCCGTTATTTGATATATCAGATATATATCAACGATAAGCAATTTTCATTCTGTAAGTAAACTGTCAAAATGGTAACATAAAATATGACCTTTTTGTTGTTTATTTACATTATAAAAAATTAATACAAAATGGAGTATTTTTTGAGATTCCCATGATACTGAAAATTTTGGTCCTGTCAACGAAAATGGAGTGTGAAGGAGACGATTCAGTCAGTCACGAATTAGAGGCACTGTATGGCGAACCTAACATTGTACAGTTCATTAAAATAAGAAGACTGCAATGGTTGGGCCATGTCCACAGGATGAGTGATGATCGTACTCCCAACAAGGTTTTAAACACCACACCAGACTGAAGAAGAAGCAGAGGCAGACCAAAAATGAAATGGCTGGACGATGTGGAGGCTGATGTACGAGCGCTGGGCCTTACAACTGGAAGAGAGCCGCACAGTGTAGGGAGGAATGGCGACGGATTCTGAAGGAGGCCAAGGCCCACAACGGCCTGTAGGGCCAATGATGATGATGATGATAATGAAAATTAAAAACTGTAGGGGAACACGAGAATCCCCATTTTTATCCCCCAACTTAAATATCAATTAATATACATCCGCATAGATATCAAATGATATATATCCACTAATTAAATAATTAATATATGATATATATTCTCTGATGAATACTAAATTATATATATTCATCAGATAACTCTTATAAAACATTTTAAATATTTTTAAAACATAAATTGCCTTATTTTCAGTTTTAAATAATGTACTATGAACAACTGACTAAACAAAATTTTATCGGTAAAGGTAAATATTTATTCAAGAATGGGATGTCGATGGTGTATATTGAAAAGGAAATATAAGGGACTATAACAATCGGTGAGAACATATGAGAAAATGCATAAATATGTAAGAAGCAGTAAGGCTGTGTTTCTCGAACAAAGATTAAGGTAAAAGTATAGTTTAAAATACTTTGATTTCAAAAAATTGTTCAATACTTTTGGATGTTCCATTCAAATCTTATACTGTCAAACGATCCAATTTTATGAAATCAAAGTATTTTAACTATACTTTTGCTGAAGCAAATCAGCCTAATAATAGGAGGGATATAAAACTTCAGCATTAATTGTCTCTGCCTACTACACATAGGATTATGTTATGTATCTATTTGTATATGCTTTATTTGAAAACAAAATTACTTCAACATATGTTTTTTCTTAATAGTACATTTGTCTTTGAATCAAGTTATGAATAGAAGTTGAATAAAATATTTATACCTGCACAATTCCAGTAACTGATAACAAATCTCCAGGACATGCCAATCCAACCAAGTCTGCCTGTAATTCTACCTCTACACTTTTTGGAATAGATCCAGAAACACCCTAAAAATTATTTTAGGTTAAAATAAAATTCACAATTAAATATAGCACATCATAATACATGTAACTTTCTTCATCCCAACTTTATTTCATTCAAAATCTGAACCACCTGTGCTTGGGTCTCCTGAATTCTAGCAGTTTGGCAATCTGCTGTTATGGAAAAAGGAGACGATTGAAGATGTTCAAATTTCCCAATATTCTGACACGAACAACACACGTTGGGAACTGAAATATAAAGATAGAATGAATTTCTTATTGGCTGCGTCTCCAAGATTCTTTCTTTCCTTTCCTTCTGTTTGTTTTAAATAACTGCAGTAATAAATAAATAACAGTATGTGGCAAATAGTTACATTTATATTTGACATGGTACACTGTTAGTTAAATATTTGACATGGTACACTGTTAGTTAAATATTTGACATGGTACACTGTTAGTTAAATATTTGACATGGTACACTGTTAGTTAAATAAAAATAAAATAAATACAAGTTCCTTTTACCAGTAAATACACCCTGAGGCTGCATCAAAGCTTGTACTCCATGACACGATAGGCATTCAAAGGCCATTGATGTACAGATAAGACCAGGTGTACCAACTCTAATCACCGTTCCTCTGATTGTCACCAATTTACCTGTACACAAAAAAAAAATAATCTATTGACTAATATTAATCAGTAGCTATGGAATTGGAAGATATACATAAGACCTATTTAAATTTAACACTTACCAAAATAGTTAACTTTTAAACTAGTCAATGGTAAAATGGGTTGATGATTCATTGGTCTAACATGAATTTTTTCATCCAATTCAAAAACCTGTAAAATAAATGGACAAAATAAAACAGTCATAAGCATAAGACCTGCAATGCTGTACAGATTAGAGTGCTGGACAACATAAAATAAGCACACAAAACAACTGCACACAACTGAAATGAAGATTTTGCGCTGGGCAGGCAGGTGTAACACACCTTGATAATATTCCCAATGAGTATGTCAGGGGATCCTTTAAGGTAGCCTCAATAGAAGAAAAATTGGAAGAGAGCAGACAACGATGGTATGGCTACGTCATGCAAAGGGAGGACACCTACTCCATCAAAAATGTGTTCGGCATCTCCTCAAAGGTACGAGGAACAGTTAGACTACCGGCGAATTGATAGAAGAATATGGAGAGGGAGCTGGCGGCACAAAGTGTTTCACAGGAGACAACTCAGAGTCGCAGATCATGGCGACTGATTGGAGGATTGACCCCGGATGAATTGGGATAAAGGGGCAGGAAATGATGATGATGACTCATGAAGGGTCAAGGACAGCACGGAGAAGTTCCGATCTATAAATAGATTCAACTGGATGGCAACACTTCCACAAGATGTGTCTTGAGATTGACATGCATTTCTTGGTTCAAGAATTTCTGACAGTGGTACAGTAACAAGTACAAGACATTTCTTTTGAGGGACAGTGAAGTAAATATGAATTTTCATTAAGACATAATAGGCAAAAATGAAGTATAATTAAAATAAATAAATATCTTAGTGTCAACCACATTTGAGTATTTTTATGTCAACTAGTTTCGGAGACGAAATATGACCCTCTTTTTAGGGTTTGAGATCAGATAATTTGGAGGCCTTAGAAATAAAAAAAGGCATTAATAAAAAACAAAAAATAGTTAAGAACCAATTACATTTGAATACAACTCCATTATTAAAATATCTTTCTGTTGACAGCCCCTGCTTCTAACAACTTAAACTCCGCCCATGAACTTTTTGATCCATAGTTTTAAGCACACGTTTCATACGTACATCGTAAGTTTAGTATAAGTCTGACCGGACGAAGCGGTTACGTCTCCGAAACTAGTTGACATAAAAATTCTCAAACATAGTTGGCACTAAGATATTTATTTATCGTAATTACATTAGTTAAAATGTACTACAAGGAAAGAGCTGCAACGAAAAAAATGAAGTAGCCTTTTAAAATTCTTTATAGGTATATTAAGTGTGCAAAAAGAAATATAGAAAGTAGAGGAATTGACAAACATCTTGAAAAATAAAATGGGCTTCGCAGAACACAAATATGACATTTGTTTAGTTAGTAGTTGCGCAAACTGTACTCTCCATTGAAAACTATCAAGATATTTGTCGATACCTATATCCATAAATAGAAAGGAACAATATATCAAAACAACAAACATTACCTTATGTACTGCCAACCCCATACAATTGAGAGTATAAACAGGATTATCAACAAGTTCTTCACTAAAAGTCGACCATGAAGACATAAACTCAGCATCGTTCAATAAATGATTTAAATCTATTTGTATGCTTTTCTTTTCATCAATTTTTTCAAGGTTAAAGGTAGATTTATTCTTCATAATATAGGCTTCTACCGTTTGGGTCTTTTTTACAGTTTCAGAATTCTCAGTATACTCTAAAAAATAAAAAAATTAAGTAATTAGGTACGCATGAAAAAATCATTATTTATTTTTCTTCTTGTACTTACACGTAATTTGTACACTGGCAGGTATATTGCCCAACGGCAATTTCTTCCAACAAACAAGAAATGTCACATTTTGGGTGTTACCGAGGATGGACTATTACTGTCCGAAAACGTTCTAACCATTATAACTGTGAAGTGGAAGTTATTTTGTGCTAGAAATTTCATTTACTTACTAATAAGAACTTTTTTCATTGTTATTGAGTATAATATTTCTCCAAAAATGAATTTCAAACATATGTAGGTCCATAAAGCAATGGCCGTAGCTGATTGCATGTTAAATAACCAGATGCTTACCACCAGCAAATTCATCATAAGTGTGAGCCCCATTATGACGAGATAAGTAAAAGCCGTCTCCAACAGAACAAAAAGCTGTCTTAGAGAGGCTGTAAAGAAAGACCCTACGCTTCATAGCAAGAGGAACCCTCAGCAATGAGCCAATCAGGCCTATATGCGGTGTCGAGTACATAACAAGACGGGGACGTACTAGCAGAAGACTCTTCTAGAGAGACCACGTCAAATGCATGGACGACAATAGAATTGTCATAATTGTTAAGACAGAAATACCCAACAGAAGATTTCTCGTTTATTTATCTTACCTTCAGAATAATGATACAGTTTCCAACCTTTATATGGACCACAATTGCTATCAAGCATCACAGAAATGGTTCTTTGTTTGGAAGAAACTTGTGTGGAGTTTTTAGAACTTGCTCCATAAATGGAGCCAGCATCATTTGGAGCTTTGTTTCCTCCGCGGAATTTACCACGACCATAATACGATGGCCATCCTCGCCCACGGTATCCTCCTCCTCTACCTCTAGTAGGAACACTCATTCTTTTTAACTAAAAACAATAAATTATATTTATAAAAGCATGATATATTCACATACTATTGACACTTGTAACAAATATTACTGGCGATTTTACCGTCAATTTGAATATTAACTAATCAAGAATCAGTCATGGTAAAACATGTTTATTTTATTTTTCAAAAACGTAAAAGATGATATCAACAAAACTGACAACTGATGTACGAAACTTTATAAAATGGAGGGAATATTTTAGTGTTACTAGTACAAAATATTATAATAGTATTTTCGTAGCTGTAATTCCTACAGACAGATTTATTTTTTTATACGGCAACCCAGTATTTTTTATATGGCAACCCAGTAATTTCTAAGCACAAATGTATGGCAACACACAAACTTCTACGAACGTAAGTAAGGATTATTATGGTGACACATCAAATGTTGACAAAAGTGTCTATTTGTCGACACAAATTTTTCGTTTGACAGCTATCAGCTGTTTTTTTGTGTCGGTTATAATAATTAATCAAACATTGTATGGCTATAATAATTAAAAACAGTTTTGTTTAGGTGTTTATTTAAAACTTATATGATTTAGTTTCCTAAATTGCAAGGCATAATTCTAATTTATGTTCTATGAAAACTGTTGACACGTAATAAGACCTATCGTCAAAACTTGGTTCGATTGTCAAATTGATTTTAAAAGTAAATACGCCTACGGCAGTTCTAATACTGGCCAATATGGGCGACCGCTCATCTCTCCTATTCACAGAAATATTCCTTCTCAAACGAAAATAGAATTTAAAAATGTTTATACGTAATTACCGTAAGCGAATTGTTATCCCGTTTTTATTCTCTGATGAAGATTTGTATACACTAGAGACGGGGAAAAATGAGTGATCCGTATTATTTGACCGGATCATTAAATTGAATCGGTGACTCACGGTTCACGTTGCCACAACGATCCGCTCATGAACCGGACATCACTCTCACACTTTCTATCTCATATAAAATATATCGTTAGAATGTGATACACATACCGACTCATGGCAATCATCGATTCACAACTAATTCATTATGGTTCATAAAATCTAATTCATTGCGGTTCTTAAATATGTTAAGCAATTTTGACCGCAACATACTTTGAAAAACAAATACGTAACGTCTATAATTGAATATACTATTTTGAAGGCGATCTTCGATTCACGACTAATTCATTATGGTTCATAACATATTTAAGCAATATTGACCATTAAGTACATTGAAATGCAAACATTTTAACGCCTACATTTGCATATCATATTTTGAATCGGTTTTGTTTTCTCTGTCATACTACGTACATGTTATGTACGATAGATAAGGATAGCTATATTTGAATCATATTGAATCGAAGAGCGAATTGATGATCCGCATAAATTTCATGAATCGATTTTAAAAGACAGGATCTTACAAAAATATCGAACTTTGCACCACTAGTATACACTCTGATTGAACAAAATGCCATTTTCCTACATTAATAACTGTTTTATTAAACAAAGTGCCCACTTGTGATGTTTTCACAGCAACTTTGAATATATATGCCGGTTGAATGGTAAATTTGACATATTAGAAGTTTCAGAGATGAGGTTTTATCACAGCTGACTCCGTAGATAGCTGTACAGTAAGTAAATATAATACCTGATCATGAATGGCAAGCTTGAATCGCTGATCTATACTGGAGCCATCGCAAGATGGCGTTTCCGATAGATTGTAATAGTGTTGTGAGACACTTAAAATCATTAACAAATACAGTTGGATAAATTATTATTAACATACAAAAAATATTAACAATTCCACTATAATATGAAACGCTGTTGTATTATTATCATGTGAATCCAAACATCAAATAAAATGGAAGTGATGCAGAAGTCTTAAAGAAGTGATGCAGCAGAACAAGCTAAAATATAGAGATATAGGAGTTAGTTAAAAAATAAATTATATAAATGACAGTTTCGTTATTATGCTAGTTTGTCTAAGTTTATTTGTATTTTGTATTTATTGAAATATTTAGATGCAACAGACAAAAAAAGAGATGAATAAGTTAGTAAAGAAACTAAATGGCAGTTTCGTAATTATTAGAGTAAGCGAGTTTATTTTTATTTATGGAAATGTTAAGAAAAACGAAAGTACTGTTCCTTTTAGTTATTCGAAATTAGTACGTTTGCTATTTGATTTTTTTTTTCATTAGTTTATAGCCGTTTCTATTACAATTATTCAACCAAGGAATTAATTGGAATATTTTTTTAAGTGCTGTCCACACTTTTTTTTGTGTCTGGCAACACCAATTTCTGTGCCGATATATATCCATTGCCTAAAAAATAAGATTATTTCTTTTATATGGCAACCCAGCAATTTCTAAGCCCAAGAGTACTAATAAGAGTTAAGAGTAGCGTCTAGCCCCAGCTCTTCTTTTCTGCATTGGCTCCTCTCTGATTGGCTAGGGCGAGCTAGGGGCCTGTACTGTCAAAACGACGATCCGACGATCTTCCGACTGCTTCCGACTTCCGACCGGATCTCCATATTTTTTTAGCAAAACAGCATGGTGAGTTTATTTGTTTTTTTCTTATTGATTTTTGGTAATTTAACTTTACCATTATGTTGTAAAGTATTTTAAATAACGCCCTGTAAAATTATTGTTCTATAATTAACAGTGGTGTGTTTTGTTTTACGTTGCCGCAAAAAGTTATAACTTTAAACTGTCAGATTTAACAATATGTTGTTTTATTCATTTAGCCGCCCAAAAAAACACAAAAGTCTTTGGTACAGCAGACACAACAAACCCAAAACAAGAAGGAAGGATCCGAAGAAGGCAAAGCTAAAAAAAGGTATTTTTTAAATAGTCACTTGTCAAATTTTGTTGGTTATACTTATTCTATGACTTATTCTTACATAATTCCAGTTAATCAAATACTCGTGTGTCTGTGAAAGCAATAATTCTGATATACTATGAATGATAGCTGTCAAAATCACTAGTATGACACTTCTGTTTGTATATTGTGATTATTTTTTTAATTTCTAGAAGAGTTCCAAGGGTAAAGTTCATGACAAGTTAAACAACCGGATTGGTTGAGAAACCAACATATGAGAACATGTACAAAGAAGTTCTATCTTATAAACTCACCAGGGAAAAGTACATGACAAGTTAAACAACCAGATTGTTTGACAAATCAACATAATATGAGAACCCGTACAAAGAAGTTCCATCTTATAAACTCACCACGGCGGTAGTTGTGTCTGAAAGTTTGAAAATTAGATGTTCTTTAGCCACCAGGGTGCTTGTCGAGCTTAGAGATAAAGGTGATATATTTGAATTTTTTTAACAGCCATACTTGTATGTCTTTTCAGTAGTGTCTACACCGGCCATTTGTTATTCAGCATTGGGTATAAATTTTCAGTTTGGTTTAAGGTTGTTTATAATAACAATAGCGACTCGCGTGAGCGAGTTGCTTTATTATTTGAATTATAAATTATTATAAATCAAATTTATAAAATTTGCTAAAATTTTCGCATTTAATACCAACTTTGACAGCTCATTTGCAGAAACTTTCAGAGGATGATGAGCCAACTAGTACTGGCCGGGTACTTCGAGAAGTTTGTCATGGTGTATTTAGATGACATCGTCGTGTATTCAGCCGATTGGGAGAGCCACCATAACACCATAGGTTAATTTTCGAAAGATTGAGTTCGGGCTGCAGTGCGCACCAGAAAAATGTAAGATCGGCTCTCCAACCATCGAATATTTGGCCCACATGGTGTCGGCCAGTAGAAACACCCCACAACCGGTGCATGAGAGAGTCTTGAGAGAGATGCCGCCTCTACGGACAAGGAAGGTGTTGTGTAATCTATGAAAAATTATTATTGTTGGATTCGATGTGTTAAAATATTTAAATGTGGAACATATATCATTGTTTTATTTCTATAATTTTTATAATGTTTTTTGCTGCTATGGTTTTAAAATAATAAAGAGGAAGGTTACTTTTCAACCTAAACTGACTGTCACACAATGTGTTTTAATTTATTATAATATTTAAATCATGGTGTCAGGTGTGTTAACAGTGTTAAATATATAAAAAAGGAAAAAAAGTGATAATATTAATTATTATACGGTGTCATAATTATGAACTTAATGGAGCAGATAAATATAAAAACATTCCAATTCGGCTCAGATGACCGGGCAGAAAAATGGCCGCTTTGGAAACAAAGATTTTATATATATATATGAAGGCGTCTGGTAAAGAAAAATTAAAGGAAGAGGAGTTAAAAATTGCAATATTATTAAATGCAGTAGATGATAAAGGATTGGACATATACAATAACCTAGAAACAAAGTTCAAAGACAATTTAGAACACGTGGTGGACGCGTTTGAAAAATATTGCCGTCCCAAGGCAAATGTTTCATTAGAAACATTCAAATTAAATAATATTGTGAAAAAACAGGGACAAACGTATAAAGATTTTGTTACGGAAATAAAGAAGCAAGTAAAAATGTGTGAATTTCAATGCAGCAAATACAGTTGCAGCTACGAAGAAAGGATTGTTAAGGATAAAATTGTTATGGGTATTTAGTAATTGTTATGATAAAAATATGATTACACAGCTATTAAAAAATCCAAATGATACCCTGGAGATGATGGAAGAACGACTATATATCCAAGAAGAATCAGAATGTAGTACGGACAAGCTCGTAAAACAAGAACAAAACGAAGTTTATGCAATAAACAAATATTTAAAAACCCAAGAAGTCAAACAAGGAAGAAAATTTAAATGTAAAAAATGCGGTACAATGCACTGTTATGGGAAGTGTCCTGCTTATGGAAAAAAATGTAACATTTGCAAAAAATTAAACCACTTCAGTTACGGATGTCTTAATAAGAAAAATGTGAATAAAATGGAGATGGAGAATGAGGATGATGAGGATAATTTCTTGCAAATAGACTCTGTTAAAAATCTTAATGAATTAAAAAGGTCTTGGGTATGTAAACTTTGTATAAATAATGTATGTATAAATTTTAAAATTGACACAGGCGCAGATATTAATGTTTTACCATTGTATATTCATAAAAAGTTAAAATTAAGTACTAATCTAATTAGTTCAAAGAAAAACATAACGGTCGTATCGTATGGCGGTCATAAAATAATAACAAAAGGGTATGTAAAGCTAAACTGTTTTAATGAAATAGATTCAAGTAATCATGAAATAGAATTTGTTGTGGCTGACGTGACCACGTGCCCCATTTTAGGGTTAAATACTTGTATTACATTAAATTTAATTAAAAGAGTTCAATTAATAGAGAAAAATATTAATAATGAACAACGAAAATTCATAAATACAAATGTAGATATTTTTACTGGATTGGGAAAATTGCCATTTAAATACAAAATTCAGTTAAGAGAAAACTTTGTTCCTGTAGTTAAACCTGTTCGTAGAGTACCCTTGGTACTAAATAGTAGATTGAAGGAAAAACTTAATCAATTAGAATCTAATGGTATAATATCCAAGGTGAATATTCCTACAGATTGGGTTCATGACATAGTAATAATTGAAAAACCTAATAAATCCTTGAGAATTTGTATTAATCCAATACCACTCAATAAATTTATAAAACGAGAGCACTATATGATTCCAACACAAGAAGAATTAATGACAAACTTAACAGGAAAGAAAATTTTCACAGTAATTGATATGACAGATGGGTTCCATCAGATAGAATTGGATGAAGAGTCTTCATATCTTTGTACATTTAACACCCCCTTTGGAAGATATAAGTTCAACCGTGTACCTTTTGGTCTTTCTAGCATCCCTGAAATTTTCCAAAGAGAAAATACCAGAATATTTGGAGACATTGACGGAGTGTCAGTGTACTTTGATGACATAATAATTGCAGCAAATAATGATGAAGAACATGATCAAATTATTAACAAGGTTATGGAAAGAGCTAAAATAAATAATGTTAAATTTAATGCCGACAAACTTCAATACAAACAAAACGAAGTAAAATTTTTTGGTATGATTTTTACAGAGGACGGTGTCAAACCTGATCCAAACAAAATTAAGGCAATTAATGCAATTAATGAGCCTAAAAATGTTAAACAATTGCAAAGATTCCTCGGAATGGTAAATTTTTTAAATAAATTCATTCCATCTCTCTCTGGAGAAACAACAAATTTAAGAAAATTGTTAAAGAAGGGTTGTCAATGGCAATGGAACATAGAACATAAACATTTCAAAATAATAATATAAAAGATTCTTTGATACAAACTCCAACACCATTGTTACCTTTTCAATGTATAGCAATGGACATAGGAGAATATCAAGGAAAAAATTATTTAATAATTGAGGACTATTATTCAAAATTTTTAGATATAATTTACATAAAAACTAAATCCTCCAGTGAAATAATTAAAAAACTAAAATGTGTATTTTGTAATCATGGTGTTCCTTTAGAAATAAGATGTGATAATAACCCATTTAACAGTTTAGAATTTAAGAAATTTTCAGAGGAATGGGGATTTGCTATTAGTACATCAAGTCCTCATTACCCCAGATCCAACGGCGTTTCAGAAAAAGGTGTTGGTATTGCCAAAAATATATTAAAAAAGGTTCATTTTGAGAATGGGGATCTTCATAAAGCATTGCTGGAATATAGAACAACTCCACTAGCCAATCTAGAGTATTACCCTAGTCAACTCCTTATGAGTCGAATCTTGAGGAGCACTTTACCTATGTCGAAAGAGATCTTAAAATCAAAAGTTATCGAATTTGAAATAGTTAAAAAAGATTTTGAAAAGATTAAAAAGAACACTGAGGATCACTATAATATAACAAGGAATAGGAAAATAGTTGAATTTGAGCCGGGAGAAAAAGTATTAATGAAAAATACAATTAAAAACATTTGGGAAGATGCAGTCATAGTTAAAAAACATCAGTCCCCTAGATCTTATATAGTTAAACATAATAATGGATGTCTTTTTAGAAGAAACCATTTTTTCTTAAGAAAAAAGGTGGATAGGGAAGGTAGTAAAGATACTATTCATGTCAATATAAACGATAATAATAATGATACAAAGTATGTTTCATTTCCAACTATCAACAATGATGAAAATCATGAAATTGTCCAAACCTCTAGATATGGGAGGGTTATTAAGAAACCAAATAGATTTATGTGATTAGTGTAATAGGAATAAGATTGTTTAAAAATGCTAGTTTATAAGACTTTACTTTAAATATAATATAATAAAATTGGATATATAAATGTAAGTTAATATTAATAAGACTTGTTTATAAAAATGCTAGGACATAAGAATCATATTTGGAAGAGACTAAAGGAAGGGGTGTTGTGTAATCTATGGAAAATTATTATTGTTGGATTCGATGTGTTAAAATATTTAAATGTGGAACATTTATCATTGTTTTATTTCTATAATTTTTATAATGTTTTTTGCTGCTATGGTTTTAAAATAATAAAGAGGAAGGTTACTTTTCAACCTAAACTGACTGTCACACAATGTGTTTTAATTTATTATAATATTTAAATCAGAAGGAACTCACAGCGTTTCTTGGGCTATATAATTGGCTGCCGGAACGCGTGCCAAGGATCACGACCATAGCGGCCCCATTAACGGACCTACTTATCCCGAAGAGATCATTTAAGTGGACACGCCAGGCCCAATTTCAACAGGGAGTTCATCTTGCAAACTGATGCGAGTAAAGATGGAGCAGCAACTGTGCTATTTCACCAGAACGAGGACGGGTCACGGGAGGTTATCTCATATTCAAGCTGCAAGTTCGGTGAGGCGGACAGGAAATGCCATTCGAACAAAAAAGAGGCCCTCGCAGTGGTGTGGGTGAAGTACCGTTGTATGGAAGTACCGACCATTCATTGGAGGATGACGATTTACTATGATGACGGACAACCGGGCATTCACTTGGCTTCATAAGGCAATGGGCAAGAGCAAAACTAATCAGGTGGGCCATGTTTTTGCAAGAATACAATTTCGTCATCGAGCACTGTCCTTGTCCAGTCGCACTAGCGCACTAGCGGCTGAAGTGGAAGACGTAATGGGGAGAGCCACCGGTCCATCTACCTCCTCAACACTAACCATCCCCGAGGAGGTTCAGGAGAAGTAAACATCAGATGCAGCTCTTGTCAAGACGAAGGACACTGAAAGTCATCCACCGCTTACACGGGTATCTCAGGCGCGTTAGCACCTCTTTGCCCGCACTTAGTTGCAAATATTTTTTTATGCACGCGGGCTCTGAGTTCGCCGGATGTGTTCCCCCAACAAACCCCGCCTGCTAAATTATGGATTCTCAGTGCCCCTATCCAGGGGATGAAGCCTACCTAATGCGCCTTACTAATTAAAACTAATCTTAATTTCTAGGTGCTTCTAGACCATCGCACCCGCATTACCAGATGAGATAGCTAACATCAACGCGAGGAAGGAGGACCCACCCAGAATGCAATCAGACACCTCCACGAGGGAGAAAGGACGGCACGAATTGTCAACGAGTCGTCGACCACCCCACTACAGCATCACTCCAGGCCAGGTTAGGCCCACTGCTGTACGAAATCCTCGACCAGGGGTAAACCCGGTCATCCCAGCCACTCCCAGCGTGAGACACGCACATCAAGCATCATTCCATGCCAGATTAGGATATCGCTATAAGAGATCTTTGACCGGGGGTAAACCCGGTCTCTGGAGCTCATCCCAGCGTGAGACCCACGCATATTAAAACTCTTCGAAACGAGCCACATTGTGATAGTTCGCCAGCACTTCGCCAAACCAAACTGGCCGGGCGGTCTAGCACACATACCTCCTATCATTAGTCTCCTAACACGAGCTGCAACGCATAGTGGCACAGTGCCAGCGATCTCATACGCATCCTCTTTCTTAGGTCAGGGAAACACTAAAAGGTATCCCTAGCAGTTCCTCCTCTATCCCAGTGCTCTTGCCAAACTTTCATCGTCCTTTCTCTGACTACTGATGGCCCCACTCAGACCACCAATTCCTGGCACAATACAATCACTCCTACATGTTCAGCCCGTCTATTGAGCCTGATACTCCTACGTGCGACAAAGTCCCGCACCCCAATATCAGCAGGCAGAACACCAGTGATGACCGGAAGACTGTCACTGGCCGCCGTGCGATACGTACCTGTAACAGCAAGCAAGGGAGGATGCTGGCCCCTCAGGATCGCAAGAGCAACCGAGCCAACGCTCAGCCGATGGGACCAAACTTCAGATGCGTATGCGATCTGGGCAACATACTTAGCCTTGTATATAGCCCTCACCCTACCCGAATGGAGTCCCCAGTTACTCCTGCTGATCCTGCGAAATGTCATAAACAAGGCCGCTACTTTTTCAGCCGAGGACTTGACATTCGGACGACACCTAGGTAGCGAACTTCATCGACAACCCTAACTCGCCTAGAGGCTTGCCCAGCTAGGTGCTCCCTTCACATTGCGATCGTCTTACTCAACGAGAAGACCAAGCTGTTCACCCTACCCCAGTTTAGTTTGCATTGATCACGTTTCCTAATTTACGCTCGATTTCCAGCCTGGAGTTTTCTCCAATGAGGAGCAGAGCATTATCGGCGTACGCAATGATTACGGTCGTAAGCGGAAACAGCAACCTCAACAGATCGTCGAAGAGGTCATTCCACTGGAACGTCCCTGTGGGCATCCCATATTGATTATTCTTTCAACAACGCGTCCGGCATGCGTGACTACTATCCTCTGGTCGCTGAAGTAGCTGCTCACGATAGCGAACAGTCAACGAGGGCAACCCCGCAGCTTCAGCTTGGCCAGAATAAGCGGCCACCACGCATTGTCGAACGTCCCCGCTATATCTAGGAACATGCTTTTCTTTGCATGCATTCTTCCAGCACAGTGTTCACAGTTTTTCATTTGTAATTATCTCCACAGGTTTAACCAACAGCATCATGGTTATGTCATCTACATAAGGACCAAAAAGGGAGACGATCTAGTGATCTAGACGATCTACACCACCACATTCATTTCATATAAGTAAATGTAAAATAACAGCTTATTCAATAAATTAACCATTTCAACATTTTTTTTATTTCTACTTATTTTTTGTTTACATACATTCTCTCCTATTATTATTACTTCTTACAATATGCCCTATTCTGTTTCGTTTCAGAGTACGAAAAGGTCTATAACCAACGGGCGACTTGTGTAAAAGGATTTCATTTGTGCAGTGTGACGTAATGAGTCCCATATAAATGCAGTCAACTTTTTGGCATTTCTCATATACTAAAATTCAGACGGATAAATTTATACGAATCAGAATTGGACATAATATGTACGAAGACGTCTAAAATATCGGCCAACCGTGGATAAAAAGATTTTATCCGCGCGGTGTGACGTAATGAGTCCCGTATAAATTCAATGAACTTTTTGACATTTCTCATATACTAAAATTCTGTATAAAATTTTTAGTCGAATCTGAATAGGGCCTATTATGTATTGTTTAGAATGATTGATAATATTATGTATATATTTTATTATGAATAATCAGTAAATATATTTATTTATTTAATATTGCTTCTCAGGCAACTAACAGGTACTATGTCAAATATTAATTTAACACGCACCACATAACAAGTTGCCACATTCTGGAGACTTACGATATTAATCGTCTCACAGATCCAGACAACAAGTTTTATTTGACCTTCAATGAGTCACTAACTGCATACAACATCTTTCTCAAAAAATGTATAAATATTGCTTGTGATGTGGAACTTTTACAATCAATTTAAATAACATTGTTTATAGGTACTCATGTGTGGGTGGTCAAATGGATCGTAAGTATTGTCTTCAGTTTTTTCACATTGGGAGCAATAATCCACAAAACGTCCAACTCAGTACTCTTATTTATTTTCACTGCCATTTTTTCAAGTGATTTATCATTATCTAATATTCAAAATTGAATGCATTTTTTCTTTAAACAATAAAAACAGATTCATATCTTCATGTTATATTACTTTTGTAGTAGTCGGAGAGCCGAGCATCACACTTCTATCCTGGCATACATTCTTCACCTCGCCTACATTCATACATGTTTATCTAACATTTCCTTCTTCTAGAATATTGTTCATATAATGTTTGATTTTTCCTTGGTCAACTTCTTCCTTCTCTGTATAATTATTAGTTTTGAACATTTTTACACATCTCATTTACATATAATTGAATTATAGAAACTTCTATTCTAACTGTATATAAATATAGGCTTTGTAATAGGAAACTTTTTCTAATGTATAAAGGTGAGAAGTCGTTACAATAATTAAAATTGGAACTTAAACTTATTAAATAAAATGAAAACCAACAGTTTCAATATAATATATTTTACAAAGAATTCATAATATAGGAAGAAAGTATCAACCAATAAAAAGTTTTAATAAATGGGAAGGAAATCTTTACAAATAAAAAAAATCAGATGAGTTACACTATTTATAATTCAAGAACAGCTGGAACAATTGTAATGATCTCTTATTTGTTGGATTCGTCTCCGCCCCGGATAACATGGTAATTATTTAACAATAGAAAATAAAGGACATAGGAACATTAACATAAATCGCATCTTTAAGACTATAGCGTCAAATCTTAAAATTTATTCATAAATGAACTATGGATGCAGTAGGAAAAAAAATAACTTTTTAGTGCTAAACGGACTGTCTTCTACTTGGAAGCAATGGTCTCTTACACAATTGTTTCAATATGGTTATTTTATAGATATTCAAAAAGAGATTTGGAACTTTAGTTTTTGTTTCAATATTCATTCTTAAATTACTCAGAATCATGTTATTTGCAGTAATGACCCTATACACATGAGATACAACTGTCGATGGTGATAGTATGTATAATTGAAGAATATGTACCAAACTATAATAACTAATTAATAAATATTTTGTCGGTTCGCCTCTGGTGAGGCTCCCAGCTGCCCTGCCACCTCTGTCGCTGAGGTGAGAGATGCGCAATCATAGCGTTGCCGTGCGGCATGGAGCTAGCCATGGGTGACTGTCTAGAAGAGGAGAAGAGGAAACTATGCCGGGTACGACAAAGACCTGCCAGCCTGACGCAGAGACTGGGCCCCGCCGGACTTACACCCACCACGTGGAAGACAGTGACATGCATGGAGAAAGGATGCTGCTGTACCCTGGGGCTGCACCATCTGGTCGGCGTCTCTTCGTGCTCGGTTTTTTTTTTATCATATTGATACCCTCCTTCCAAGACGCTTGGAAGACGAGCTCATTTAACTGTCAATATTTGGTACGGACAATGTTTGTTCGTACCCGATAATATAATAAAAATTTAAATTTTGAATCACTGTCTGACGGTACACAAGAATGTCAATTTTCATTAGACAACGATTATGTCACAAATAAAATATTAAAATAAATAATACTGTCAATAAAATACTATGTATAGTCAATATTGGACGTCACACGTTAAATAATTAAATAAAGTAATTAAATAAAAATCACAGTCGAAATATTGTCACGAGGGAACAAAAATTGTCACATATACAGTAGGTTTTTGGGGCACACATAGTCTTTCTTCACGGCCATGAACGTGCTGTGATGAACCTTTAAAACTATGAAAAATACTAGTGAACACCCGGCAAACTTCGTATTGCCTGTATAATTAAAAATTGTCCTCCATAACCACCCGTCGCTTCAGACTATTCAATACCTCCCATCCCTTCAGTACTTCCCGTCCCTTCAGTACCTTCCGTCCCTTCAGTACCTCCCGTCCCTTCAGTACCTCCCTCAGTTACTCCCGTTCCTTCAGTTACTCCCTTTCCTTCAGTTACTCCCGTCCCTTCAGTTACTCCCGTCCCTTCAGTTACTCCCGTCCCTTCAGTTACTCCCGTCCCTTCAGTTACTCCCGTCCCTTCAGTTACTCCCGTCCCTTCAGTTACTCCCGTCCCTTCAGTTACTCCCGTCCCTTCAGTTACTCCCGTCCCTTCAGTTACTCCCGTCCCTTCAGTTACCCCCGTCCCTTCAGTTACTCCCGTCCCTTCAGTTACTCCCGTCCCTTCAGTTACTCCCGTCCCTTCAGTTACTCCCGTCCCTTCAGTTACTCCCGTCCCTTCAGTTACTCCCGTCCCTTCAGTTACTCCCGTCCCTTCAGTACCTTCCGTCCCTTCAGTACCTCCCGTCCCTTCAGTTACTCCCGTCCCTTCAGTTACTCCCGTCCCTTCAGTTACTCCCGTCCCTTCAGTTACTCCCGTCCCTTCAGTTACCCCCGTCCCTTCAGTTACTCCCGTCCCTTCATTACCTCCCGTCCCTTCATTACCTCCCGTCCCTTCATTACCTCCCGTCCCTTCAGTTACTCCCGTCCGTTCAGTTACTCCCATACCTTCAGTTACTCCCGTCCCTTCAGTTACTCCCGTACCTTCAGTTACTCCCGTCCCTTCAGTTACTCCCGTCCCTTCATTACCTCCCGTCCCTTCAGTTACTCCCGTCCCTTCATTACCTCCCGTCCCTTCATTACCTCCCATCCCTTCATTACCTCCCGTCCCTTCATTACCTCCCGTCCCTTCATTAGCTCCCGTCCCTTCAGTAGGTCCCGGTCATACACTCGACAATTCATCAAAGTTTCATTGAAATTGAATGAACGGTTCCCAGGATAGTCCACCTTCATAGGTAAAATGACCTGATACCCGATGAAGAAGAAGAAGGAGAAAAATTTTTTAATCCAGAAACTATCCCGGTCATACGCTCGACAATTCACCAAAGTTTCATTGCAATCGGATGAACGGTTCTCAGGTTAGTCCACCTTCATATGTAAAATGACCTGATACCCGATGAAGAAGAAGAAGAAGAAAATATTTTAAATTCAGAAATCATCCCGGGCATACGATCGACAATTCACCAAAGTTTAATTGCAATCGGATGAACGGTTCCCAGGATAGTCCACCTTCATAGGTAAAATGACCTAAAACTCGATGAAGAAGAAGAAGAAGTTAAAATTTTTTGATCCAGAAACCATCCCGGGCATACTCTCGACAACTCACCAAAGTTTCATCGCAATCGGATGAACGGTTTAGGAGCGCATTCAACACATACATGATACATACATAGATACAAACATTCAAATTTATAATATAGATAAACATTTTTGTGTAGATATCTCTTTTGTGTAAGTTTCATTGTAATCGGATGAACGGTTCCCAGGATAGTCCACCTTCATAGGTAAAATGACCTGATACCCGATTAAGAAGAAGAAGAAGATTTTTTTTTTAATCCAGAAACCATCCCGGTCATACGCTCGACAATTCACCAAAGTTTCATTGCAATCGGATGAACGGTTCTCAGGATAGTCCACCTTCATAGGTAAAATGACCTGATACCCGATGAAGAAGAAGAAGAAGATTTTTTTTTAATCCAGAAACCATCCCGGTCTTACACTCAACAATTCATCAAAGTTTCATTGCAATCGGATGAACGGTTCTCAGGATAGTCCACCTTCATAGGTAAAATGATGATTTATAATATAGATAAACATTTTTGTGTAGATATCTCGATTTGACAAAAAATGCACTTACTACACTGTGCACTAAACCATCGATATATTTTTTAGCGTTCTTTTATCTGGCAGCACTAACGAAGCCGTTGAGATTTATCTACAGCCAAAATAAAAATAGAAAATAAAGGGAAAATATATTTTTATTTTTAGCATACTAGCAAGAATTTTGACGTTTGATGAAATCTGAAATATTAGCCAATCACATAGCGGCATGTCAATATTTTTGACGTCGCCGTCTAAAGATTTCGAACTTTTTTGATATCTAATTAATCAAATTGTTGTTATTTAACAGTTTCTTAAAATTTTGATTAAATTTATTTAATTTTGGCTCATGAAAATGAACTTGTTCTTCAAAGTTTTTTTAATATTGTGTATTTCAAAGTTTTATTATTTGCAAGTTATTGCTATTGAAAATATACCGAATTATAACAATGCAAACGATCAAAAAAAACTAGGGCCGTGCCAGGCTTGCAAAATATTTATAGAGTCATTTAAAAAAGGATTTGATAAGACATCAAGAGGAAAATTTGAAGGCGGCGATGCAGCCTGGGAAGAAGAAAAATTGGGATCATATTTGCGAAGTGAAGTTCGTTTGGTTGAAATTCAAGAAAGTTTGTGTTCAGATCTTAAAGAGCACAAAGATCAGTGTCATCAAGTAGCTGAAGAATCGGAACATTTAATCGAAGAATGGTGGTTGAATAAAACTAACGATAGAGAAGACATTTACGAATGGCTATGCATTGAGAAATTGGCGCATTGTTGTCCTATACATCATTTTGGAAAAGATTGTAAACCTTGTCTAGGTGGAATTCAAAATGTTTGCAATGGAAACGGAAAATGCAAAGGCGATGGCACTCGGAAAGGAAACGGTGAGTGTCAGTGCAACAAAGGTTATTCGGGAAGTTTGTGTTTAGATTGTTCGAGGGGACATTATGAGTCTTACAGAGATGCTGAGAAAATTTTATGTTCGCCTTGTCATAAAGCGTGTAAAGATGTTTGTTCTCAAGGAGGTACCAAAGGATGTTCTGTTTGCAACAAAGGCTGGACTATGGACACAGATAATGGGTGTGTGGATATTGACGAATGTTCAACTAAACACGCCTGTGATAAAAATACATTCTGCGTTAATAACGAAGGATCTTACAAATGTTTAGAGTGTGATAAATCATGTTCTGGATGTACTGGAGATGGTCCCGACTTGTGTGAGGAATGTGCTTCTGGTTATACTCTAAAAGACAATATGTGTGTTGATTCTACCAAAGAAGATATTAATTACAGAGTTACCATGACACGTTACATTACATATTTAGGTTTATGCATTACTGTATGTATAATATTCCAGAAGTCAATATGGTTGGCGGGATTGCTTGGGTTGTTGGTTGCTCTGTATATTTCTGTATCAGAATATATGCTGTCCAATGACTTGGTGGGACCCGAACCACTTATTGACACTAGTAGTATCGATTGGTCTTCCCTATTAGGTAAAGGTTTACTAAGTTAATGTATACTAAAATAGTTTTTTTTTATTATAATTTGTTATTTATATCTTTTTTTTAAATAAATTAACTTAAAACATTTCATAAGTATTTTTTTATTCAAACTATACTACAAATGTACCAAAATCTTATTTTATATTACTTTTTTTGATTAATTTTAACAAAGCTCTACAGAAACAAACACACAATATGGGTAAATACTTAACTATATCAATAGATGGTAGGACTCAGCAAATATATAGTACAGTTATCGGCAAATATATAGAAAAATCATGTGGTTCTGTAGAACAGGAATTTGGGTTTTTTGCTTGGTTAGTTTGATCATGGGTTTGAATTAAAAAAAAAAAATTAAAAATTTCAAGATATTTGTCGATAATTATATTTATTGTGGGTAGAAAACTTTTGTCAATTGTGTAGTTGCTCTCCAGTAAGATTAGGGATATTCCTGTGTTTTTATATTATAAAGAGCACTTTATGGTACATAGCTCTACACCAAGTACAAATGGATAGCGTCAACCAGGAAGACCCCCAAAACGACGGAGAGACAGCTGGAGCTCAGCTGCTTAAGAGGACCATTCTGTGATAACATACTTTTGATTCTACATCAAGATGATGACGAAATTTATGGTACTTATTTATCGACATTGAAACTTTTTGTGTCTGAAAATTGATATTTACAATACACACTCACACAAGGTTTTTGATAATAATTCTAATGACTAGTTGGATGTAACACATGAGATCCAACTGTCGATAGCGATAGTATGTATAGTTGAAGAATAAGTACCAAACTATAAACCCATAAATACAAATTATTTAATATTTTAAGATATTTGATTTTCTATACAACACTTGTACCTATGTATGTATGTTAAGATAGGATAGTATGGAGGTCAGTCCTTTGATCCTACCCAGAATATGAAAACAGCATGATGGTTTGTATGTATGTTTGGAGATTAGTATCAAACAATTAAGTCTTCTTAGATATTGTGAGTAGGCTACTTCCATACAAACTGTATGAAGCAATGTCGTCACTAAATTCAATTTTTATAAAAATTGTTAAAAAAAATTGAGATGTGCTAATACAATGTTAATATTTTTTATAGAAAATTAAATTATCTAGTTGGGGTGTTTCAGCTTTTTTCGATATTTTTAAAAAGTTTGGAAATATAGGCAGTTAATCTCATAAATTTATCATAAAAAAATATTTTTCTTAATAAAAAATGTTTGAGAAACCCTGGAATTTAAAAAAAAAAAACTAATTTGAGATTTTGTATTTGTCTATGTTCATACCAATTTTCAGCTTTCTAGCTTTTATGGTTTCTGAGATATATGGAAAAATAAACCAAAATTTCAAAAGTCGATAACCCCTGACTGAAACAAAAAATCACAATTCTGAGTATAAAAGTTTTGTAAGCCTATAACTGTTTATATATTCTGAAATTTTGGGCTCTGTAAATTGAGCGAATCAAAAGTTATAAGGGACACACACACACACACACACACACAGACACAAAAAACTCACATAAAATGTTCTACTCCGAATTCTGAGTAAATCCATGTATGGGAACATATATGCTGCGAGGCCTCTAGTTGGTGTTATTAGCATGCAAAAAGTCCACTACACCATACAAAATTTTCCTTCGTACACGCATCTTGGCTTAATAATGTCGATTCATTAAGAAAATTGAATTCTCATGAACGAATCGACAGTTGGATTGCTTTACTAGTTGGTTAATAATTGTGAGTTCTTTGAAACAATGTTTTTTTATCACTCGCACTAAAACACTAAATCATAGAAAGCCGTTTTGATTCTGTCTTACTTAAAAGGGTAGGTACTCTGTGCAATGGAACTGGAGTACAAGATGCATCCCAGAGAAATATTGCTCAAGCAAATATAACATGAATTAGCATTGGACATTACAACCAATGCAATTTATCAAATGTGCATAATATAGACATATAGACAAACAGTCTATGTATGCAATAAATTAACATTGCCGCTAAATTGCACATTGTGTCTAAAATGGTGATCAAGAAAGGACATGAAATAATAAAGATTCAATAAAAATTAATTTGTTTATTTGATTTGTTTACAAGGATAATAATATACTTACTACATAATATTTGATTAAATATTTAACAAGGTGACTAGAAACATGAGACCTATAAGCTTAATCAGTTTTTTTAGAAATAAAATATTACATAATATATTATGAGTTTTAATGCCTAGTATTATGCCATGCATACTCTATCCACAAGTCCCACATAGATGTATCTGATAAAACTTCTTATCCAATTCATAATTACTTGGTAATTTTATACATTTCAATACCATTTAAACCTCTAATATACATACTCCACATTATTTTAAGGGTTGTCGACAAGATGACCACAAAATTATGTGACAATAAGAATGCATGTTTTTGCATACAAAGTATGTACAGCATATCTTTTTTAGGAATTCTTTATAAAGTCACACCAAATTCCATACATAGAATAGTGCGATATACATCGTTGGATTCAGTTGTGAAACATTCCAGTTGCCAATCATTAATCAACTAACCTCAAAACACTATTCCATAAATAAATAAATTAAAAACATATAGTAGTTTTAATAATATTGATTGGAAATGCACTATTTCAACAAAAAGGCATTGGTATTTTAGAACCACTACAACCTATGTACATAATACATTTTTATAAACCTTGAGTTTTTTTCAATAATTGAGTTTTGTTTAGTCCTCAAAGGTTGGAAAATATATGCACATTGAATAGTTCATATGAAATTAAAATACTTTTTTACTAACATTTGGACGTTATTACTAACATTTGGACAAACAGGACATAACTCAATAAATTATTAATTAATATTACTTAATTGTGTTCTATTCCATAAAGATAGATGTATCTGTAAGAATTTTTTTAAACAAAACTGATATTTATATGAATATTATGCAAAAGAAACATTTCACATAAATGTGTAATTATTTTTAATAAATTGGCAACAGTAGTGTGGAAAAAAATGTTGCATCCATCAGATATGTGTAATGAATATACCAAATTATATGTTCCTTCACTCAGTGTTCTGTAAAAATAATGTGCCTCTTTTCAGTGTTTTTATAACAATCAAATGTTATAGAATATAATGACAAATTTTAAACTTAAGATTTTTGGGTATTGTTGATTGATTTACATGTGTTGTATTCAATTTAAATAATAAATAAGAGAAAAAAATATTACATGACTTCAAATTCATTATATAGGTTATTATTTAATTATAAAATAACTCTATATTCACATAGCACTCTTTAAAGGGTGAATTGCCTTAAGCAAAACAAAACTCTATAATAATTTAATTTTGTGAAATAGACAGATGCATTTCAAATGATGCATTTTTAAATGATGCATTGATCATGTGAAAGAAAATACAATTAAATAATTGGGATTATAATGCATTGATATAATGATGAAAATTGATTTATGCTTTGCATAATTACTTTTGATATAAACAAACAATAATATATAACTTAATAAATAAAAATTTATAGCAAAAAACATATTATAATATAACATACTTAATATAAAATTATAATTTAAAATAAAAAGATATGCTAATTTTGTACAAAATGTATAAAATTTATAATATTAATTATATTTAATTATTTTTTCTATATTTATTATATATAATGAACACCATTTTTAATTAATTTTATCATAAGGCTCCATATTTAAATAATTCCACAAATAATCTTATCAATAATTTTGTTAAAATATTATTATATTTTTTTAAAATATGCCATTTTTAGTAAAATATGCAACAAAAATTGTCACAAAAGCTCATTTTATGTAAAACTCATTTTTTATGACATGTTACTATATAATGCAAAAATCTATGTGAATTTAAGAATATCAATAGTTCATTGTACTTGAAATAATTAAATACATAGAATGTTAAAAAAATATATAAATAAAGCTACATTATGAAATATGTACATGTGCAACTATATCATTTACTTCCTTTTCATTGCTTGAACTGTCACTTCATTATAGAAACATTCCATTCTGACGATACTCTTAATTGAGCGATGCCGGTGAATGGGAGTCGCATTTGCGAACTAAATTTGATAGAACGAAAAATTAGATATTATATTTTTTTCATCATAATTCTATGTATATCATATGTTGCGCAATAAATTTATACTTGTAATGCAAAATGCAAATATATTGCTTTAATTAATTTTTAAAATATACCTACCTATTTATGCAGTTAATTAATCAAAGGTGGGAAGTGCAAAAACAAATAATAATATTTTTTGATAATTTTTGTTATAGCTTTGTATATATTTTAACTAGATTAGTTGTTTATCATAAAAATAATAAAATACTGCTTCGATGTCACAGTTAAATATTGATGTAAAATGAAATAATTATATTTATATATAAGTATATAAAAAGATAAGAGTATTCTATATAAATATAAGCAATAATATAATAGTTATTTTTACCTTTGGATTTCTTTGTATAAATTATTATCAAGCATTTCGTTAAAAATACTTAAGCATAATATTTTTTATTAGCAATATATCACAGAAAACATCTATGTATGTGAATAAAAATCTCAGAAAGCACATTTATAACATATTTTGATTATTAAGCTAATATATAAATATGTACATGTTAAAACTAAACAAATAAGTCATCAACAAAATTGTTTTACATAGTATGTATATCATACCTTCATGGTTTTATACTATGACAATTTCATAAATTTGGATGGATTCATTGTAAACACAGGCCCACAAATTTGAAGAAAAAAAGTTGTAATATAATTCAAAACAACAAATTTTGTCACCAATACCATTTCAAAACATTCTTTAATTTATTTTAAACTAGCTGAGAAGCATCGCTTCGCTCAGCTTCTAAGCTAGGGCTTTCAGCCAACTTTTTACCGCTGCGCGGTAAATGACCGCCTTCGGCGGTTCATGCAACGAAATGAAGCGGAGCTTTTATGGTAGGTACTTAAAAATATATTCGGTGCAGTATTTATCGACAACACTTTTCCTCAACACCTAGTGGACTCCACAAGGTGCGAGCTTCCAGTCCATTACCAGTGTTGTTTTTGCGGCTACTCCGCATGGACAAATGGCCCCAGCCACACGCACCGCCTCTAAGTCCATTGAAGACTTGACCCCGTCAACCTGAGCACCCGCGAGGAAGAACGAACGCTTGCCCTTTACCGTGAGTTCCGTGGGAAGATAAATTTATTACTCTGGATGCTGCAATTTATCGACCTGCATCTTCGCTTTGTGTATCATGGGCATATTATGATGAGTAACAGCACTCTATTCTCCAGGATCAAAATGTAGTTATTTACCTCATTTTGGTTATAGACATATAATACCTAATTATATTTTAGTTTAAATTTAAACTTTAAAAAATAGATTTGTAGGCCGGTACCTACTTATGTTTTGAAAATCAGTAAGTAATGTTATTTTATTATTCTTCGACATTTAGTTAAGACAAATAATATCAATTTATTCAATTGTTTTTAAATAAGTATTTTGTTTATTTATGTTAGTCCAATTGATTCAAACTTTGGGTTGCCCATATAGAACGAATGTGTTTTTAAAGTTGTGACGTGCACAGCATACTTTATAATCAATAATTGTTAATAATAATATTTCATTTTGATGACCTTCTTATTATTTCTATTCGATATTATTCTCACCGGAAGAAAACTTATATTTTTGAACGCATTGCGGCGCTTTTGTGATGTCATTTGAATAATACTCCATAATTAAGTAATAATTAAATTTCAATACCTGACACGAAAGTAGAAGGTATTTAAATATTTTGTAATCTTATATTTTTTTAAACTGTATTCCTATTTTACAAAATTTCGTAGGAAAAAAGTTGTTTTTTGCAAAAATGATTTTATATTATGTTTCCATAAGTTTGAAAATTTGCCGATAGATGTCGAAAACCCACCATTTATGTTCCTTTATATAATATTTTCGTATATTTTTTTAAAAAATTTAAGCGTTCCACAAAAAAATAATATTTTTCCCGTAATATGTATAATATTGTCTATCTTTAAACAAAAAATCAATATAATTGGCGTTGTAGGCCACTTGTAAAGAATCACCTATATTGACAGCTAAATCGGTGAAACGATGCAAGTAAAGCAAATCATACCCACAATGCAAAAGGAACGATTGTTCCGTGTAAATTGTTCCCTCTCCCTATGTAGGATTTCATTATTTCGTGCCTTTTGAGCTCTGGCTTTGACGGGAACCAACACATCTTTACGTTGGCATTATAATCACCGTAAGGGTATATTCACATAAATCAATTTTGGCGACTCAGCGAGTAAAGCAAAAATGCATTCTTTAATTCTTATTATATAACATTTAAACATACTTTATTTTGAAAATACTTAAAAAAACATATCAGCTCGCGAGGTTTTGTGTTTTTATACTGTTTCAAATGTAATATTATAAAAATTTGATATTATAAGTTTTTTGCTCTACTGTAAACTTGCCGATTTTTACATAGGAAGATTTCAAGGGCAGGCAGACTGACATGAATATAGCCGTGCACAAACATTCGCAAATCCAGAACGACAATCTTACGAGGTCTACTTTATTTATATGCAGATGAATAATGAATAGGCGTATGTGTATATGTGTCAACTAAATTTAATATTAAGGGTAAAATTTAAAGATTAGTAATTTTCAATCGCTTTCATTTTCTTTGTGAAACTGGTAAACTTAATCACGATGAGGATATCTTTGTTATGTTATGCATAGTCATCATTAAACACATCAAAAGATTTGGATCTAGGGGTTCTGAAATAATAAGAAGTTAAGAAACACAATCAAAAAAAGTAAGTCATTAAAACATTATTTAAATAATTAGGGTTGCTAGTTACATATTTCATTGGAACATATTTTAGTCAACAAAATCAACTGAGGCCAAGATTAAAGCTTAGCGTCCACAGGGGTGCAGTGGACAGATCAGATTTTCATCTCCTAGCAACAACGTCATTATTGCTGACGATCCGATGTACGCACATGAATTCCCATATAGAATATTAAAATTTGTCTGCCTCGCTGTACTTATGTGGACGCTAACCCTAAATGAACCTTATTTTAGTGTGAGAAATTAGAAAATGTTCGCATTATTTCAAAAAACCAAGAGCTTGAATTCGATTTTTCTTATAGAGCAATAAAGCCAGCGACTGCCTGACTTATGTCTTATTTTTTTTCTTTAAAAGGATACCATAGCAGGTGGCGATCGGATAATATAAACCCTAAGTACTGGTGACTTTTGGAGAAAACAGCCTTCAATGTGTAAATTGCTATTTTAACACATCAGTTATAGTATGAAGCATTATAGTATAAAGTGTGATTTTTTCATATTTATTACGGAAGAATGTTAGAAATCACATCTTCCATTTATTTACTTATAAATTTAGCGCCCTTGAGGTGAGATATTATAGTCCAATTTGCTTGTGTGGAGAGGAAGTGGAAACACTCGATCACCTTTTCTTGGAATGTCCAACTCACCATAAATATGACTTATACGCAAATTTGAACGTCCAACTACCTGCCAATATTTCACACCTTTCACAAAATTTTCCGTCCATAAACATGAAAATTTCAAAATTCATTTTCATCAATGATATTAATTTATAACATTCAAAATTTATTTCTATTAATGATATTAATTTGTAGTGTAAAACGATCGATTGTTTATAAATTATACATTGTTTTCACTTTGGCACAAATCATCCTCATTATTGGGTGAGTTGCCTAAAATAAAATAGAATAGAATGGAGGTGAGATATTCACGAAAACGGCACTATATAAATTATCCAAATTATTATATTAGGTACTATCCAACTGTCGATTTGTTCGAGAAGATAATTTATTTCTCTTAACATATTGACATAGTATCAAGCAATTTAAGTTTCAGTCAACTTTTGAATTTTTATTTATAGGTATCTCAAAAACCACATCAGCTATAATGCTGAAAATTGGTATAAATATAGACAAATACAAAATATAAAATTATTTTTTTTAAAAAGTTCCAGTTTCTCAAACATTTTTTATTAAGAAAAACATTTTTTTTGATAAATTTGTGTTTATCTGTCTATATTTCCAAATTTTATCAAAATGTCGAAAAATGCCGAAACAACTCAACTAGATAATTTAATTTTCAATAAAATATATGCACATTATAATAGTATATATCAATTTTGTTTTTAAATTGAATTTAGTGATGACATTGTTTCATACAATTTGTATGGCAGTATACACAATACACAATATCTACGGGGACTCAATAGTTTGATACTTAATCTCCAAACATACAAATATACCACCATGTTGTTTTCATATTCTGGATAGGAAGAAAGGACTGATCTCTCTCCATACTATCCTACCTACATGTTTTGTATAGAAAACAAAAAAAAAAGAAATATTCAATAATTTGAATTTAAGGGTTTATAGTTTGGTACGTACTCTTCAACTATACATACATTAGCCATCGACAGTTGGATCTCATGTGTTACATGCAACTAATTATTAACTAAATTGTTATTATTATAGGTTTTGTGCAATACCCATTGCAATTCACTGGCGTGAGGTCATTATTGTAACATTGCTGTTACTCTTGACTCAGTCAACATTTAATGATTAAACTTCAAAAGTGTTTGTTGGGGGGATTCTACCGACCAGTGTCTGTAAATTGGAAGACGTGATTTCTAATATCCTTCCGTAGTAAATATAAAAAATCAAACTTTATACTATAACTGACGTGTTAAAATAGCGATTTTCAATACTTCAAAAGCCGCCAGTACTCAGGGTTTATACTAACCAATCATTGTTAACTGCCGTGGTATCCTTTTACAGAAAAAAATCTGTGTCTTGTTTTATGGTATGTAGATATAATGATATGATTTTATAGGCTAGCGTCAATACAGGAGCACCGGACAGATCGGACGTAGCGCATCAGACAGATTTGTTTGTGGCAGTGCGTCCACAGAGGCGCACCAATTGGATTACCGACACAACTGTCATTTGGAATTGTTGACAAGTTTTGATTGAAAATGCAAATACAAAAATGATTCTTTGGCTTGGTGATCGCATGCTCGGTTCGTACATTATTTTATTACCTAAATGAAAATATTTAATAAAAATAAATAAGAATGAATGTTAAAAATATATTGCCCATAGCTTTTTATAGGATTTATCTACAATAAAAAAGATTATTATTTGGCATTAATAATCTTAATGCCAAATTTCATCCAAAACCTTTCGGCTGTTTTCGCGTGATTGAGTAAAAAACATCTAAGAATCCAAAGATTCGAATTAATAATATTATTGAGATACTTCCATTATCTAACTACATAAAATAGTGAAAATGTTGAAGATCTGCATAAGGAAACGGTTACTTCCGAAACCGGTAGAAAATTCATTAACGTGGTTTATTAAAATATAGTTTATAATACAACTTAACTGACAATTTTCCCCAAAAAATGCTATATGATATCACCATAGAAAATGCACATACAAAAATGACAGATCCGAGCGGATTTTTATTTCTCCTAGCAACGGCGTCGGCATTCCGACGATCTAATGCGTGCGCATCGTCCGCTGTGGGGGGATTGACGCTAGCCTTAAACTTCAATTCAGAAAACTCAATTTTTTTTCGAACTGTAGAATGTTTTCAAATTGATTGTTGATTATTATAATAATATTGTAATTTACCTGCGAGAAACTTTCAAGTCAATTTGTCCTTCTTTTACTTGCTTAAACAAACTGATTGCTCCTGCGTGACTAAGACCTTGTGTTGATACCCCATTTACAGATATTATTTCATCACCTGCAATAAATATACGTAAAGTTTGCATACATAAAAATCTGGTATATCCATTTCCTTACTACAATAAACATAATTTCATGAGAGTTTTATAATGAATTGATTCGCAAATATTAACAGTCTTAATAATAAAATTCTACTGCACACTTCAGTGTTTTAGTTACACACAGTGTAAAGCCCGTGCAGCAATTATTAAAAAATCTTACTAATAAATGCTGCATAACGACTGGGTAGTTGCAACAGGCTTACAACAGAAATTAGTTCCAACAACATCACAATATTACATCCGTGCATGTGCAGAGTCGCCATCCTACTTTTGATGTTTGTCATATTTGGTATTCTCATAACTTGGAAATATGGAAAATATAATGAATAATTTAATCATATGAACACCCATGTGTACACCATTGAAGATATTGTTATAGAGCTAATTTTTTGACAACTTTTCGCTCCTAAAATGCACATCTGTCGAGAACAAAATAATTTATAAAAAATATGAATTTTAGAGATTTTTAAATTACATATTTTTAATTGTTTATTTAAACTGTCATATTATTCCAAGATATAACAATTTAAACATGTAGATCGAAATCAACTTTGATTCATGATAGATGACAGTTGTCTTAAAACACTGCTAAAATGCTTAGACAGGAGTGCAAGCGTTGTATAAAATTTGTATGAGATATACACTGTCTTTAACCAAATGATCTGCTATACAGTGTTCATTAGTAACGTTTTTGCCTACATGGGTGTTTAACGGCCATGTAACTTTTACAACATGTTTAACCTTTTCCGTGCTAGGCGTATGCTAAACAATGTAACACCTCAGTGCGGGGCAATTTTCGGACAAAATTAAAATTGTCATATCTCGATAACTACTCACCTGAGATACTTGAAATCTTCAACGAGAATATTCGTTTTTAGCTGTTCTAAATGTTGAATACAATTTTGTGATTATTTTGTTTTTCTGCATACTATCTAACTGATTTTTTTAACATTCCAGCTTACAAAAACATATCTAACTAGCAAAAAAATATCACATAGGTAAAAAATGACACAGGAAAGTATATAGTGAATAAAAATCATCTTAAAATTTATGAATTATTAAGTATTTCTTCGAAAACAAACATTTTTCAACAATTGCTTAGTGCCTTATACGTTTGTATGAAGTTTATCTGTAAGCGCTATGACCTATGCGCCGCTGCATCGTAATTTATCAACTTATATAGTAGAAAATAGTCATAAAAACGTTGGTTGTTATAAATAATATTGTAATAAGTCAACAGTTATAAAAGCAAAATTCATTCATAATAGCAAAAAATGTTCAATGTATTTTGTCTATCACCTAGTAAGATTTTAAAAGTTGGTAACTCAAAAAATCGAAGTTACTCTCAAAAACACAAATAAAAAAATAATTAGGTAAATAATAGGATTAATTACTCATTGTTTTACGTTCATATTAGTTAATAATGCTATTATTGTCCCAAATAAACCAAAATAAATAAAAACATATAAATTTACAACAAAATACTTTGCTTTTTTTATACACTAAATAAAAACCGAACATAAATATTTTTCTACCCGGCGCACAATCTCTACGAAGTCGGATATGGGTTATAAGCAACATTAATATCCATACAAAGCGGTATCTCAGTGCGGGTCCCGATTACGTCTCGGGATGAAATAGACAAAAAGTAAACACTCTACTGCCATCTATCAAATTTTTTTTTAATTTTTTTAAAATCATATTTACTTAAACAAATGGTTCGGTTACGTTGGTTCGAATATGTTGATAAATAAGATTTCTACAGCGAGTTTAAGTGGAGCATTGTCCATCACGATTACCTATCGTGATCCGCACTGGTGTAGCACACAATTCATCACAATAACGTCTTGGGATTAGCACTGAAACGGTTAATAGTATGACTATAAGTATTATATAACTATGAAATTTACCTTCAAATATGGTGCCTTGATCGGCTGCTTGACCAGAGGGGAATACTGTTTTGACAAATATCCCCATTTGGCCTTTTGGAGAGTCTGTACCGCCAACTATACTAAATCCAAGACTCTTTTTCCCATTTCCTTTCCAAAATATCACATTATGAATTGAGTTTGAATTTGACATATTTTTTTGACTAAAGTTGTCACTTTTTTTCATGTTTGTGATATCATTAAGTTTGACAGGTGTATATTTTTCTGACTCAGAATTTTCATTTGTATTTTTAGATGATAAAAATGAGTTTCTTTGTGATGCAAATCTTTTGAAATTGTTTTCAATAGATTGTGAAATTTTGTTATAAGACAATGATTTAGCGTTTGGTAGTCTGGGAGGTATCACAGGAGCATTATTCATTGATTCATTTAATGCCCCTGAAGGTTTTCTGTTCATTGATTGTGCCTGATTGTTTGGAGGATTTTGAATGTTATTAATTCTTATAGGACGGTAAGATAATCGCTCAAAATTATGTACTCGAGTCAAATTGTTAAAGTCTTCATCCATTGTTGTTTCTGTCTCTTGATAATTTTGCGACGAAATTGATCGCCTAATGTTGGATCTTTCCAAAATTTTTTCATCATCACTCTTATGACTTGATCCCGATGCTGTCACTTTTGGCGATTGATAAGCAGTTTTCTGTTTTGAATGAATTGAATTCATAGAAGGATTCATAATTACAGATTTCATTGAAACATTTATAGGATTCAATTCATTTTGTACTATCGTTCTGTTATTATTACCTTGACTGGTTTGTTGTAGATCGTTATATGTGTTCTGTGGTTTCATCGGTGAAATAGGGAAATGTTGTACCACAGATGTAGTAATCATTCTACTGACTGTATGTGTGACTGGTGTGTATTCATCATGGGCCATAACTAAATCAACATAGAATCTCTGCGATGGATGCTCAATTTGACTACTACAGCTATTGACAATATGTTGAACTTCTTGCAATGACGATAATCCACGAAGAACTCTCCCATTTACATCTACAATCTCATCTCCGACACGAAGACGACCATCTCTATGTGCTATACCATCAACATCCAATTTAACAATAAAATACCTTATTTCATGTTCATCATTTTCTTCGGAAATGAGAACTTTATGTTGTGCAAGGTACACTCCGAGACTTTCATCCAATCTAGATTTCAATAATTTAATTTTTCTGAATCGTTTTGTGTACAATGGCTTAGAATTCAAAATATTAGTTTCTTTCATTGGTGACACTAAAAGTTGACTTTCTGAAGATTGAATTTTATAATCTGTTGCAGTATTTTCAACCCCTAGTAATTGAGATTGTAAAAATTCTACCTTTCTCATATGAACTCTTTCATCTAACGTTATTGTTTTGAGTTCATATGCCAGGTTGCTTGGATCAACATTGATATTTTGTTTTAATACACTGTTGGATGTTGACGGTCGTTCTAAGCCAGCAAAAAAATTCAAATTAGCTGTATACTGTGAATCATTTGTATGTAAGTCACGAGGTAGTGCCATATGCATATTCTGTTCATTGCTGGAAGATGCAATTTCACCAAATTTTTCTACATTCTTCATTGGAGAAAGACAATTATTTCTATATCCTGTCAAAAAGTTTTCGGATAATTCATCTGGTGTTTGTTCTAGAATTGATAAATTATCTGGTGGGGAATGGTTACTGTGGTCATCATTGAGACGTCCATCACTATCATAGCCAGATTCATTAGAGCTTATATAATTACTAAATCGATGAAGATTGACAGGGCCATCAACTTCTGAATAATTGTAGATGCTCCCATTGGAAGCAGAACATTCCGGATTAAACTTGGAATTAAATTTATTGAGTCTATCTGCCAGAGGAACACTATGTCTGTGGTTAGCGATAAACATTGGGTTTTCAGGGTTTGTTGAGGAATATGAATTGTTTCTATAGACAACATTTGCATCAAAATGATTATTTGATTTGATTTTGTGTGAGCCTCCACTACATCTAAAGGAATTTCTGATTTGAGAATTATCCTTTTTAACTCTGCCTAAAGTGCTGCACATTTCCTCATGTACTGAAGTGCTATCAGCAAAATTGAAATGTTCTTCAGAGTTTGCCCTAAGTTTAAATGCACGTTCAGAATGTGTACTCATTACTGATTCACGACCATTGCCTTTCTCTATAAGACTTTGCCTATATTGTGGTCGAAGGTGATGATTTACAACACTTCCGCCATTTTCTTCTGGCAAGACTGAAAGCTTAGAGCGAAGAAATGCATAGGGAAAATTTGATTTTTTGGCATTAGTTTGAGAATTCACAGAATCTAAACTTGAAATGTTATCGCAGCTTATTGCTTTAGCTGGTACAGCAAGGTAGTTGTCGTTCATTTGAAAATTATTGTTATGCATGTTAGCGTTTTCAGATCTATTGATATTTGAGTTATCTTGGAGATTCAAACCATCAGTAGGATCATCAGCCTTAATATATGTAGATATGTGAGATGTTGAACAACTTCTGAATAATGGTTGGGCAGCATTTTTATCATCCACACCTTTACACGATCTCCTATGTTTGTCTGCCGATAAACTTTTGGAAGAATTTAACATTCCAGTTGAACCCATTCTATAAAAAAGATTCTTGAATGGACTAGGAGATCTATCTCTGATACTCACTCTGACAGAATGACACGATTCATTGTCTGAATCCATTTTTGGTGAATTTGTTTCAGAAAGACTTCTTCCCATTTTCCATGAATTCTTTTTTCGATAAGTGCCAATGTTATTTAACAAATGATTGGCACTACCATTTTTTAAATCATTTTTGGTAGGTGATTCTAGAACCTGATCTTTGGTGTCATTTCGTTTCAAAAGGTCCAATTTTCTTCCCATTTTTCTGCCCCATGTTGCAATAACTGAAAGTAAAGAATAAGTAGTTAATTAATCACTGTATATTTCTCAATTAAGTACATTTAAGTAATTAACTGAGTACAATTACAAATGATCATACAATGAACTCATAACAATATATACACAATAAAAATTGAATTGATAGGGATCTCATTAAAAAGGCATAATTGGTGAACGTTGCGCAGGCGCATAAAGTGATCACGTAAACCAGCCGATGACAGGTCGTAAGCCCTGTAGGTGCCTTGATTTCCCGGTTCTCCTACAATAAATATTCCAACTTCGTCTCTATTGAGATAATTAAAAATCTGTTAAAACAATATATACATTTTCTGACAAATTAATATCTCAATAAAGACGAAGTTGGAGTATTATAGGAGAACCAAGAAATCAAGGCACCAACAGGGCATACAATCTGTCATCAGCTGGTTTACGTGATCACATAAAGTGCTTGCGCAACATTCACCAATTATGCCTTTTTATTGAGATCCCTTAGCAATCCAACTGTCGAAAGTTCTCTATGTTACTCATCAATATCTGTTCGCTTGAAAATGAGCTAAAACATCATCGCCATTTATGGAAGTGACGAAGAATTTTTTTTCTAAAGCCTTCCATTTGGAAATAGGTTCATTAAAGTGATAATGTAAACCAGCTAATGCTTCTTGATTTCCTGGTTCTCCTTTAATATTCCAACTTCGTCTTTATTGAGATACCAGTTTGTCAAAATATACCATTGACTCCCAACAGGGAAAAAATCCAATGTATGCATATATGTATATGCAACCATAAAATATTTGATTTATATAAATTTTCCTACATAAATATGTCTTCAAAAATGGTAAATTTCAGAAATTGTAGAAAAGAATTTAAGAATATTTCAGGTAGGTACTAATGAGAATGCTTGGAAGATTAATGATACTGGGTCTGGGACAAAGACAGAATGATGTAAACAAAGAAGAGAAGAATCAACCAATTAGATGATCTGATTGGATCCTCTCTAAATATTGCGATTAACTTGCCCTAGAATAAATAGGGAGTAATGGAATATTCATTGACAATAATGTGATTGAATAGATTCAGCAAATTTTAATGAAATAAACAAAAACACATTATATATGTTTTGTTAATCTTTTGTTTTCATAGCTTTGTTAATTGTTCTGCTATATTGTCCTTAAATGGCAACTATTGTCTATGGGCAACATCATATTATTATTATAATAGGTACCTTTTTTCATTTCTTTCTCCTTAGTTATGTCATCTTCAAGAATCATGGCCGGCACTGCTGTAACAACATGATACTCTGAATTATTTTCATCATTAGAGTTCTGAATGTGATCCCGATATGTTGAGGGTTTATGAGAAGAGCTCTGTTTGATCGCTTCATCATATGACATAGAAGATTGTGGTCTCGGCCTTCCGTTGGACACTGACTTTCCATTTTGAACTCGAAGATTTTCCTTCTGATTCGAACTAACTCCATTTTGGCTTAAGTGATTCGGATTATTTTCGTTTTGGTTTGTAAGATTTCCATTCTGAGTGGAAATATTGCCATTTTGAGATCCGTGAGATCCATTATGAGCTTCTAGCTTCCCAGTGTGGTCTCCAGAGTTACGAGACGTGATGGGAGCTATGCCCTGATCACTGTGTCTCCGAGTTTTGAAGAGCCGCATCATGAATAGTTGATCTGAACTAAATCTTCAGAAAACTCATTGTAGAATAACACAGTCAGACCTGAAATGAAATGATAAAAAAAATGTTAGCAGATGTTTATTTTAATTACTGTTTAATTAATTACTGTTTATTTAATTCTATTGTGAAATAAAAAGCAATAATCAATTACTTTTTATGAATTTTATTGATAAAATCATGAATTTCATCTTTTTTTGAATTTTATTGATTAAGCACCTCCCCGATTGAAAACATACAACAAAGGAGAGAGGATCTGTGGAAACAGGACCTTGGAGCAGGGCTATGGATGCATCCTCGTGAGGGTATCCCAATAGGAGAAGACCTGCCCTACTGTATATGGACTACCCTCAACAGATTAAGGGTCGGTATCACACGATGTAGAGTGAACCTCGCAAGGTGGGGGTACCTCTCTGAAGATGACACTTTATGTGACTGCGGCGTAACCTAGGATGAGAGTCACGTTCTGATATGTCCACTTATGGGGGAAGGATGCACCCCTGGAGACCTAATTATGGGAAACGACAAGGCGATAGCAGTCGCCGCATATTGGAGTGGCAGGGTTTGAACCAGCCGGACACGTAAAGTAGTATTGATAAAATATCTTTTCTATAAGTAAAAAAATCTGAGAGTTCTGCACGGGGCCGACATCAGTCTCAGTCTCCATGAACAGAAAGGGTGGTGGAGAATTTCGTAATTGAAATGATATTTCAAAATGTATTTTAAAGAACTTTATTTTTTATGATTCTAAGGTCTTGGTCTTGGTGGTAAAAATATATGCGACAGCGGCGCACGGCGACGTACGACGCACTCCACATGTACAATTTACATTGAATTCGACATTTTATAACTGAATTGTGCGTCGCATCCTTATTCCCTTGTAACAAAAGTTTTATAATAAATAATGATGCACGTGTATAGAAAAAAAATTAGGTAGGTACTTATTTTTCTAACCTTACAAATTAATTTTGCAAGTTTTAAATTCTGTGCATAATCGCAATCATTACGCGAATGGCGCGCGAGTGCCGGGGACAGCGAGCGGATTTTATTATTATTGTTGGCTCTTTCTACCTAATGTGTGGTCTATAGCAAATGGTATTTTGTAATTTAAACGCAACGAATCGAAGGAAATACACATGATTTGTATAGATTATATAGTTAGAACATATTTATTTGAATAAATGGCTATTTCATAAAGAAATAAAATTTAATATAGGATATGTACAACGCACAATAAATCATTGAGTCATTTTTGAAATAGGTAATGAATATGTCTTTGAACACAATCGCTCTGCCACTGATCTAGCTAATTATTTATTCTGTTGGCGTGAATCATTCGTAAATGGAAACACTATGAATTAAAATCAGTTTTAAAGTGTGCAATGGACGAATTAACGAACATAAAAATAATGGTTTCATGCATATTTAAGTACTTACGACAAGTAACACCTACGTTCAATATTAATAACAATTGATAAAAAAATCTGTTGTTGTAATAAACAGGGCTACTACAAGTGAAACAAATTGAGATAATACTTTTGCTATTTTTGTTTGAAAAATAGACCGGAACTCAACCACAAATGGAGATAATAAAATAAGTAGGTACATACATGCCACCAAAAGACGAATTAGATGTTGCTAACAATTAGCTCTTCAATAAATGCATTACAATCAACAGAATAATACAAGATAATATAACGTAAATTTTACGAAGTAGGTACCGACTACTGACTTCTAAATTTAATAGGTTTTTTTATCCAGAACACAAATATTTATATAATTTTATGAAAAATGAATCAGCATTGAGAATAATACTATAACGTTCGATATTAAGATTAAATTAACGAAACCTAAATTTTAGGATATAAATTAAATGTTTGAATTAGGAAAAAAGGTACAATATAGACGTGCAATTAAAGCCCAAGATCATGGTTGTGTTTTCATAAATAGTTTACCTAATAGTACGAATTCTTTTAATTTTTCGATTCTCATAATTTTACTTTATAAAATCTCTAAAAAGACAACAAATTGTGTACAAGAATCTTAAAATTTGACATAATATATACCTACGTATGTTGTAGGTATAATAATAATTTATTTTATTTTCACTTTTTTCTCGTATATTACACACTTTTTTATTTCATATTAACATACTTATTCATTCGTTCAATTTTTCACACCCTTTTAATTAACATCACATGTCTGTCCGTATTGCAATTTTGCAATCGATTTTGAACTAACTTCTCGAACAGTTAGAGCTCGGAAAATTTCAGAATTTGTGTATTCCCGATGACAATGCGTGTTGAAATTTCCAGCTTGAATCATTTTATATTTTGATAAAATTGGACAATTTTGTATTTCATACAAATTAAATAATAATACTATTATAAAACCATGAGTGCTTTTTCAATTTATTTTGACGGAAACATTTCAATAAAGTTTTTTATTTACTTCTCAGTAATAGTTTTCGTTTTCTTTTGCTTTTTATCTTGTACTTGTTCTTTATCATTGGTTAATACCGCAAGTAAATAAATAAACGTGCTTGTAATTAGAATTCGTTTAATACCCGGAGAAGCTCGCGGGTTTAAAACTGACAACCTTCAGTTTTTAAAACATTTAACTGTAATAATTAATTAAACCACACACACATGACAATACATTAGTATTGTAAACATGATTGTGTGTAGAATATCATACAAAAGTCAATAATGCAAAATGAATCAGTGGGTTTGGAATGATTGATAAATTTACAAATGTGGGTGGGTTCATTTGTGCACATTTTAGTGTTTCTCAATCGGCGACAATCAAGTTAATATTTCATAATTTTAATGCACATACCAAATATTAACCTAATATTAATATTAATAGTTGAATGTAACACATGATATCCAACTGTCGATGGCGATAGTTTGTACAATTGAAAAATACGTACAAAACGTAAACACAAATTAATAAATATTTTAAGTTATTTTGTATTCTATATATAACATGTAGGTATATATGTCAGGATAGGATAGTATGGAGGTCAGTCTGTTTTCCTACCCAGAATATGAAAACAGCATGATGGTATGTATGTATGTTTGGAGATTAAATATCAAATTATTAAGTCTTCTTATGTATAGGCAACTGCCATACAAATTGAATGTCGTCACGACATTCAATTTTTATAAAAAATGTTAAAAAAAAATTAAATGTTATACTACAATGTTGATATTTTTTATAGAAAATCAAATCAAATTGGGGTGTTTCAGCTTATTTGATATTTTTAAAAACTTTGGAAATATAGGCAGGTAAACACATAAATGTTTTACTTAAATAAAAAATGATTGAGAAACACTGTATTTTTTGGAAAAAATTTATTTGAGATTTTATATTTGTTTATATTTATACCATTTTTCAGCGTTCTAGCTTTTATGGTTTTTGAGATATATGGAAAAATAAAGTAGAAATAAATTTAAAAGTTGATAACCCCTGACTGAAACAAAAATTCTAAATTCTGAGTATTAAAGTTTTGTAGGCCTATAACTATCTATATATTCTGAAATTTTGAGCTCTGTAAATTGAGCGGATCAAAAGTTATTAGGGGGGGATGGACACACTAAATGTTCTACTCCGAATTCTGAGTAAATTCGTATATAGAACATACATATGCTGCGACGCCTCTAAGTTGGTGTATTTTGACTTCAAAGTTGGAAAAACCGTGAAAAATATAGACCCTGCATACAAATCTCGCGTATCTTGGCTTGATACTTTGTTGATATGTTAAGAGAATAAAATTCTCTTGAACAAATCGACAGTTGGAAAACTCTGCGATGAGTTCATTGCACGCATGCTCCCCGGTATCTCATTCCAGTACTTTAAGGAAGCATATCTAAAACTGCCCTCGAATGCGAAGGTTCGATATCTGGAGATAATGAGCATTTGGCTTCTCTGTTGCGTTGAGTGGACGTTAAAGTCAAAAGACCACTGTAATCTGTCATACAGATAGGAAGGAGATCGTTTATTTACCACAATATGTATTTGACAAAGAGAATGCAGCCTCCTTACATATTCAGAATCATATTCAGACATATTCAGAATCCCGTGCTGATTAAGATACAGAGGTAAAGTGTGCTCGTCTAAGTATATAGAAGCAAAATCGGCCACATGCATTATGTACGTGTTGGACTTTTTTTTGTATTTATATCGATTTCTTAAATAAATTCTACATAATATATAATAAGCCTACCTACGTTTAGTTTTTTTTTTATTAACTAGCTGACCCGGCGAACTTCTTACCGCCTAAGATTCAATGAATGTCGTGTTAACTTTTAGCTTAAATTAATTTATGATTTTACTAACGTAATAAAATGAATACAAAAATAAATATTGAGTTTAATAGTTTATTAGGATATAATAATAAAATATATAAAGAAAATAACAAATCAATAATACTTTTACGCTCGCATTGCGGTATGTTTTAATTTATCTACAAATTAAATTTCCGTATAAGTTTTTGTTAAGTGAACTTTTTCAATATTTTTTTTGTCCGTTAATTTTTCGATATTTTAATAGTTATTCTGCTATTTGGGGATGAGACGAATCCAACAAATAAGGTATCATTATAATGGGTCCAGCCGCTCTTGAGTTATAAATGGTGTAACTAACCCGACTTTGTTTTCAACTCAAGACAAATGTATATATCCTAATCTAGAACGAAGTTGAATGTTACTTACATTCCCAGAGGAACTTTGTTATCAGTACTCTCGTAAATGATGACAACCGGAACTTGGTTTTTCGTCTTTGTAATGTACAATAACCACTAATCACTGCCATGGCACTGACGCTGAGAAAAAAAAGAGTATTTTTTGTATCCATTAAAGGGCTTTTTTGTCCTTTGTTACAGAGCAATACAAATCACATTGTCATTAAGTAGATATATCTACCTGCAGAGATAATCATAGTACGAGTGATAATTGGCAAGCAAAATGGACGGATGTTGGAGTCCATTTAGAAGCTATCTGAAGGATTTGTAGGATGTACTAGGCGATTAAAGGATAACTACCTATTTCTCTTTTTATCGAGATAATAAAAAAGCAACTTAACGACTACACAATACTGAAATAAAATAAAAACAATAATACGAGAATTTTTTTTTCATTCGTGCAATATGTTATTTTCAATTTTTTCTCGGAAGTAGAAACAGGTAGGCACTATGTGAAATATTAATTTAACTAATACTTTTATTGCTTGCCACACAGTTAAATAATTGCGCGCGATGCAACGACAGATGTCCACAAATTGCACCTGAACAAAAATAAAGTAAGAATAACGATATAAAAATGACACATGTTAATGAGCAAAAATAACACTTTTGTTAGCAAAAAAAACGGTTTCCGTTTTCACACAAACGACGCGACGTATCTAACAGCATGTGTGTTTTAAAGATATCACTAATATTAATTCAAATTGCCGCGCAAAAAAAGAAGCACTTCAAATTGACAGTTACTAGCTGTCGCCGATTGCAGCAACACATGGATATCACTAATATTATAACAATAATAATAATATTTATGTTTCCTTAACCATCGATTCGATGGAAATATAATAATATGATATGATGGGTTTTGAAGGGATTTTATTTATTCATAAGAAACCATTTTCTACATATTTTGATTTTTGTTAGTTTTTAAATATAGGTTTGCTGTGATAATAGTGCTTCCACTCTTCTATTATCAACGTTTTCAGATGAATAACGTCTCACGAAAGTATTGGACACCTGTCCTGAAGGAAGAAGAAGCAGAGGGAGACCTAGGATGAGATTGCTGGACGACATTGAGGGGGATATAAGAACCATCGGATAGACAAATTGTAGGAGACTTTGTGTCGACAGGGCGGGATGGAGGCAGTTTCTTGAGGAGGCCAAGGCCCACACCGGGCTGTAGCGCCATTGCTGATGATGATAGTTCAGCAACGAGGATCACCGCCCATTCCGAGTGTTGGCTTTTTAGGTGAGACGGGACTAGTGTGTGGGAATACACGCATTTGTACTAGTGATGCACACCCACCCACCTGTCGCAAGTCACCCCGCATTGTGAGATATGCTGTGATGGTATAACAGAAAGATAATATCAAGATAAGATAAGATAATGTCGAGCATACGCTATTCCGGTGAGGTCGCAAAGTTAAGATAAAGACAAGAATATCCATAGCATAGAAAACAGTGGGAAGTCTGACCAAGATATAGAAAAAGACCGAAACACCAAATGTAGGATAATCAGGACTATATATATTTTTTGATCTTGAGAGATTAACTCGTGTTGTTTATAAAAAAAAATCCTTGAATCGTGGTTGTATTACGGTTCAATCTTATTCCACGTTCAACTGAAACTTTATTTATAACCCTAGTTCAGTTGATTTCGATTTTGAGCTCTATTTCATACAGAATTTAGAACAGAATTTAGTTATGTTTAGTTGGTTGTCAAGACCACATAACTGTATCAAAACAGTAAACGCGGCACGGAACACGTGCGCGCCACACGATAGTTTTGTCAAACTCTAGCAATTGCACTTTTTGACGTTCGATATTTTTGTATATTTTGATTGAATTCAGCGTCAATCGAAAATTCTAATGGATTAGATCTCTTTTTATATGTTTTTCTCATATGTTGTGGTCACAGGTACTTTAAAATTGTGAAATGTCAGGTTAAACCAGTGTTAAACTATACCCCCGTCGCTGGCTTATATTGACATTTGAGTTGAATCACGGTTCAACTCTTGATCCTACTTTATAAATAAGAAAAGGAATCAAATTGTAGTTCAACCGCAGATCAATATTTGAGCCACGTTTATAAACAACATTGTTAAAGAATCAGAGAGAAAGATAATTGATGTGACTTAAAGATGTGGTGTTAGTGGAGAATGTTACGAATACTATGGACTGTTACGCGAACCTTAATCTGTTTACAGCGCATCTTTAAATTACCTTTGACATATATAGCCAGACGGGCTCCTAAACCTCTTCGTAATGGGAAGTGCGGTGGGTAGAAGACCCAGAGGTCCCAGTCAAGTTTGCTATAGGATCTAACTAATGAGGCACTTCGATCTACTTAAGACCGTCCAATATGAATAGACCATTAGTCGAGTCATTGAGAGAAGGCGCCATCCTCATTCATGAGTCTAAAGAAGAAGTTGGTAGTAAATGTCACACAACACCTGCGTGTGCAATTTCGACTGTCGTTTGATCCATCATGCCATTGATGGCACTAATATGTACGATAACATCTACTCACAAACCTCACGCGGTGAGAACATTTTAGTTTGGGCAAGACATAAATTAAACACAAAATACAAAAGAATTATAATTTATTGTTTTTTTTATGGCCGCTTTGTTCAATTAGCAATGTAAATAATAAATGCGAACACCCAATTATGATCGTAATAAATATTGAGGTATTTTGTAAAATGAAAAGGTATTTTGTACAATTAAAAGGCACCTTGAATTAACCCTAATAATATTTGTGTAAAATCTACTAATTGGATGGTTATCAAAATTAAAATTTTGTCCTCTCTCTAATTCAACATTTACGTTATTCGGAACAAAACAATAACCTACTGAATTAATTAATAATTATTTATTTATTTATATATTCATACAAACATTGATGACATTACAATCTGCAATGTCCCACTAGACAATGGATCTCGAAACAGTGACACTGTATTACTTGATGCCAACATCAATCGTATATAAAATGTGATAATATCACAAACAACAATGCATCTCGAGACAGTGACACTGTATTACTTGATGCCAACATCAATCGTATATAAAATGTGATAATATCACAAACAACAATGCATCTCGAGACAGTGACACTGTATTACTTGATGCCAACATCAATCGTATATAAAATGTGATAATATCACAAACAACAATGCATCTCGAGACAGTGACACTGTATTACTTGATGCCAACATCAATCGTATATAAAATGTGATAATATCACAAACAACAATGCATCTCGAGACAGTGACACTGTATTACTTGATGCCAACATCAATCGTATATAAAATGTGATAATATCACAAACAACAATGCATCTCAAGACAGTGACACTGTATTACTTGATGTCAACATCAATTTTGAAGGTAATTTAATTTCATTATTACATTTATCTATAAAATAAAAAAAAGATAATTCAAAAAGACTGGCACATTTAGCATTATTACAGGCTAAGCAAGCGCTAGGCTTTTTGAACCTAATAATCATGGTGGATTAAAAATTATGTTCTTGATATTATATTGTTATTTTTAAAAATTAAATATAGTTACCCAACGAACTATGATTTTTAGGTAACATTAGGTACTTCAAAGACAAAAAGTAGAAATATATTTTATGGGAAATAAACGAAAAAACAAAAATGACCTGTCATCGCTTTATACGCTTGTGCAACGTTCGCCAATTATGGCTTCGTCGAGTTTACTTTACTCAACGTGATATGGAGGCAGGTACTCGTTTACAGTGGTATTAAACACTGACAATAAATTGAACAAATTTACAATATTGCACATTATATTGACCTTCGAACGGATAGCAGACAAATAATGGGATGGTATGGTAATTGTGTATCTCACAACCTGGCGGATGTATCGCGAGAGTCGAGAGTATTGAAGCAATTAAATCGGCGCCATCTGTCGAGCGATGGAACGATCGTGTTACTCGACACGGTGCATCAACCTACCTGTGTATTTTGTATCATTTAACTCGATCTCGATAGACACTGATCGGTCGAGCGAATCGGGATTGAGATCGGGAAGTGCCAAGCTGATGAAACTGTCGCTTGCGGATCTTCGGCTGCGATATCCGGTGGAATGAACGACGTCGGAAATCATACGAAATCGGAATAGATTAGTCACATTACGTGCGGAGTTTTTGCTGTTGTTCCGCGTTGCTACAGTTACGCACATAATTTTGGTTTATAAACGAAATAGTTCATTAAATTGTTTATTTACTCTACAAAACATAATATCACAGTGAACAAATATGATAATATTTCATCGTACGATTTTGTTATTATATTTGGCTATTTAACAAAAATAGATAAGCGAGCGAAAGATTAATACATATAATGAACAGAACAAATATATTTTACTATTATACTTCCTTCTAGCGGGAATAGCTGAAAAACACTTCAAACTGACAGGAATTAAACACTAAATAACTATAATTAAACACTAAATAACTATGGCTATAATAAGTAAAATGGCATTAGCCTAGTGGAGTGTCATATCCAGAAATCACTACAAAGCCAGTAAAAGAAATATATACATAATAAAGAAACAGGAGAAAAAAATAAGTGCACTTCAGCCCCAGAACATGCCATGGGGCTTGAGGAGTGGAAACGTTCATATTTGATCAAAAATTATGTTTTGTATTTTGTCTTTTTTATATTTTGTATTTTCTTATTAATGTTTATATTTTACTGCATTTTGTTATAGTAAATAAATAAATAATAAAATAAAAACATTGTTATAAAACAGTTTTAGGATTTACGTTGAACATTATATAGCTTAATCGCTTCTACTTCCAGACAAACATTATACTTTTGTATAGAAGAAGCGGTTCAGCTTCGTAAACTTTTGATGTAAAAAAAGTTTTAACTATATTATTCAATTTTAACAATACTAATATTTCGTAATACATATTCGTACATATATCTAGCTTCATTTATATTCACTTTATGTTACAGGTAGGACTGTTCGTGTTTCAGGAATATAGTTTTCGCCAAATATCTTGAACCTGGATTTCGGGAGCGCAGAGCACAAATTTGTGCCTTCTTGCTTCGTTGGTATACGTGCAAATCGCCCCCCTTCTCGGCGAAACGGCTCAAGATATTGGATACCTACGCCAAATTTCGGCGGCCGTTTTTCAGCCGAGCGCGTCCCGAATCCTCAAGTTAATGTTGATAATCAAAGGAGTGGAAACACAACAAGTAGATTCTGCCAAAAGACATTTTGGTAAGGTCAAAGCGAGGGCGCAGCTTCGACGGCAGAGTAGGCTGGGCGTGCCTATGTACAAATATCTAAATATGTAATGATTCATAATATTCAAAATTTGCGGAGATCGCGTCATTACCTCAATAAAAGATGGGAACGCCTCTCTTTGATTACCATTGAAAAATAATAAATTAAATTATCATAGTGCCATCTGTGCGATGAATTGCAAAGGTATCGTAAACCATATTATAGAATTATTCATACATACCATAAAAACAATTTTAATCAAATAAAATTAAAATGTCAGCACTCAATAAAATAAATCGTACACCGAGAGAAATATTTTGATTTAAGAACCAGAATTCCTTGCTGCCCAACTGGGTATACCAGTTCTTGAGCTTGCAGTAGCATTTAAAGTATGAATTTTGACTAATTCTTGCAAGGAAATAATAAAGATGTTTTATTTTTGTATTTTCAGCGATAACTTTTTAGGTATGTTCAGCGATATTTTTTTAGGTATGTTCAGCGATAACTTTTAAGGTATGTTCAGCGATAACTTTTAAGGTATGTTCAGCGATAACTTTTAAGGTATGTTCAGCGATAACTTTTTAGGTATGTTCAGCGATAACTTTTTAGGTTCGTTCAGCGATAGCTTTTTAGGTACGTTCAGCGATAACTTTTTACTACGTTGTCCGATTACGATGATTCTTTTTTTATTAGAAAGGGGGTATCTTCCGATTGGTGCCCATTCAATTTGGTCAAGATTTGATCATGGGATCCATGAAATAATTATCAAATTCTTCAAATTGCAAAGGCGACTGCAATCTGTATACCACGCTTCATTATATATGCGAATTATTTGAAAGTTAATATTACTACATACATATCATCACGCCATGTCCCTCATGGAGTAGACAGAGAGAGCCAAACGTCACAATTTTTTTTCATTTTGAAGTCGGGTTTTTTACATGTAAGATTATGTTTCAGTACATTCAGATTTTATGTCAAAATGTATTAATACCTAATATACACGAATAGAGTGCGTAGCGACTTTATTCTGTTTTTCATAACACACATCACATAAAGCATGCTTGGCAAAAAATTTAAAATAAAAATCAAAGAAAACCGAGCTGCCATTTGCGTTTTTATAAATCATTTGATAAAATTTGCGATTAGGTATAGAGTTGTAGGCATGAATCTTTTATGAAAAATAAACAAAAAAAACACAATTGAATTGTTGAATACTTTGACTATTTAGTTTAGGTTATTCAAGAGAACCTTTCAAAGATTTATAACTCAATACATGTAATACCCATTGTAAATATACTGTTAACTGTTGGTTCTATAAATCTAAACAAAAATGTAAAATCAAATGACGTGGTTCTCAGATAGCATAAGAGGCAAATGCTATGACGATATAATTAATTGTAATGTCAGCAAGTGCTAGATGCTGCTTCATACGTCTTATAAGGAATGACAGAATGCGGAGGATCGAAGGTTGATGATTCAGATTATTTTGAAATAACACAATAACTTAGATACCTACCTACATACAAATGGGTACATAACAGTACTACCATAGCTATTGGGTTTTATTGTTAATTTCATATTTTTGTTGATATAATGGATGTCCATAAAATATTCAGTGATGAAATGCAATACTTTTTATTTTTCGATTGGTAGGTATGTATATTTCAATTTCAGGTGATTGATTTTAAGTAAGATGTAAAGGAAAATTACTTTTCAAGAAAATAAAATAGGCATATTTTGTTAAACGGTCGATTTGTAAAAAGCAAGAAATAATTGCAGAACTGAATCATCATAAGGTGGATATATGCGGAGTATCGGAGACCAAGAAGAAGGGTAAAGCAACCTCCAAACACTTAAACTATATTTTGATTTACAGTGGGAAGGAGAAACACCTTAGAGCCAGCTCTGGTGTGAGTATTCTCATACATGAAAAATATGAAGATTCCATTGACAATACTGAATATGTAAGCCATAGAATACTTAAGGTTACATTAAAAATAGAGAATGTTTCAATAAACATAATTAGTGTTTACGCACCTGATATGACTAAACCAGTAGAAGAATCTGAAGAATTTTACTTACAATTGCAAGAAACCATAGACCGCATATCACTATCAGAAAGATTAATCATATTGGGTGATTTTAACGCCAGGATAGGAGATGATGCTCTGGATGGCATAAAACAAAGATTCAATGAAACTGTTAAAAATAGTAATGGCGAAATGCTAATAGACATATGCGCAAGAAACGAACTGAGAATCTGTAATACATATTTTCCACATAAGATTCAACACAAGTATACATTTGAGAACACAAGGGGTGATAAATCTATAATAGACTATATAGTAACGAATAGACTGATTCATCCATCGACAATAAATGATGTGAGAGTGCTGTCCTCAGCTAACATAGGATCTGACCACCACCTGGTACTTTGCAAGCTACAATTAAAACAACCAAAAAGAAAAAACAAGAAACCAAAATTCATCACTAAGATCAATCTCCAATCAATTGAAGATGAAAGCACAAGAGGCCTTTATATAAACAGAGTTACCAGCCATATGACTCAATGTGAAATATCTGCTGGCGACAATGTGGAAGATGCCTGGAACAAAGTTAAACGTAATATAAACAATGCAGCGAACGAAGCACTAGGACAAAGAAAGATAAATTTAAATGCTAGAACCAATACGAAACCATGGTATAGCGAGGATGTCAAAATCCTAGCAAAGGAAAAGAGAGACAGCTATCTTGTCTACAGAAGCAACCCTACACCGGAGGAATATAGAAACTACAAAATAACGCGAAACAGGGTTAATAGCGAGATAGACAAAATTAAAAAAGAATACTGGCTCAAGTTCACCAAGGACATGGAAAGAGATCTTTACGGAGCGCAAAAAAAAGTCTGGAATATGCTAAGAAAGCAAAAGAAACCTATAGATGAATATAAACAAACGCACAAGATCTCTATAGAAGAGTGGGAAAACTATTTTGAAAACTTATTTAGTAATAATTTGCCAACAAGAATTGTACCACTGAATGAAGACGCAGGATCCTCTGTGACCCTTAGTAATGGCGAGATTATTTTAGCTATAAAAAAACTAAAAAATAGAAAATCCCCAGGTATTGACGAGATTCCCAATGAATTGATAAAATATGGAGGAACAAAGGTGGCTCTTGAGCTAACAAAACTATTTAACAAAATACTAGAAGAATCTACAACACCCTATGAATGGAAATTAAGTATAACAATTCCAATTAACCCAGCGAATTACAGGGGAATATCTCTTTTAAGTGCAACACAAAAATTATTTACCAGCCTATTGCGTGTGAAACTGGAAGGAATTATACAAAATAGGGACGAACAACAAGGATTTAGAAGAAATCGTTCCACCACTGACGCAATATTTGTTGTGAGACAACTTAAAGAGAAATCCTTAGAATATAATGTACCGGCTTACATGTGTTCTGTCGACCTAACCAAAGCTTTTGACAGAGTGCTCCTGGAAGATGTACTGGATATCCTAATAGAAAAGAACATACCGCATCCTATTATAAAAGCTATTAAAAATTTAAACAGCAACAACAAAATGCGCATAAAGGTGGGAGATGACCTCTCAAAGGAAATTCCAGCTGCAGTAGGTATTCGACAAGGAGATAGTTTGAGCCCTTTTCTTTTTAACATCATTATGGACAAGATTATCGAAGATGTTAAAGCATTAGGAATAGGTTACAAAATGGGAAACAAAAATATAGATATAATATGTTATGCAGATGATGCCGTCTTAATTGCAAATTCCGAGGATGATCTTCAGAAACTACTGTATAAATTCCACTTATCTTCCCAAAGACTAAATATGCAAATCTCAATAGAGAAAACAAAAAGCATGGTAACCTCAAGATATCCAGTACGTTGTAAACTTGCTATAGACAATAAAACTATAGAACAAGTTATGAGATTTAAGTACTTGGGCATAGAAATATCCACCAGCAATGATCTCTATAACGAAGTACATGAACAAGCAACCAAGGCTGCTGTAGTGGCTGGATGCCTGAGAAGTGCTGTGTGGAGAAATAGGGATATGCTGAGGGAGAGTAAAGTCAGGATCTACAAGACTTGCATAAGACCAATCATGACATACGCCATAGAGACAAGAGCTGACACCACCCGTACAAAAAGTCACGGAGATGAAGACTCTACGGCCCATCGCAGGAGTAACCCTCCGTGATCAAATGAGGAGCTCCGAAATAAGGAAAATTTGTGATGTTGAGGACGTGGTACGATGGGGTAGAACAAGAAGACGTTTCTGGAGAGACCACGTGGGGAGAGCAAGCTCAGACCGAGTAGTGAGGATATCAGCTGATGAACATCCTACAGGTAGCAGACCTCCAGGAAGACCACCCAAACGATGGAGGGACAGCTGGACGTCCTCCTCCCAGGAACAGGTGCCGAGAACTACAGGACATAGTCCTAGCTGAAGAAGAAGAAGAAGAAGAGGTCGATTTGTTACTTCTTTTCTATCTATAAGACGAAGCCTTATGCTATATGGCAACTAGCTGTCTATGTACTTTGGGAAATATGAAGAGGGCTGGTACCAAAGGACATAAATCTTAAAGCGTTTAAGAAGCAATTTATCACGAAAAAACACGTCATTACCTACAGGGTAATTGTCACAATTCTTGGTTTTATATCATTGTCTTGTGGGACTGAGACAATTGTTGTAATTTATGTTAGGTTAATGTAAAATGAGGTAAAGTTAATATGTGTAATACACATAATGGGTACCTTCAAGCATTCATAATATTGTTATGAAATTAAGTACTATTTCTATTTAAATTGAAAATTTAAATAGAAATATTTTGAAAATAAGAACCCAAGAAAAATGAAAACAAAAGATTTGAGTAGTGAGTTGGAAAAACTAGACAAAGCTTGTAAAAATATAAATTGTAGAAATATAAATTGTAAAAATAAATAAGACTTTGAACCATAATAAAATAAATAAATATAAATTTCGGTACATTTGGTGTCAGAAGTGGGATATAAAAATACCCAAGTATTTTTTGTGTAAGAAAAAAATAAAATAGTTATTTATAAAGACATTTATTATGGCATCAAAAAAAATAACTCTTTTAGAGTTGAAAGTGGTTGATTTAAAACATGAGTTGGAGGAGAGAGACGCTGATACATCAGGAAATAAAAATGCACTTCAACTACGATTGAGAAAAGTGATGCAAGAAGTAGGTGAGGATCCAGACACATACCTTTTTGAAATGCCTTGCTCTAACAACGATCTTTGTCAAGTCTTAAAAGAACATTCCAGAGACATAGAAAAGAAGTTTCAAGAACATTCCAGAGATATAAAAGGAGAAATTAAAGAAATCAAAGGAGAAGTAGCGATGCTTCAAAAGCATTCAAATACTATAGAAAAGAAATTCCAGAATTATTCTATGACCTTTGATGAGAAGATAAATGAATTAACTAAACAGATGAAAGTTTTGGAGAATCAAGTGCTTCCTTCAATCACGCCAATGAATTCCGAGCAAAATTCAGCTGTAGATACAAATTTTAAGTGTGTAGAAGATACAAGAGTACCAACAGTGGAGTGCGTGCGAAATGATATGCCAACCTTTGATGGAAAATGCCCCTGGGAAGAATATTTAACATTGTTCGAGACAGTGGCCATGATAAATGGCTGGTCCATGACAAGAAAGGCCTCAGTGTTGAGTGTATCATTACGAGGTGATGCTTTAAAAGTTTTGGAGACAATTCCTCTAGCTGAGCGACGAGATTTAAAATTGTTGATTGAGAGACTTGAGATGCGATTTGGACATAAGCACATGGAACAGTTTTACAGGTCACAACTTAAGAATCGTAATCAGAAATCTAATGAAACTCTCCAGGAATTTGAGGCGGATATAGCGCGTCTAATTAGATATGCATACCCTACGGTTCCTGATGATGTGTGTGAAAGCCTTGCAGTAGAAAAGTTCTTGGATGGATTGTGGGCAAATGAGACACAACAAGCTGTAAAACTAGCTAGACCACAAACTTTGAGTGACGCTCTAACCCAGGCACTCGAATTTGAATCTATAAAAAAATCTTTACGAGGTCATGCTCAAGCCCGCGTTGTTGAGGCCGTTGAAGAGAATCAAAAACTCATCGAATGCATTGTCGAAAAGGTGATGAAGGCATTGCAAGGAAGAAAAAGACAGTTTCGCTGCTGGGGTTGTGGACGAGCTGGACATCTACGTAATCGGTGTCCAAATGAAGCAACAACGCAACAGCAACAGCCACAGGAAAACTAAAAAGGGTTGATGGGAAGGGGCAACTGTTGACCTACATTACCAATGCCTCAAAGAGATCTGCAGTTGTTGCATCATTCAGTGGTCGAGATACCAGTATGTTTATAAATGGCAAAGTAAATGGAAAGAATTTGAAACTTTTGCTGGATACTGGAGCAACGATGACAATCATGAGACCAGATTTGCTTTATAATAAAAAGTGTATTACACCAACTAAATGGACATTACGAACAGCTACTGGGGAGTCGGCATCTATATGTGGTGAGACATATGCCAACTTTCAAATTGGTAGTTCTATCTTCGATCATCAGGTGCTAGTGGCGAATATAGAGGAGGAAGTTATTCTCGGAATGGACATAATGGCGAAATATGTATTCCAGTTGGATCTAAAGAGGCGATCTTTGAAAATTGGAGATGAAGATGTTCTCGTGCAAGAGCGTGAGGAATTTTCTACACGTGTTCTTGCAGCGGATGTTGTAACTATTCCAAAACAAAGTGAGATGTTAGTACGAGTCAATTTAGACTGTGTTATCCCGAATGGACATGTTTTGGTTGTGGAGTCCAACGCCAACAATGAAGCAGGAAAAGGAGTATTAATTGCAAGAGCACTGATTCAAAACCAAAAGGAAATTTTAGTCAGATTAATGAACATAAATGAATATCCAGTAACTGTCAAAAAAGGAGCTTATTTAAGTGTGTGTTCATCAGTTTCATCAGTAACACAAAATGCCTGCATCGCACAAGTTTCTTCAGAGGATGTACCAAAACATCTTGAGGACTTTGTAAAAGATGCTTGTAAGGAACTTACCAAAGAACAAAGCAAACAAATTAGATACCTCATTGCTCATTATCAAGATGTTTTTGAGAATGCGAGTCTTTCTAAAGGAAGAACCAATGTTGTTCAACATCAAATAGATACGGGTGACGCAAGGCCTATCCGCCAATTACCTAGAAGGCTACCATTAGCAAAGCGGGCGGAAGCAGATCAAATTATTCAAGACATGGAAAGGGATAGCGTTATTGAACCATCAAGCAGCCCATGGTGTTCACCAGTAGTGTTAGTTAAAAAAAAAGATGGCTCAACTCGGTTCTGTGTGGACTTTCGCTTATTGAATAATGTAACTAAGAAGGATAGTTATCCACTGCCTCGAATCGATGACACCCTAGATACATTGGCTGGTTGTAAGATCTTCTCAACTTTGGATCTAAAGAGTGGTTATTGGCAGGTTGGATTGGAACCCAAGGATAGAGAAAAAACGGCGTTTTCTGTTGGAAGTGGATTGTGGCAATTCAAAGTGATGCCATTTGGACTTTGCAATGCACCGGCTACGTTTGAACGACTAATGGAAAGTGTGCTAAGAGGATTATCGTGGGAGACCTGTTTGGTATACTTAGATGACATCATCGTACTTGGGAAGCGTTTTGAAGAACATTTAGGAAATTTGGAACAGGTATTTTCACGATTGAGGTCGGCCAACCTTAAACTCAATTGCAAGAAATGTATATTGTTCCGAAAGCAAGTCAACTATCTAGGTCATGTTGTCTCTGAGGAGGGAGTAGCAGTAGATCCTGAGAAGATTAAAGCTGTTCGAGATTGGCCAGTACTTAAAGACAAACATGAAGTAAGAAGCTTTTTGGGTCTGAGTACCTACTATCGACGATTTGTTCCAGGCTTTGCTGACATCGCAAAGCCACTGACAAAACTCACGGAGGAAAGCAGTGAATTCATATGGGATTTCAAGTGCCAACATGCATTTGAAGAATTAAAACAGGTTCTAATTAATTCTCCGGTTTTGAGTTATCCTCGAGCTGAAGGAATGTTTATTCTGGATACAGATGCAAGTAACGTTGGTATCGGAAGTGTGCTCTCCCAAGTACAAGATGGGGCAGAACGCGTGATTGCTTACTTCAGTAAAGTATTGTCGAAACCAGAACGCAATTACTGTGTAACACGAAGAGAATTGCTTGCTGTTATCAAGTCAGTTGAGCACTTTCGCAAGTATTTATATGGACGGAAATTTCTTTTAAGGACAGATCACTCGGCACTTGTGTGGCTTTTGCGATTCAAGAATCCTGAAGGTCAAGTGGCAAGATGGATAGAGAGATTGCAAGAATATGACTATGATTCTGAACATCGAGCCGGACTTCATCATAAAAATGCCGATGCACTGTCAAGGCGACCATGTCCAGAGGATTGCCAGCACTGTAATAAGGCTGAGGAAAAGTTTTTTATAGCTTGTAGAACCACGGTCGTTGACAATTTTTGGCAAGATGATGAAATACGAGCAGACCAATTGGAAGACCCAGATCTCAAGTTTGTAATGCAGTGGAAGGAAAATGATCAAAGACCTTTATGGGAAGAAATAGCTTCACTATCTCCAAATATTAAGTCATACTGGGCTCAGTGGCAATCCATTGTCGTGGAAAATGGGTTGTTAAAGCGTGTATTGGAGAATGAAGATGGAACACAGCAGAGACAACAACTATTGATTCCAAGGAAGAGAATTCCTGAAGTTCTTAAACTGCTTCACAATGATGTGTCTGGGGGACACTTGGGAGTTAAAAAAACCACAGAAAAAAATTCGTCAACGTTTTTATTGGGTCAATTACAATGGAGATGTAAAAGATTGGTGTAGAAGATGTGTAACTTGTGCCACTTCAAACGGACCTCAGAAACGAAGGCGTGCGCCAATGAGGCAGTATAATGTTGGTAGCCCATTTGAAAGGATAGCCATTGACATAGCGGGGCCGTTTCCCACAACGGAAAGAGGGAATAAATATATTCTGGTAGCAATGGACTATTTTAGTAAATGGACAGAAGCCTATGCACTACCGAATCAAGAAGCTACCACTGTTGCTGAAGTCTTGGTAAGGGAACTGATAAGTCGTTTTGGAGTACCATTGGAGTTACACTCGGACCAGGGAAGAAACTTTGAATCAGCCGTATTCCAGGGAATTTGTGAAGCATTAGGAATTCGAAAGACGAGAACAATTGCTTTGCATCCACAGTCGGATGGAATGGTGGAGCGAATGAATCGAACAATTGGAAGATTTTTGTCAAAAGCAGTGTCCGAACACCAGTTATCAGGCTGGAGACTTGGTTTGGTTATTTAATCCACAACGACGACGAGGCTACTCACCAAAGCTTCAGAAATCCTGGGAAGGACCGTATGAAGTGATCAAAAGGATTAATGATGTGGTTTATCGTATACGAAGAAAACCAAATGGGAAGCCAAGGGTGGTACATTTCAATCGCCTGGCTCCCTTTTTGGTTTTCTTCGTATACGATAAACCACATCATTAATCCTTTTGATCACTTCATACGGTCCTTCCCAGGATTTCTGAAGCTTTGGTGAGTAGCCTCGTCGTCGTTGTGGATTAAATAACCAAACCAAGTCTCCAGCCTGATAACTGGTGTTCGGACACTGCTTTTGAGGTGTTTTTACATTTTTTACATTTTATGGGGTGTTTTTACATTTTTTACTACGGTACCAATTTACGGTATGCAGAACCTCACAAAAAAGACTATTTTTTTTTAATTCAGCTGTATGAAGTCTCCTCTGTCTCTCTAGCACTCCACTCTTTTATCTTGTCATCGTTTTCAGGTGTCCATTAAGAGCCAGGTAATGGAAAATACATCTCACATAGTTCACCAATGAGGTTAACCACCCATTCTGAATGTTTTCTTTGTTTTTTGAGATGAACTGGTGAGTGGCGATACACGCTTGTGTCGTGCTTACCATGGTAAGGTAATGCACACCTGTCTGTGATGGTAAGAATGAAGGAATCTGTTGAAAATTTATGTTTTTTTCCTGTTCTTCTCTTCTTCTTTTTTAGCCTTCCTCTCTCCACTGCTGGATGTAGGCCTCTTCCATTATTTTCCATTCGTCTCTGTCTCTCCCCCTTATTCAGGTCCTTCCAGCTTGCTGAACTATGTCATCGGACCAGCTTTTGGGGGGTCTTCTGACACTTCTATTTTTGGTCCAGGGCCTCCACTGTAGGATTCTGGGTGCCCACCTAGTATCCCCCTGTTGAGCCATATGCCCACCCCATTGCCACTTCAACCTTGCAATTCGATCCATAATATTTTGCTTATCCTGTTATGAAGATATAACTTAATGCTTAACTTATAATTGAAACTGCCGCCTTTATGCGTTTCATTTCTTTTTCTCACATTTTCTAATACAGTTTGTGTGAAAAAAAAAAATTTGCTACTTATTTTGTGACATCAAAAGTGAAATTTTGAATAAATTGTATCTATAAATGTTAGAATTTTAACAATCAAAATCTACGAAACATTATAGGGGTATGCTCTACCGCTTGACTGTACATTCTGGGACAACCTGTATATTAATTTAAAATTTAATAGAAAAATAATATTTTACTACTGTTCAATTCATGATTTTTCCAATGACTAGTAAAGCAAGAATCTTTAAGATCAATTTAATCTTAATTAAGGCTATGTAGAAATACATATATTCATTACATCAACTCGGAAATAAGCCACTAATTTACTAAAATTTACTTTATAATGCATTTCGTAAAGTTTCTCTATCAATCATTTTTCTAATTGAGCGTGGAAGAGAGGTCTTATGGTGCCAGATAATTGTCTGGTTTCTTCCAATAGAATAGTTTATTTCTACCTCACCTTCATTGAGATTAATTAATCATCTATATCGAATCCGAATTGGATAATATTATACCAATGTACTTGTACAAAAATATGTGTATGTCAGAATAGCTGTATGATTGGTTTGTTTGCTAGAGCAACTACTGGGAGAGTAGTTGTCAAAAGCAGTGTCCGAACACCAGTTATCAGGCTGGAGACTTGGTTTGGTTATTTAATCCACAACGACGACGAGGCTACTCACCAAAGCTTCAGAAATCCTGGGAAGGACCGTATGAAGTGATCAAAAGGATTAATGATGTGGTTTATCGTATACGAAGAAAACCAAATGGGAAGCCAAGGGTGGTACATTTCAATCGCCTGGCTCCCTTTTTAGGTGATAACAAGGATGAGGAAAAAAATCCAGTTGCTCAAGTTTGCAATGTCCAAAGTGAAGAAAAGACCTTCGAGGAATTCATGATGACTCCTTATCGACGCACTCGCCATGGTGTGACTGTGGAAATTGAGCAAGACCTCTTCGATATCCCAGAAGATAATGTTTTAGCTTACTGTGTGGCTCAAGACATGAAGATGACTAGTGGTATAGCCAAAGTTATCATGAGAAAGTATGGGATGTTATATGAGCTAAAAGCCAAGAATCTGAAGATTGGAGAAGCGGTCCATTCACAGCATGGAAAACAGCATTTATTCTACATGACGAATAAGGAAACGTCTGAGGAACGAGCAGAGTATGCTCAGATGTGGAACTGTCTACGAAGTATGCGGGATCAAATGTTACAGTTGAATCTTATGAAGCTCGGCATTCCAAAGATCAGTGATGGTATGGATTGGAAAGTGGTTCGGAATATGATAGAAGAGATTTTTCATAATACTGGAATTAATGTTCTAGTTTGCTGCTATAATCCAAGATACAGTAAAAATATAAAAAAAAGTGTACCATGTTACTTTTTCAAAGCATCTCACTGTAGAGAAGGTTCAAAATGCCGATTTATTCATCTAGAGAATTCTGTTCGGGACGAACTGAACTAAGAGGGAGGCAGTGTTATGAAATTAAGTACTATTTCTATTTAAATTGAAAATTTAAATAGAAATATTTTGAAAATAAGAACCCAAGAAAAATGAAAACAAAAGATTTGAGTAGTGAGTTGGAAAAACTAGACAAAGCTTGTAAAAATATAAATTGTAGAAATATAAATTGTAAAAATAAATAAGACTTTGAACCATAATAAAATAAATAAATATAAATTTCGGTACAATATGTATCTGATAAACACACTGTTGTTGAAATAAATATTACATTATTTCGTGTACATATGTTATATGGTAAAACACAAAATAATAAACCAACTTTAATAAATACAATAACATCACACGAATGTGATGTTGCAGATATTTTTGGAGATAGTTTGCCGGTCTTCAAAAAAAAATATGGATCTTTTATATCGATATAGCTGTCAACTTATATACTTACCTAGCTGCAGTAGATCTATTGTCACATTCGATTTTTTCCCCTCTTATCATTATTATTATTTTTTCTCTAATTCTCTGATTCTTTTTTTGTCTATTTTTATCTTAATCTGTGTTTTTATCTAAATCTATATATTTGTATTTTATCTGAATCTATATTTTATGTTTTTATATTTCATCAATGTCAATAAACAAAGTAGGTACTTATAATGGGTTTCAAATTTTGAAATAATATTGATATTACTTTTATTATTAAATGTTAAGACTATATATGGGTATGCTTAAGTTTCTTGAACTTTATACCGAAGAGCTATAAGGTATTTTCTACATTCGTTTCCATAATAGGTAGGTACTAAAATAGAGGTGAAAAATTCAAAAATATCTTCATGGTACCTAACTCAAGTAAACTTTTCAAGATTTTGTATAGAAAGAGACAAGTGAATTTAAGAGCAAAGGAAAAGTTTCATTGCAGGTAACAAAATTTCTAGACTTTTCAAATTCAGTTTCTTTTGAAATGTAAAGGAACATTATACAAATAAATCTAACCCAGGATGTTGCCAGAATATTTTCAAAAAGTATAAAACAAGTTGTTGATACTCAAGAACTTATTTCTTGTTTATTTTTCTTATTTCTTCTCAGGAAACTAACAGGTAGGTACTGTGTAAAATATTAATTTAAAAAGCACCCAATAACAAGTTGCCACATTGTGATGTTTATCGTCTCACAGATCCAGACCAAAAACACAACTGAAATCCGTGTTCCCACTGGGAATCGAACTGGTATCATTGGCTCAGGAGTCAGGTATTATATCAACTTCTTTAAAACTACATTTATTTTTTAATGTATGTACTTATGTTAAAAATCGGATTTATTGCTTGGTACCTACATATGGTAAGTTGTCACGTGAGACTAGAAATTTATTAATGATGGATTTTTTCTTAGCTCATTTGATCATCTTTATTGTTAGCTATTTGTACTGGATCCAGTAATTGGATTTCATTATACTTCTGTAATGATTTTTTTTAAAGAAGGAAGATGTCTTTGTAACAAGTACATATACATACTCATACATTCGCTAAACAAAGCATAAATACTTGTGATATAGGTGAACGAAATCGGTCGTGGCAGGATTCGAACTCGCGACCACTGGATTACTATCCCAGCGCGCTAACCGCCCTGCCACTTATTTTTATCGTTTTTTTTTATTTTCTTGGTCTTTGTTTCATAAACATAATTTTCTCCTTCTTCTTTCTCTGGTTTTAGGCCGAAGGCCTGTTTTTTCAGTCGGAGACTGCCTCTTGTAATCTGGATGTCCAGATGATAATACATAATTTATATAATACATAGTTTACTTTTATAAAAAATACTGTACAAGTGTAGGTATATATTGTGTATTATTGTAAAAGGCAATGTACAGGATGTAACTAAATGATAAAATTTACTCTATGAAGAGTACACACTGTTAAATAAGCACGGTACATATGTTCAATATAGAAAGGGAAAATGAAGATAAAGAGTATGAAAAAGGGCCGACAAAGAAGTTCCGAAGCTATCTGATTTATGTTAAGTTAATGGAGCTTATAGAAATCGAAAACTGGGCCAAAACCCACAATCGCCGAGGAATCCCGATTAACCGGTTGCAGCAGCAGTCTTACCAGACGCATCATTTCATTTTGTATATATAGATTGCAATTATTATATTTATACATTTGTAAGTCAAAACAATACGAGTGGATTGTTAATATTACAAATGCAATCATAAAGGTTTTATATAGTGGAAGTATAATATTATGAGCCTATACTTAGAGCGTATTAGACTGACAGAACAAAGAAAACGCTTTGCGAGGGCATCAGCGTAATTATCGTGAGTTGCCAGAAATAAAAAAACATAGAAAGACAATTATTAGTATTAATACAAAACACTTTGTTTGAACCACAGCAAGTTGCACATATAAATGCATTCAATTGATATTGTAGGTCTTATAAATTACAATATAATCTTATTGAAAATAAACTAAATGAATCATTCATTATATTGATTATAGATTGACTATAATCGCAATAATGAATATGAATTATTTTACTCGAAACTGTTCAAGTAGGTACTCAAACTTTGGGTAGGTTGAAAAGATAGCAATAATATTAAAAAAAAAAAAAAAAAAATATATATATATATATATATATATATATATATATATATATATATATATATATATATATATATATATATATATATATATATATATATATATATATATATATATATATATATATATATATATATATATATATATATATATATATATATATATATATATATATATATATATATATATATATATATATATATATATATGTTATAATATTTTTATCTCGGTTTTCCCGTGTCAGTAGGTCTTGACTAAGACCATTTGTCTTCCGACGTTTCGCCTGAATATCACCAGGCATTTTCAAGGACTTAACGAAAAGCACGCGCGCGACACACGTCTACTCACACTGAAAGCTCACCGTCAAGTGACTCGTAGCGTACAAGATGGCCGCTTATGTCAAATATTGTTATCGCGACGTGATTGGCTCCTTGTGACACGCCCACCTGCTGTCGTGTTCGTTGGTAATAATATTTTATCATTATTTTTGTGTTGTGATTTATTGTTAATTTTAGTTATGACATTAATATTATTATTGTTGTGTTTTGGGGTTATTTTCGCTATGGTATTATTAATATTATTATTGTATTGTTTGTCATATAAAATGTTCTTCCAGGTACTAGGCAAACGAACTCCGTCGTCCCGATTGTTCATTATATCCCTTCTCTTATATATTTCTATAGCTTCCCTGTAAATTCTGAGAGGTTCACTGTTTAAACTTGCTATTATTTTTGAATGGTCAAAATCTATTGTATGTCCTTCTGTGAGCGAGTGTTGTACAAGTGAGGATGTAAGACCTACTGACACGGGAAAACCGAGATAAAAATATTATAACATATTTCACCCGTGAAAACATCAAATATAACATATATATATATATATATATATATATATATATATATATATATATATATATATATATATATATATATATATATATATATATATATATATATATATATATATATATATATATATATATATATATATATATATATATATATATATATATATATATATATATATATATATATAATGTGAATTCTTAAATTTTCTACATAACACATTATTTTACCATTATCACTTAGTTCCATATCCATCTGTAAAATATACATACATTTTGCATTGAATTATATTTACTACGTATGTAGTACATATTCAATGACATTTTGTCACTACAATGTTTGATTTTAATTAAAAAAAAAACATCGATCGGTATAAAAAATTGAAAAAGTAACATGCTGTGTAATGAAACAAATAAAATAATGTGTTGTTATAATAATAAAATAATATTTAGTCACAGCTTCGCGTCACGTATCATTTAAGGTTATTACAATTTGACAGATGCGTTATAGACAAGAACCATAGAAAACGTAAAAATATATCTATAGTTGAAGATTACGTAACTGACGTTTCATTTTGCACTGAAATACGCGAATGAAATTTAATCTTCCCTAAACTTTTAACTTGGATTACTAAATCCAACGATTTAAGGGCCAACTGATATCTCGGGCCTATGAAGATATAAACAAGGGGATACTTTTAAATGTAAACAATAATATTGGGTAGTAGGTTCATACATACTTACGATATGTATACATAAATAAATTATCAGAAAATTATAAATAATAAATAAATTTGGAATGGTAAAATAAAACCAAAGTTTTCAGTTCTACTAATTTAATGACACTGACTAGTTTCGGTCATCCAGTGACCATTCTCAAAGTCGACACTTTGAAAATGGTCACTGGATGACCGAAACTAGTCAGTGTCATTAAATTAGTAGAACTGAAAACTTTGGTTTTATTTTACCATTCCAAATTTATTTATTATTTGAAATGGAGTTCTACCAAGAATTGTCCGTAGAAAAGTTAAAAAAAGAAAATTATAATTTGCAAAGACATGATACACAGGATACACATCATCATGAAAGTACCATAGATTTTTATTATAATATACTAGAAGTAGTACTGCGTGCACAAAGTGAGTCATGGAATATCGCGCGTTTAGCTTTGTGGTTGGCAACATATTTCAGTTTTCCTTACATTTCAACACATCCTAGATAACTGTTCTCTAAACCTTAATAATTAAAATGTTTTTTGGACAAATAAATCCGAAAATAATTCACATTAGTCGTTATTCTCTATAGAAAAACGATGTGGTCTGGAACCAAAACGTCAAAAATCCCCTGGAAAGATGACTCACTTCGATTCATACAAAATTTGCTAACTACGACATCTAGTATATTATAATAAAAATGTATGGGTGGTACAGATATTCGGTGTCGCCATAACATGAAAATTGTTATGTTTAAGAATAAAATATTTCGTTTAGAATGAAATAAATTGTTCTTTTTTTAAAAAAAGTGCATAGTTTTTGGTGCGTATTGCACAACGCATCCGATGGTTGGAAAGATTGAAAACAATGCAGGTACGTAAAAAATATAAATGCAATTCGTGTTGGTATTTTCAATACGAGTACAAAAAAAACTATTTAGAGCGAGGCATTTACTTAGTACGTATGTTTGTTTGACTGCATTTTGGTACTAATTAACGACTACTAAAGTTATGAGAGCGAAACGACTTAAATAGCAACCAACATCGCCATAGAAAATGGCAAAAGATTTACATATAAATTAATTAAATAAACGTATAAACAATAATTTTACAATCTAACCAGCCGCTAATGGTCACAAGTCTAGTAAAAATAATTATTTATAATTGATCAAAAGTAAATACATCATATTATGTCATTTGAATATGAAAACAATATGTGAATCAAATAATACGTAAATGTTTTGTAACATTAGCATACTTTTACATTCAGATTTTTATCTATGAAATAAACAAAACATCATATCATTTGGATCGAAAGTAAGAAAGAATAATATATAAAATTAAAAATAATTAACTTGTAAATTAAAATAAAATTATACATTAAATTAATTAAACTACAACATAATTTAGTTCTTTTTACAGATTTCTAAGTGCAAGCTTCATACATAACATCAAAATTTGAATCATAAAACAAATTAAAAAAAAACACAAAAGTTCTAATTTCTAATCAGAATGTAACATGACTATTTTTAACTCTGATAGTATGAGCTGTATGCTATCTACAAGACTCCCAGGCTCTCTGTGCATGTCAGATTGAGCAGATTGAGATGGGCCGGACATGTACAGAGAGTGCCACCACAGCGAATACCAAAGAAAGTGCTGTGTGGACATCCAGGTGGAAGAAGAAAGGTTGGAAGACCGCGGCTGCGATGGGAGGACGAAGTTGGAAGGGATGCTTCCCAACTATTGCAAGTGCCGGGCAGTTGGAGAGTTGCTGCGGACAATAGAAGAAGCTGGAGGCGAAGACTGACGGAGGCCAAGGCTCGATATGGGCTGTAGCGCCATTGAAGAAGAAGAAAGAAGGAGCAATAAGTGTCATTCGTATGAATCAATGAAAATAAAACGTTTTTATTTGAAATTGTGTGAAGTGCTGACCTCCGTGGCACAGTTGGTAGATTTCTGTGCGGGCGTCCTGGATTCGATAACCAGCAGAGGAGGAAATTATTTAAATTTGTTTCTCACACAAATATTGCTTCTGTGGGCTGGAAACACTGGTTAGTTGGAAGGAATTTCCATATGGCAATAAACTCGCTACCTACTTGCGCAGGGTGTTTTTTACTATAAATTGTAACTTTATTGTGATTTTTACTATAACTTCTTCTTCTTTATAAAGTATTAGTCATTTCAATTGTCTGTGAAGGTGGACTATCCTGGAAGGAGGAAGTCCAACTGTCCTTCCATCTCATTGCAGGTCTTCAGGGTATGGTATTCTATTTTTAGATATTTCTGTCTATACAATTTTGACAATTCTCCTCTCGTCCATACGTTCGACTTGGACTCTCCAGAAGCGTCTTCTGATACGTCCCCATTTTGTTACGTCCTCGATACCGCATTTAGACCTCATCGTTTCATTCCTGACGCGGTCCTTGAGGGTTCTTCCTGCAATGTATCGTAGAGTCTTATTTGTGAAACATTAACGGCCTTACCCTTGTCACTCGATTCCAATTCTTATATTGAACCTACCGTTTGAATGAAGAATACAGCGACAGGAAGGGAGGTCCTAAGCATAGATTGTGAATGATATTGGAATTGAGTATCTTTAATATTACCTAAAGCCGCTGATGTGACCATCCATATGATTGAAATCTTCATATTATGAAAATGGCCAATTTGATGTTTAATATATATAATAACCTAATTAATTTTACAATGAACCATTAATTTAATAAGGTTTTGTGTAGAGGTGATAATACATTATCTTCCAACGGAGAGAGTGAGCAATTTAAGAACCGGTTTAATTGGTACAATCGAGAGTGAAGCGAAAGTTCTTCAGCCCAATTCGCTACTATGTATACACAATTTTCTCAAGTTATGTCAGTTTTGAAGATGGTATCTCCGTGTTTTATTTATGATCCAGCCTTGAAAACTAATTTGTTTATTATAGCAATTAAATTTTGTGGTATTGCCAGTTTAATTGCCGTTAACACCATTATTTCAGGCTTGTTAATGTAAAAAGTAATAGCATATACATACCATCGCTCCGTATCCCTAATGGACTAGGAAGAAATAATCGAGTGCATGCGATCGATGGCAGAGCGGTTAGCACTTTGGGTCAGTAATCCAGTGGTCGCGAGTTCGAATCCTGCCTCGACCGATTTCGTTCACCTATAGTACAGGCATTTATGCTTATTTTAGGGAACGTAGGAAGATGTATATGTACTTGTTTAACAAGGACACATTTATTTTTTATTTAAAAAAAATACACCAACACACCTGACGACATTGATATATAACCTAATCTCTATGGTTTTGAAATGTCAAATCGCGTTTTATGGGAGCTGTGTGTCTGTTTTGACGTTTATTGAAGTAGTGGTTAATTATTCATTAGTAAAAAGTATTTTGAATCTTTTTATAGTTGCATATATGCAAACATTGGATTTTTTCTGTCGGGAGTCAATGATATTTTATGACAATGATATTTTATGACAATGTTTTTTTTATGACAATGATATTTTATGATTCAGGTGGTTTTAGTTCTTGGTTCTCCTATATTATTTGAACTTCGTCTCTATCGAGATGTTAAAAATTCTTAAAAAATATTTGGATTGTGTGCCTACCTAATGTATATTGTCACTGAAAACTTGTAAACTGCTAGTCCTAGACTAGTAATTTCTAGTTGGGCAGCGGTAATCTACTTGTTTAAATGATCATAAAATATGGCGTGAAACAAAAAATAAAAAAATTAATATCGCTTGACTTATTAAAATATAATTCTCGTGATAATTATCGTCAAACATGTTGGAATTTTTCGCCCTGGAAGGGATCGATTTGCGCTTACACGTGATCAAATTTACCAAGTAAAAAAACCCTAATTCGTCTTATGCGCACCCACGTGCAGACGAATTTTTCTAGACCATTGTCGATAACAGCCAGCCTTTCATTTGGCGACTTATGTCATCTCTGATTATTTAAATACCTTTGTGTAAGAATCACTTGCGATTGTTAAATTTGTCAATAAATTATGTGCACGTACAATGTACCTTGCATTATATTTTCATTATTTTTTTATAATCAACAAAGACGAAACTGTAATTAATTAATTCTTAGGTGAAACAGGGAATTTCGGCATCTACATTTTATAAAATGATCACGAAAAACAAACGACTACATAATCTTTTCGAATATTGCAAAATAGGAAATGACAAATTCTCGATACAAAAGACGGTTCATGTAGTAAATATTTTGAATACGGCATGTTTTTTTACACTTCCTTTCAAATAAATTAAATCTGAGTTGTTTGCAGTGACGGCTGACACTGAGTATTGTGTAGTGATGAGCAAGCAAGAGTACCTTTTGCAATGCTTGAATTTGGTTTTGCACAATATGCACGAGTAAGACTAGGCTTGCAAGACAGCGAATGAGGTCCCGCAAAAATTTATATAGGCAAAACTAGAAATTATTTTCGAAATAAAACTAGAAATATGACAAAAACAAACTTAGTATATTACAAATACGTGTATTTGTTTCCACAAATCATTAGGTACAAATGGGTCATTACAAATAGATATCTGCTGTCCAATGCATGTTATTGGCATGTTATTTAAACAAACTCATTTTAAATTTAAAAAATAGCAATTCACTACCAACTAAGGCTGTGTTTCTCGAACAAAGATTAAAGTAATAGTAACGTTAAAATATTTGATTTCATAAAATTGTTCAAAACTTATGATTGTTTCATCAAATCTAATGCCATTGAACGACACAATTTTATGAAATCAAAGTATTTTAACTATACTATTACTGATACTTTTGTTGAAACAACCCAGCCTAAGTATATAAATTGTCATGTTCCATTGTAATCACAGATCTTTAACATAAAAATACATAGTTTTTTTTTGTTAAATTACAAGATCAAGACTACACCTGTGAATGAAAGACCAATATCCAGACCACCATGGGCTTGCATTTGCTCTTCCCTAGTAATGTGTCATATTGGTTTCGCGGATAGCTTCTCTGCTGTCAACGTGATATAATGGAATATGTAAACAGGCGCCGAATATGGTGTAACATAAAAAGTGCCATACGCTGTGTCAAGTTCAAAAAGAACGGAAGATGATTTTGACCATACGTGTGACGTTGGCCAAAAATAGCGGTTTGCCGATTTACATACATACGTGTGACTTCCGAACTGAGGAACGCGACGACGACAACAACACGGCGGACATTTTAATGTTTGCCTTCCTGTCAGGAAGTTGATTTTCTTCGAAAGATGCGTCCGCACATGGGCGTGGATAATGTCTGACAAAAGTTTTAGAAAATTGTAACGCGGAAGAAAAAACAAGAGTTATTATTGTTTGCTAAACATATATTATGAATTATCTATGCGGGACCTTTACTGTCTTAGTCGACAGATTAATGTGGCTAAACACGTCTTCCTACGCTTATTGAAATGTTATATTTTGAAGGATTTGACGTTTATACACAAAGTTAAAAGTTGTATATAAATATATTTAAATTGTCATTAAACTTGTGTTTAGCATATTTTTTTTGACAATATGGCTAGAAGTCGTTTACAGTCCCTTGAGGTGAGGTTATCATAAAAACGGCGCTATAAAAATCATCCCATTTTTTTATTATTATTATTAATAAATAAACAATAGGTACATACAGTTGTTCCTAGTATTTAAAAAAAGTGAATTGTAAGAATATTGTACTTTGGAGGCCTTCGTGGCTCAGTTGGTTGGGTATCTGGATGCTGATCCAAATGTCCCGGGTTCGATTCCCGGTGGAGACACAGTTTTTAATTGTGTTTTCAGTCTGGATCTCCAGAATGTGGCAACTTGTTATTGAGTGCGTGTTTAAGTAAAATTTGACATAGCACCTGTTAGTTGCCCGAGAAGCAATATTAAATAAAATAAATAAATAAATATGCTTCTACATATTTTTGGCTTATTTCACCTAATCATTACGATGATTTCTCCCAGTATAAAAATATTTAATGACAAATTTTAACACCTCAATAGAGACGAAGACTTAATATAATAGGAGAAGCAGGAACTTAAGGCACCTACAGGGCTTACGACTTGTCATCGGCTGGTTTATGTGATCGTTTTATGCGCTTGCGCAACGTACATCAATTATGCCTTCCTATTATTTCTATCAATTATTCCCTATCGATCCAAAGTTCTAAATATTTTAATCGTGAAAATCTGTTCGTCTGAAAACAAGCTGGAAAAATATCATCGCCTTAATATATATGAAACGCCGAAGAAACCTTTTTATGACATCATCTATTGAAATTGGTTTGTAAACAATGAAAGCAACAGTGCTTATACTTGAGATGACTATATGCAACAATAAAATTATTCGAGTATAAAATATCATTAAATTATTTTGAGAGTTGAGGTTATTGTAGGTATTAAGTGTAGAGTACAGATCATGTTCGGTGTTGATTGGACATTCAAAAAACACATGGTCCAGAGTCTCGACTTCCTCTCCACAAGCACACGAAGGACTAACTGAAAGAATCTATGATCTACATATTAAAAAAAACAATGATAATACCGATTACCATTGTACTGATGCCTTACCACTTATAATAATTTGGTAAGGATCAGGTCCTTGGACATATTCTGTATGTCCAGGACCCTTTTCAGGAGCCACATTAGACAGTAGTAATTATTAATTGTTTTGTTACCAGCAGTGAGTAAATGTACAATTACATATGTAATTCTTATTTATTAAATTGGCAATTTTTAATTTTTGTACGTTGCCCATTTTTTAAACCAAACAAAAGAAATAATAATAACGAATTGGTGAAACAAAGTCAAATACAATAAATACAACAATAATAAATTCAAAAAGGAACTTTTAAACCCACTTACTGGATACTATATAAAAGTGACAATATCACAATATCAAGATAGTTTCAATAGAAAACAAAAATAGGAACCTAAGAGCAAATATTAAAGGTAAAATATTAAGAAAAATAGTATTCATTTGTGGCGTAACAATAACAGATTCTGGCAAAGCTCAAAAGCTCTTTGGAGAAAAAGAAGATATTATATTATATAATACTGAATTAGGAAACGAATTTAATATTCCTGTCATATTTTGAAAAGACTATGGATGGTATTGTTAAGTGCCTACCAAGAATTATTGTATAGCACAACAAAAACAGCCCCTTTTACACAGAGAAAAAGTCAAGGATTTCATTAATAATGTTCTGTAATGACTACGCACTGGCACTATTTTTTTGATATGTAAACTTTTCGATGAGATAATATTTTACATTTAAAGATAGATCATTTCAATAGTTGTTGAATTTTGTTGACACGGTATTGTGAGGCTTGCATTAATCGGCCATACCACAAAAAATAACACAGTTGAAACATAAACTATACTTATAAAAAGTCTTGTACTAATATAGATAACTGCGTATTTAGTTTAAATTGAATTATCTCCAAGTCCCTCCCCAGAATTTATAAACAAGAATCTTTCTCGGAACAGATTGATATTTGTACCAAGAAATACTTATCTTGGTTAAGAGGCTATAGTAGGCTATATAGTATATTTTGAAAATATTTTCTCTAATACCCTCAAAAGATACGTCATTGAAATGGAACAGTTTGTATGTATATCTTTATTCTATTGCATGAGTTTTTTGAATTTGATTAATACTTGTAAAATTAGTTTTAGTAAAACACTTAAAAAAACTACTAAACCAATGAAGTAGATTTTTACTTCAATCGAAAGAGAATATGAAAATCTATCGGCTGAGTTTTTTATTATAATATTTTAATAGCTATCCTTGCTATTTAAAAAAAAACTCTAAATTTAACCCTTTTTGCACGATAAATGTTGTATATCACAACATATCAGCGATATACAATATTTTTTCGTGTTTCATACGTTAGAAGGTAATTTAGTGTGCATTTTTGCGTACATCCTTATTTCTATCCAACGGTATTTGATCATCACACTGATTTTTCATTATTTGTTTTTTTATTACACGCACTTTCCGCACATGCATTTTCAGCACACGGACGAAAACGTGTAAGTCACGCACGACTACTACCAACCAGACCCCTTTCCCACCTTGATTCAATTGATATTTTGATAAAATTGAACGAATTCGTATTTAATACAAATTAAACAAAGCTTTCCGGCTGAAAGTTAATAAAATTTCAGTGTAAAAACTGCAATAAAATTCTAAGAATATACATTTCTAAATATTGACTGATTATGATATTGACTTCATTTTGTATACATAATAATTTTGAAGATATTATTTTTATTTATTTATTTTTAAATGTCTCCTTTACACAAAAAAGGCTTGCATTCTGTTAAAGGGCAACATGTTTTCAATGTCTCCTTTACACAAAAAGGCTTGCACTCTGTTAAAGGGCAACATGTTTTTTATTGTGTATTTTTTCTGTATGTCATGATTTTATTTTTTTGATGTAAAATAATAAATGATGTCGCCAAACGTATAGCAACTCTAAAATGGCGGTGGGCAGGTCACGTGGCCAGAAGCTCAGATGACAGATGGCCAAAAAGAGTCATAACATGGAGACCAAGAGCAGCAACCAGGAGCGTGGGGAGGCCACCATTGCGATGGAGAGACGACATTGTAAGATATGCTGGTATAAACTGGATGCAGGCAGCTCAAGACAGAGCAAAGTGGAGAGAAATGGAGGAGGCCTTCGTCCAGGAGTGGACGGGAGTAGGCTAACAAGAAGAAGAAGAAGAAAATAATAAAAAAAAAACATGAGAGGTTTGCCGAAAATGTCGCTATATAATTGTGAATATAATAATATGATTTGAGATGCCAACTCAGCTAACTATCGAACAAAACAATAATAGCATTTGATTCATTGGTTGAAATATGTATCAGTATTACTGTGTATTAAATAATAGCCGATATCAAATCGCTGAATCATTTTGTAATAAATTGAAATCAAACTATTGGATTGAATTATGACAAATCAAACAGTGATGAAATAATACCGCAATCCACTTAGTCTGAGATAAACCGTATTGATAACATTTTTTATATTATTCTCTTAAGTCGATGCTGGATCAATATGTCTGACTTTGCTTTGCAGGTGCTATGAGTATATTTTTAAACATCGCTTAGTTGACTTGGATATTAAATTTAACAATCAAAATGAATGTGCTTTAAAATAATGCTTATTTTGATTTGAATATAGCAAATATTTAGACACAGTGGGGGCACTATACTGATCATATCTCCGATACTAGATTAATCTAGACTAACTAGACGATTAATCCTGAGTCATTAATATTTATGTTTAAGAAAGCTCCATGTAGGATTTTACACTGGTTGCATCTCACACTCGTCTGGATCACAGTGTAACAACTCGCTAAAGGAGTTGTAAAGAGTAAAAAAGCGGCTTATTATGACTGATGCTTTGATGTGAGCAGGCGAATCAAGTGGAATGCACTGCCTCCAGATGTCCGCAGTGCTCAAAGCAAGAGCACTTTCACAAAAGGACTGAAAACAACTTTGTTTCGTAGAGCAGCACATAACTCAACTATCAGCGCCCTTGGAATGATCTTGAGTCATTAAACAGCGCTATATTAAACACCCTATTATTATGTTCAAAGTTGTGAAAATAGATAGTTTTAAACGTCGCTACAAAAACCAAAGAATGCAACATTGAAAATATATGCTATTTCGTTCACTTTGTCGTGCAATAATAATTAAAATATATTGTGTTTTATTTATTCATCTGAAAAAAAAAATACTAAATTAATAAAGAAAAAACGATTACCTATGTATCGCTTGTACATATTTCTATGATGTAAATCGCATTTATTATTTGACGAATTAAATTTTCCAATTCAATGGCATAATATATATTTTATTGTGATAGAATTACGGGTTGTAATATATTTACTATCATTAAAGGAGGTATGTTCTTCAACTGAAGAGAATGAATAAATCTGCAATAGAAATGTTCCGTCAGAGCGCTGAACGCTATTCACTGTCTTCAGCAGAACCATTTTGTCACTGGACTGAATGGCTGGCAGTGATAGATGGCTTTAAGAAAGGAAAGACGGTGAATGGTAGTGAACTGACAAAGAGAAGAAAACCTTCTTTTCATGTTCAATACTTGCAGGTAATCTTTATGTCGTTGCCATAACTTACCTAGTACATACCAAACATACTAACAAAATGGAAAAACATTAATGAACTATTGTTCAAAGATATAATCATGATTTTAAAAGGATGTGTAAAGAATTATGTGTTCGTCATTTTTTAAAGAACTTTATGACTTCATTATGTGTTTACAAAATAGCGTAATTATTAAGCCTAAGGTTCCTGGTTCGATTCCTGGTGGGAGATACAGATTTTAATAGTGTTGTCAGTCTGAATCTGTGAGACGATAAACATCAAATCTCCAGAATGTGGCAATTTGTTTTTGGCTGCGTGATAAAAAATGTTATTTTCTTGTCAAATCACAGTCTGCTGATCGTACACTAGCTATTCCGATTCATTCTAATGAATTTCACAGTGCCTCCTTTGAAGTACAATCAGCAAGACTATGGAACACCTTCAGTTTTGATATTACGACGTCTCAATCGATTCAACCATTTAAAATAAAGAAAAGTTGTTATACCTGTCTAATAATTCTTAGTTGACACTCCTTTCTCTACTCCTACAATCTCTATCTCCTTCATTTCTTTGTTGCTGCGATTATACATCTTTCCGTTTGTTTTTTGCTATAAATTTATTGTACCTACCACTACACTATTTATGACCTCACGTTGCATAGATTGGTTGTAAGAAATTTGCCTTGTAGAAATGGCCCGCCATTTTACATATGATAATGTACCTACATGAAGTAAAAAACAAATAAATTAATCCAACTGTCGATTCGTTCATGAGAATTCAATTCTCTTAATGAATCGACATTATTAAGCCAAGATGCGTGTACGAAGGAAAATTTTGTATGGTGTACAAAACTTTTATACTCAGAAGTGTGAATTTTTGTTTCAGTTAGGGGTTATCAACTTTTGAAATTTTGGTTTATTCAACTTCTGAAATTTTTGTTTCCATATATCTCAGAAACCATAAAAGCTAGAACGCTGAAATTTATTATAAACATAGACAAATACAAAATCTCAAATTAGTTTTTTTAAAAAAAATCCAGGGTTTCTCAAACATTTTTTATTAAGAAAAATATTTTTTTTATGATACATTTATGAGTTTAACTGCCTATATTTCCAAATTTTTTAAAAATATCAAAAAAAGCCGAAACACCCCAACTAGACAATTTAATTTTATATAAAAAATATTAACATTGTATTAGCACATCTCAAATTTTTTTTAATAATTTTTATAAAAATTGAATTTAGTGACGACATTGCTTCATACAATTTGTATGGCAATCGCCTACACACAATATCTAAGAAGACTTAATTGTTTGATACTTATCTCCAAACATACATACATACCATCATTCTGTTTTCATATTCTGGGTAGGATCATAGGACTGACCTCCATACTATCCTATCTTGACATACATACATATGTAGGTACATGTGTTGTATAGAAAATCAAATATCTTAAAATATTAAATAATTTGTATTTATGGGATTATAGTTTGGTACTTATTCTTCAACTATACATACTATCGCTATCGACAGTTGGATCTCATGTGTTACATGCAACTAGTTAATATTTGACATAGAACTTACCTGTTAGTTGCCTAGTAGGTACATAACAAAATTGTTTCAACGGTATAAACAAATTTGTTGCGCCTTCGTTGGAATTCATTGATCCATCCGAATAGCACGAATTTTTAGGCATATTTCTACAATTTCTCTTCAGATTTCCAGTCATCACAAACCACGGTCCTTTTTAATGACTTATTAATCAGAACACAACCTATTATATATTTGACAACAGTTATAAACAGATGATACACAGTATCAAAGCACTTGTATCTAGAGGAAGATCAAAGCTAGATGCAGAGACATGGCCTAGGTGACATTGTACAGGATACAAAAATATATGTATAACTCAAGGACGAGGAGAACTGACCCCATCAGTCTGTACACTGTATAGACTGTTGGAATATAACCAGGGAGAAGAAGACACAATATTGAATCACAAAAACCACGAGTCTTAAAGTTGGTACATTATATCGGTAAGCTACATACAAAATTTTTGACCAATATAATGTGCGCGAGGATCCTGTTTGTCTAAATTGTTTTTATAATTAAAAATATTTTCTTCAAGTTTTATATAAAGATAACATCAGCATGTTGAAATTCAAATATTAACTATGGTATCTCCCTAGCGAATTGAATACAAAAACAACTCAAAACATATGAAAAAATACGATTATTTATACGAAAAAAAAACATATCGAATTCAAAGTTACAAAAAATTGACTTTGGGCGACCCAAGGATATTTTCACACTTTCCTACAAAAATTCTAAATGAAATATATAGAAATGTGTTTTTCAATTTACTATTTCAATATATTTGTAGGCGCGGGTATATGCTAACGAGTAGGAATTCTACTTTCTTACACAAAAAAATGTCGAATATGTAAGTAAAAACTTTTATATAATATACTTCTAAGGGAAATCTTAAAGGTCGAAGGAATACATACATTCGGTTAGCACGTGAACAACGTAGATACATAATATAGTGTATAGATACTTTAAATAAAATAAACATTAGGAATATAATGTTTTTTTTCCTTTCACATTGACACATAATAATATATCAAGAGATGTATAAACATTTTCAGTAGAAAGTAAAACCAACGCTTTAACAACAACAAAAAAACTACGAATCGTACCAGATTCATAATATTATAAGGTATGGTAAAGTATTTTGTCAATATAGAAACATATTCGATTCTCGTAAGGATGATTATGAATACGAACACATACGTAAATGATAATGAATTTTCATATAGGATTTACTAGATTTGATATAACTGTATGAACATTGACAGGAATAGTTACATAATATTCTGAATGAATATGCATGCATACATTTATTTTTCAGATTATGGTATGATCATTAATAATCGTACAGATACGTATCCATTTTCATATTATTGTATGGCGTAATGGTATGGGATGATTATGAATGTATTTGTTGAGTATGTAGGTACAGATTTCATCATTTTGTATGATTGTCATAGTTACACAGTGTAATGATAATGAATGTATAATAATATGTCGATTATGTAGGTACCTACAGATTTTATCGTTTTGTATGATTATGAATAAAAAATTCATGATTGTTCATTTTGTTGAGAAGGATTTTAAATACAGCTACGTAAAGATGTCGCATACTATGATAATAATTATGAACTTATGCATATGTTTGGTAGATTCAGATTTCATAAGTTTGTATGATTATATAGTTACATACTGTAATAATTATGAATGTTTATGCTGAGTAGGTATGTTATGTAGATATAGATTTCATCATTTTTAATGATTCTGGATAAAAAATTAATCATACATTATGTTTAGAAGGATTTTGAATACAGATACATAGAGATGTCGCATAATGATTATTATGAATGCATGCCTATATTGGGTAGATTCAGATTTCATCATTTTTTTGACTATGGATAAAAACTGATTCATACATTTTATTTAGAAGGATTTTAAATACAGATACGTAAAGATGTCGCATTATTATGATAGTTACGAATGCATGGGATTTGGGATTTTATGCTATTACTTATTTTTTACTTAAAATTTGTATTATCAAAGTATTTACCTATCTTTTTTTTTTCAATTCCAATAACATTTTGAAACTCACACATGCTCACACGTAAAAATAACCCGCAAACACGCAGTGATTTCGGTAGACCAATATCATCATATTTTCACTGTCATTTTTTATTTTCTAAAGGGCGACCGACAGTCCGCGGCTTCCATAATGTCCAACAGCTTCAAAGGAAATAGCTCGAGGCGTCGCTTCTCTTGTATTATAGTATAGTTTAGTACAGTACAGTACACCACAAATGTGTGTGACCTTTCATGAATATTACATTTGGCCGAAGTTACGTAATACAGAACCAAACCACAACACATAATTAGGGATGTCATAAATGTTATTTTTTAAATAATGTCGCCATTACAGATTGCCACTCTATCCTTCTTAACTCCGCCCTCTTCTCCTTCTACCGGTATCACTTCTGGTCTGCCTTTTATACATACATACCATCACGCCATGTCCCTTACGGGGTAGGCAGAGATAACCGAACGCCACTTACTTCTATCTTGACATACATTCATCGCCTCGACAACATTCATACATCGTCTTATACATGTTCGTCTGTTGTTCACGCTTCTAACATTTCCGTCTTTCAAAATATCATTCACATGGTCGTGCCATCCCTTTCTTGGGCGGCCCCGGCCTCTCAATCCAATCCTATCCGCATTGTATATTTTCTTCGTCAGGCGTTCCTCATTCATTCTACCCATGTGGCCAAACCATCTCAGTGTGTTCACTTTCATTCTATGAATGATATCTTTCTTCATCTTACATTCTTTCCTTATGTTCTCATTTCTTACCCTGTCATACATCGTTCTATTGCAGATTCTTCTTAGCGATCTCATTTCAACAGCATTTATTCTGCTTTCGTGCGACTTCTGCCATGTCCAGGTTTCACTTGCATACGTCAACGTTGGCACTAAGATAGCGTTATGAATGGCAACTTTGGCAACCTTTGATATGCCTTTTTCTACTGTATATTTAAGTTAAACATTTAATTAATTAACACACTTGTTGTTTTGAAGAAGAGAACATGGTTCTCGAAACATGTAGACATTAGTCAATACAGTGTTTTATACAAAGTGAATTTGTAATTATTATTCATTAATGATGGAGCCACAAAGTAAAAGAAATCTCATTTTAATTTCTAATATGGACATGTATTTTTCTAAACAGTTTCGTATTTTGTCGATATTTTCGTATAACGGGACAAGAGCCAATATATTCGAATATGGCGGAAGTCTCGTATGTATGTGCGGGACGTTTGTCAGCCCTGGCCATAATGAATATGCAAATAGGCCCTTTGTACGATCACCAGGCTCCGCATCTCTTATGACAAAAACGATTTCATATTGCTAATGTTGATGTAACTTAATGAAAATAAACTTGCATTGAATATGCAGACAGCGTGGCGATACAAGGCGGGACTCGATGCATTCTACGAAGAATATGATAAGTTATTATAAGGTTCTTTGCTTATTAAACCATTTCAACTGAATGAATACTGATTTCAGTATCTACCTATGTAGGTACATGTATGCATACTCGCAAGTGTGTACAATTTTTCAATCAAATACATCCTGGAATACTAATATACTATAAATACGGTGGACAATAATATATATGAGTAATGGATATCATGGACAGTAAAAATTATTATATTAAATCTCCCGCAGTATTTGAAACTGCCTTTTTACTTATAACTTATAACCCAAACGGATATAGTGTGGAGTTATGATTTCTCAAATTTTAAGGGTATTTTTTATTGCAGATTACCAACTAATATCATGCCAAGATTGTATTCTGAAAGTTTCATCACAATGTATCTGTGTGTGTGTGTGTGTGCTGTGTGCTATGTACTGCGTGTTTATTTTACTTTGTCGATTATAGACTAAAGTACTCGTTCGATTCTTTTTAAATTTTGTAAATATGTATATCTAATAATCGCTTAGACCCCATTAGATTTTGAAGGATATCTTAATAGTGCTTCTCAATTTTTAACAGTGAAATATTTCAAAGTGACCCAAAGCTCAAGGAAACGTAAATTTTGAAATTTTTATTTTCAAATTGGTAAAAAGGCACACCACTTTCATAAAATGGCATTGAAGAAATATCAAGTTTTTGCAATACAATAATTAAATAAAAAATATTGCAAAACTCATACTATAAAAATGTTGAAAATATTCCACACAAATTGGAATACCTTGTGGAGTGACTTGGTAGTGAGGAGTATAGCGTTGGCCTCAACCCACTCGTTTATAAATGGTAGTAAGTACTTGCTCTTTTAACTTTATTTTTCGTGTTGCTCCCGTAAAGGGATCCTTTTCACCCATATGGGCAGCATCCAAGATTTACAGCCTTGGTTCCAGTTATGTCAGCCAGTCCTCCGCTTCATGAATATCTCGGAGGTTACCGTTAAATTTCCTGAGCTGGCGGTCCTGCACCATAATGCTTTACTGTCTGCTCGGCTCCACATTCTCAATTTGAGTTCTGTCTCTTCCCCCATCTCCAGAGCTTTGATTTCATAAAATTATTCAAAATTGCGTCGTTTGACGGCATTATATTTCAATGAAACAACCAAAAGAAATCAAAGTATTTTTGACTATAATTTTACTTTAATCTTTGTTTATTTCAAGATCAAAGTAAAAGTAAAGTTAAAATATTCATAGAATTGTTAAAAACTTTTCGTTGTTTCATTGAAAAATAATACCGCTAAACGACGCAATTTTAAACAATTTAATGAAATAAAAGTATTTTAACTATAATATTACTGATACATATATTGAAACAACCCAGTCTAAGAAATAAAAATGACTTAAAAAACAGATGTTTAAAAAAATATATAAAAAAAGTTTCTCGAGAGAAAGCCTGGTTTAAAATCATATTCTTTTCTAAGTGTAGTATTTTTGTAGGTACATTGAGTGAAAGTAATATAGGTTTGTTTAGTGTCATCCTCGTGAATATTTACTTTTGTCTAGTAATCATTACATCAATTTACCTGATGTACTATTTATTTATGTGGCAGAAAGTTTCATCTTATTATACAGATATTACATATTTTTAAAAACAGCTTAGATAAATTTTCAACAATCCAGCACATATCCCAATATTTACAGCTATAAACTCGACATATTTTTTTTTTAATTATAAATTAGCTATAAACCACTTGTTTTTTGAGTCACTTCGCGACATGTTTCGGAAGCGCTGTCCTTCCATCGACCGGCGTGTCGAGACTAACATGTTGAATTTGTGTGTATCTGTCTGTGAAGCGAGGGGGGTGGCGGTTGAGGGTTGGTTTAATGGTTTATATTAACAACCACAAAATATCCGCCGAATCATTAAATGATATCGACATATTTTGTTTATTCAAAGGTCAGTCATATTAGATAAAGTACGAGAATCTAAAAACATTAATTTTTCAAGCGGGTATTTAGTTTGCAATGGAAAATGTTAACTGGTTTTAACTACATATCAAAATATCAGTTTTTACCTTAAAATGAATAGCGTATTTACAAAAAAAAAACACATTACAGAATTACATATGGGAGATATTGATTAACATAACTATTTTTATGATAGAATCAAACGATATCACCTACCGCTCCGTTGAAGAAGAAAAAATGCTTAATATGACATTTGGAATTGTGGTGTTCCTTTGAAGCGTCCAGGAAATGAAGCGAATTGTTAGAATTCTGATACAACATAAAGATGAACCACACCATGTCCATATTATATACCAACTGATTATTTATTTTATTCCAAACGTTGATTCATAATAATATGATTTATGAAAGAAGATTAATCATTTGAACTTGTGTCAGTTCATTTTCTTGGTTCAGAGTGCTCTAACTACTTGCGGCTCCTGAATTAATGACACCGGATTCGAATCCTAATGGGTTTGGGTTATTTTAATGGATATATATTTACTACTGATTTGTAAATAAAAAAAACGGTTCAATACCACTAAAACATCTATGGTTATAAAGGTATAGGTAAATAACTCACGCATTAGTAATTTAAATAAGAACTGAGATCGATCATTATAAAATATTATTTTTTAATTGGCAACATTAGTTTACAGTACCTACCTAGGTTGACCAGGCCATATTGGCGTTATACATGTGTTACTCATAATAGTACGTAGGTTTATACGAAGAATTAAATTAATTTCTGGAAATTACGGTGTAGATTATTGACAGATTTAATATATATTTTAATATAAAATTTACCATATTCAAACAACTATGTAAATGAATTATTCATTCAGTACAGCAATCTAACTATCAATTTTATTTAAACCTTTAAATCATTCCTCTTCCTTCCTTTTCTCAAACAATTTTCCCGTCCTTTACCAATAAAACTTTTAATTTCAATTTATTTAAAATGTTTTATATATTATTGTGACAGTAATTTTTTTTAGAGTCTGAATGAGTGATTAACGCAACATCTCACTGTCATACACGCTCACTTATCCGATTCGTCCTCACGTCAGCTTTGTGATAACCCTTTAACAGACTTCTGAGCATATCCCTTGGGAAATCGCTAATTTTTCCGTGTCAACTTACCGACAAGAACTCTACAACGATATCCAAGGGAATTTCTTCGGACCCATTGGACATGCGGACCTTGTAGCCATGAAGGGCAACTTCAGGGCTTTCGAGATTTTTTATCAAAAATACGGTGGACTCTTATCGTCACTTTCAGTGAACGGAGAGACAGCTGTTTCCCCATAATTTTCTCTTTGGCAATTTAAGGTTTTAGAGTTTTCCGGACTCTTATATGTTATTGCAAGGGGCCGTTATATGTCCCCAAAATCAGAAAGAGTGGTAGTGAGGCAAGACCAGTCTGAATGAGTGTGCATGTTATTTTTTGTTTCTATTGTAAAGAAGCCTGTTTGTAAATATATTTATCGCAGAGCTGATTATTATTGAATTTATATGAAGAAATAAATACAAAATAAATGTTAAGTTAAATTATGCAGAATTATGAATCACAGAATCCAATAAGAAATATTGTAGTAGGTAAGTACCTAATGTACTAACTACGGAAAAATTCATTACTTTCACGAAAGTATACTTTTATTGATCAATGACTAATATTATTATTTCATACACTTACCAACAAAAAAAAAGTTATAACTTATAAATCACAAAAATGTGAACATTGTGGAACAGCCATTAGAATCCATGCTGTTTAGTAATGTTATTAATAAACGCAGATTTTTTATATTAGATCATTACTAGGCCGAGTTCGTAGACCCAGCACAGCACACCACATACCGCAAAACCATTAATTAGCTATACATTATAATATAATTTAAAATATTTTCGATACATGAAATAAATTATACTAAATTTGTACATCAGTGTTTCTTAAAAAGAAAACATTTCGTGATGTTAATTTTTCTAAGGAGAAAAATGTTATGAAAAAGCGCCATATAAATATTAAAATATTAAACGTAAATAATCAATATAATTAAAAACAAGTTCATGACATTATTGTTTAAATTATAATACAAAGTATAATAACATTTATACTATATTATAAACGAACAAAATACATTATTATTGCTAAAGGAATGATAATTACCTAAAGGTACTACAATGAGTAAACACACGGATTTTTACACATTGATTAATTCAAATATTTAATTTAATTATGTTTACAAAAACATATTTACAAAAAAGAAAAAAATATTATAATACTAAAAATTATATTTCTTAGTGTTTAGTAATAATTTTCGTGCATCCTAAAAAGTACGTGTTTATTGCCAGCTAGCAATTCTAAATATTTTATTACCACTAAGCAATTTTAACTGGTTTTTACATTATCTATATTACCTATGTGAGAAAAACATACCTATAGAGAACTGAGCGCCATACTTCTATATTTTTTGAACAAATTCCTGGCTTTCTTTACATCCATGCATCGCCTCATACATGCTCGTCGATTGTTCAAGATAATTATGTTTTCTTCTTTCAAAATATCGTTGAAATGGTTATGCCATCCCTTTCTGGGGAGGCCCCTGCTGTTCACTCCATCTCTTACACCCATGAATATTACTTAATCAGTCGTTCATCGCTCATTCTTTCAGCATGTCCAATTTTAACAATAATATCCTTCTTTATTTTGCATTTTCTCCTTATGTCCTCGATTTCATCATATTTGCATATAAATAAAGAGGGCTTAAGATTGGATAACTTGGAGGCATTAGAGATATAAAAAAAGCCTTAAATACAAAACAAAAAATAATTAATAATCAAGTACATTTAAACAATACTCCATTATTTAATATTTTTCCGTTGACAACCTCTGCTTTCAATAATGTAAGCTCCGCCCATCAACTTACCGATACATAATTTAGGCACACGGGTCACATTATGTACATAGTATCTAAGTTTAGTATAAGTTTGTCCGGACGAAGGAGCGGTTACGTCTCCGAAACTAGTTGACATATAAATATACTCAACGTGGTTAAAAACTAAGAGATTTTATTTAATTATATTAGTTAAAATGTGCCACAAAGCAATAGCAGCAAAGTATAAAGATAAAAAAACTTAATTTTACATTTGAATGACATTATTTAAATAACAAATATAATAAAGTAATGTTTTATATATCAAAGTATGTATTCACATCATTGTATTTGTCGTAATTCGATATTTTATCAAGTCATATATCATAGATACTGTAAGCTTTGACAAGCGAAATTTTCTTTTAAAATCAACTTCATCGAATTTGACGAAGTAGTCTTTTCATGGCCTAATATTTTATCTATTCGTGTAGGAAACATTTCCGCATCAAAAACATCGTCTATTGCCTCGAATAAAATCATATTTAAAAGAAAATAACAATGAAACACGTGATACCGTCAATGAAATGCAACTGTCAAAGTGACAAATAAAGTTCCGAATAACTTTACTGGGTAGATAAAGTCCCCTATAAGTTACTTGTCACATTATCTGACGAGTAGCGCTATTCAGGAGTGGTGAAACGCAATTTTTACTTTACTAACCGCTGAATAGGCGGCATAATCGAGAGATATTCGGGACCTGGTGAAACAGCCCCTCAGGGCCTTACTATTTGCAATTTGTGTTTAAGCTGATACTTAACCAGTTTTTTGTATGGCCGAAACTGACTTAACATTGGATTAAACTCGTATTTTAAATAGTAAGTAAGGCCATTAAAGTTTGAAAAACGCATATTTTATACAATGTTTAGTAAATGATTATTAATTTGTCAAAAGAACGAATCCGTTATTAATCTGTAAACCAATATAGTTATTTTATTGGAAAGATTTCCAATAAAAATCGAATTAGCAATCAGATACATACCTACTCATAATTTTAAAATTTACGATCAAACCAAATTTTACCGATGAATTTTAATACGATTTGGATAGAATTTGTTGCCATCTCATTTTAAAATTCTAATATTGTATTCTCATTTTTAAATTTTAAAATGTGCGTAATTTTAATTACCTACATTATTTTGACACATTTTATGATATGGAATCGATTATCTGGTGAATTTTATTTGATAAGCTTTGCGAATTCTCAACAGAATATTTTTTGAAAATGAGAAATATAAATACCATAGATAAACACATATAATTCTACAATAGATTTATTACACTCCCGACGACCGTTTCGACTTACAAGGCCATAATCAACCAGTTGATTATGGCCTTGTAAGCCGAAACGGTCGTTGGTAGTGAAACAAATCGATTGTAGAATTATATGTGTTTATATTTTTCATTTTCATAATGGAGTTTTACAAATTAAAAGCCGTCGCAATCAAAAGATTGAAAAATGCGCAGAATATTTTTTGTAAAAAAATGGGTAATTATTTACAAGACCTGTCCCTCGCCGATCGCAATAAATTTTATATCAATAGAAAGATAAACGCGTATATATTACGTGAAAATTAAAAACTTTTGCCGGAAATAATTTTTTTGGTAATTATAAATAATTAAGTACCAATAAACGTGTTATATTTCGAATAACTAAATATTAAGGCGTATCATTGATTTATATGTAGGTACCTACTATGTACTAGTTTATATGTACTACGTACCAGTACATATAATTCAATGAGGCGTATAAGCATATGCTATATCCAAGTTTTGACGATTGATATAAGTAACCTTTACCTAGTGGGATTATAATATACCAGTTACAAATATGAAAGCTATAATCTTTTATAAATAATAAAAAAAAATCACAATTTGAGTGGCGTAATAGTAATATAAAGAATCGGAATAATGTTTGTATGATAACCTCAAAATACTAACTTGTTGTATCAGTTGTAAATAACATCTTACTTCTCAGTAACAACCAAGCTCAAGGTTATGAAGATCAACCAACCGCAAACCAAACCATTTTTTTAAAGTCAACCAAATATTTAAGACCTTAATAAGAACAATGAACTACAGCATAATATTCAAACAATTATGGAGCAAACACTCTGCTACCAAAAATATTAAACATGAGCTATAAAAAAACAATATTAATTTCGGGAGAGTACTCCTACCATCGATAGGTAAATTGAATAATTATATTTTTAACGTGGTGGGGAGCAATGATTTTACATAGAAAAATATTTGTTTACCGCAAATTAACTAGTTAAGTTAAATTTATAGGTTCAAATACATAATTTACGTTTTAATTTTATGCGTATTTTTGTATTCGAAAATATTGAAAAATATAAAATCAACATACTTGTGATGCGAACTTACAAATACAAAAAAAATGAGTAAGGTACTTACACAATTACGATACATTCATAGTACACAAACATTCAACAATATATTATTCAAAGACGATGATGTGAATAATATATCTGCAAACGATTTTCAATTCAATTCAAAATAAATCCAATTCAAATACAATGAAAATAATGATTTTTTTTTATTCAAGCACACAAGGCCGCAGCAATCTCGGGCTGTCTGAAGGAAACTATATGGAACACACACATGAGCACCAAGGGCAAAATGAGGATATACAAAACATGCGTCAGACCTATCCTAACATACGCCATTGAATCCAGAGCTGATATGGTCCGTAACAAACAGCTTATGCGCACCAGTGAAATGAAAATACTGCGATGCATAGCTGGCAAAAGTCTTCGTGATAGAGTCAGAAATACAGAGATCCGAAGAATTTGCAAAGCTGAGGACATCGTAAGATGGGGGCGCCAAAGAAGAAGGTACTGGAACGAACACGTCAACCGCATGCCGAAGATAGGATCCCAAAGATAGCCCGAGAAAACGTACCGGAGGGGTCTAGACCACGAGGACGCCCACCAAAATGATGGCGAGATAGTTTGTAGTCCACATCACAGGAGGCTGAAAATGCAACATAAAACAGGCCCTGGGCCTCATGAAAGAAGAAGAAGAAGATTTTTTTACAAAGTAATTTGTGTGCAGACTCTTTTATGTATCTTGTTAATTTTAAATTTTCTGAACTCCTCCCCGAAGCACAAGGGAGGAGTTCCTTCTTTTCGGGGAGAATTTCAAATTTATTTGTGATATTTTTTTATACTTTGTCATGATATATTTTGTATCCTTTTTATACTTTCATATTAATAGATTTACTTTACTTTAATTTCAATCTATTTATAATTTATACATACCTACATCAATGTGGCGTTATACAAGTCGTCCAAGTTGTTAATAAGTTTACCATCATACCGTGGGTGCGAAGAAGACCAATGATTGGTGTTATGTTTGGTAGGTTTGATCACGTGTGTGCGCAAACCGCCCCCCCATCCAAGCCTAAAAATTTTAAGATGTTTTGAGATGACTATACCTATTTCTATTCTTAATTTATTTGTCATGTAAAAACACATAACACCATCTTTATAATACGTAAAGGCGCTAAGATGATTTAAGTGTACAAAAAAATCCAATGATTTCTGAAACATGGAAGCAAAAAATGTTATACCTGCTCGTTAATACTATGCGGGGTAGATATACTATGATAATTGATCGACGCGGAATCCTGCTATGTCATATTAAATCTGGTGTGATTTATGACTATGACAACTGAAAGCTTAAGCTAGAAGACGGTAAATGGGTGGGACCTTCATACATCACAACATAATCTCAACACATTATGATGTATATATACCCCCTGTCCCCATAGTTAACGAGGGAGGTTTTTTAACGATCATAGGTGTAAGATTTTGAGATTTAAAGTAACAAAAAATATTCAAAACTGAAATAAAATACGTGAAGATAGATAGACCCTTAATAAATTATCCAGTGATATAAAAACACAATTAACAAAATTAAAACATACTATAGAAAACTTGTTGAAAATATCTATCTTCGAATATACTCCTCAAGAATTTAGACTAAGTGGAACATTGTTAATTACAAACGAGTTTTTTTTTCAGTTGAACTATCATGATCAACCCAAAGAATCAATAATTTGGAAAAAAATACTTTTTTACTGCGAATCGAATCCAGGACGCCGGCACCGTAGTCAAATAACTCGCCACTGGCACTGGGTGCAAGGAATTGTTTATAACGTAGGTATTTAAATATTGGGCATATCATAAATTTGATAAAAAAAATAACATTTTCATTGTTTAGATTGTCAACTGGCGAATAAAAATAATTAAATGCATTAATGAGTGGTCCTATTAAGTGGAATTCACTGCCTCTAGATGTCCGCAGTGCTCAAAGCAAGAGCACTTTCACTAAAGGACTAAAAACAGCTTTGTTTCAGAGAGCAACACAACACTTAACTATCAGCGGCCTTGGTATGATCTCGAATCGTTAAACAGCGCTATAAAAAAAACTTATTATTATTATTATTAATTTAAATCATCACGGCATATCCCACATTGTGGGGTAACCAGCGACAGGTTTAAATTGGTTTATAAAAGAAAACACGACACACGCGTGTATTACCAGTCCCGTATAATAAATCGTAAGTTAATGTATTAGTATAGTTGTGGCAAATTACAGTCTGCCATGGGGTAAAGCTATAAAAGTAATCAATATATTATGATAGGTATAGAAACTGCATAGTTTCAGTCCAGATAATTATATATGTGTGGTGTCTTGATGATCACATGCAGAAATTATTCAGTAACACGCAATGGTAGTAAAAAAAAACACTAGTTGGCTCCGATAGCTATATACGGTGAGCTTCGTTCAATATACATAGTGAATTGAACCAAATTAGTTCTACCTATTATACCCGTTCATATCCATTAAAAATCCTCTACACGCTAATTTATTGTTTTTTTTTTATTTTTAAAAAAATATGAATATGTCCTTGTTAAACAAGGACATATACATCTTCCTACGTTCCCTAAAATAAGCATAAATGCTTGTGCTATAGGTGAACGAAATCGGTCGAGGCAGGATTCGAACTCGCGATCACTGGATCACTAGCCCAGCGCGCTAACCGCTCTGCCATAGACACATCTAAAGTTTTATCTTGATAAGTTCTGTATCTTTTTTTTGTTTTATTTTATTTCAGACACGGTGACGTCTGTGCGAAAGCATTGTCACCGCATGCATAAGGACTATTGCTTTCATTGGCATTTTTTCAGCTAATTTTGAAACGAACAGATTTTCATGATTAAAATACATTATTAATTTTCAAAAATTGGATTGACAGGAAACTGAGGAAGAAATAATTGGTGAACGTTACGCAAGCGCATAAAGTGATCACGTAAATCAGCCGATGACAGGTCGTAAGCACTGTAAGTGCCTTGAGTTCCTGGTTCTCTTATAATGTTCCATCTTCGTCTCTATTGAGGTGTTAAAATTCGTCATTAAATAAAGCAACCTCGAAGGGATTATTTAAAAGTTCAAATGTTTGGTTGTCAGATATTCATTAAAATAATTTATCTAATTTTATTGTAGTATAATCTAATTGTTAGATCTATGTGTGAATGGTATTTTTTTAATTAAAAATTATTTGGTTCTCAAATTTCGTAGAAATAAAATGATCCAATTTATTCCTTGGCATCATGACTGATGGTCACACTCAATAACTCGACAATTGGATGGCTTCATCATTCTCAATGGTTTCATCTGTCAAAAATTTTAAAATGCTCTCATTTTGGGAATCGCGTATAGACATGTTAATTTGTTTAAATAATATATACAATAGAAATATAACAATGTAGTAGAATTTTATTAATTTTGGCCATAACCCATTCGATTTTCCATGACGCCATTGCTAGGATGGAACGGTCATTGGCATCATTTTCTAAGTTTTTTCTTACAACTTCAAATTAACTCATAAGACCATTTAGCAACGATAGTATTTCAAAATGAATTAATAACTACAAAAACCAAGATTGTAACGCCAATTACTATGATACGGTCATGCAATAAAAATATATAACTATGCATAATACACAATAATATATAACTATATATAATATATAAGGTACCCATACATACATATATTATTTGTATATAAAAACAAGGGAAATTTCCGTAGGTATATACATACAAAATGACAAAATATAAACCTTAAAAGGATAAGAAACAAAAAAAAATCATTTATATTGACTTAACTATTTTGAAGACACTATAGTTTTACTTCCACTCAATAAATTAACTTTTATAAATTAATTATTGGAACGTTTTCGGACTTTCGTCCATCATCAGCAACGTCGTTACTACGTCGTTAGTTTAAGTATTCCATTCCACAGTGTGAACTTTGAAAACTTAAAATAAATCAATATTAAGTAAACATATAAATAGATGCATACAAGCTAGGAGGTTTGGGACAGGACAATGAATAGGAATAGAAAGGGAAAATTAGGAATATAAAATCAATCATTGAGAAAGCCTCAAGATACTCTTAAATATGCTCGGGGTACCAACAATTACAGTTAGTACCAGCGAACTTTGCATCAAACTGTTTACATGCTTTATAAATAATTTCAACATTTTCAAACGCTATTGTCTTAATTAAGTGGTCATATTTGGACGGTTTCCTTATACTCATGGGTTCAATATTATACGTACACTACCTACCTGTTACTCACCAAGAAATCTGTATCGTTTACATCTCAAACTGGATTTCGCTCTGCATCGCAGTTTACCTTGACGAGGTCGACTGTATCACAATTCAATGATAAAACAACCAATATTCAACTTTATGCAAACACCTGTACTCAATGGTATGCCGTGACGGAGGATGTGCTCAGGACCGGATCTACTACATTTTCAAAAGATGAACTCGCAACAGGAGCAATAAAATTCGGGTCACTAAATATAATCTTTTTCTTCTTCGATGGACAGAATCAATTTTTTTTTTTTAATTGGCCTCCATCAAACCTCACCTCCATCTCCCCCTGCCTCCGCTGCGGTTCTCCAATTATATATTCTTAGCCGGTGGGTTGCGAGAAGAAGAAGAAACAAAATATAATAATGATGCAAATTTACAAAGCACTGTTTTGTTTTAACAAAATCATTCCAGAATGTTCTCCCAGGAAATGGAAGGAGAGCTGGCAATCCACTTCTAAGGAAGGAAATTGATGCAAGATAACAACAGGCCAAGAAAGTGAATATAAGTAGAAGGGCGTTTATCTAAATTATTGGCTCTATGAAACAAAGTACAGTCTTTAGCAATTTAACGAAAGTCCCAAGACATTACTCTTCGCGAAGAGAGTAATTTATTCCACTTTATAGGTCCTTTTACATTAAAACCAGTCAATGTAAGCTGATTTATTATCTCTATGAAATCCCCACAAAAAATAGTATTCTATGATTCATTCGAATTCAATGTCAGACGTCTCTTTGATGGCACATTTATTTGTCACGGTCATAAAAATAAATTAAATTTTTTAATAAACATTAAAAATAAAAAAAAGATTATAACTTAATTCCACTGATTATTTTAGACTACAACCGGTTTCGTGCTAAGCACATTTTCAAGAAGTGAAAATGTACAAGTAGTGAAAATGTGTTTGAAGTAGTGAGAATGTCCTACTTGAAAATGTGCTTAGCACGAAAACGGTCGTAGGTTGTAGTCTAAAATATACAGTGGAATTAAGATAGACGATTTTTATTTATAATTTTAAGAAATTTTAATGGAATTCTATCAAGAACTTTCGATCAAAAAATTGAATCTAATAGTCATAAAAAAATAAAATACCTTTAAATTGAAAAAAAATATATATACCTACATAGACTGAATTTGAAATTTTTCATTCAATAATCCAAAAATCTACGGATAAATATGTAAAAAATAATAAGATCAAATTGATATAACTTAATCAAATTTTTATAAGGGAAGGGGGGCGCTTTTTAAAAACTGTGCGCCAGGCGCTGAAAAGTGAAGAGCCGACCCTGGCCGTGGTGTTGCCCGCTCTCGTTATTTATTGTTGGAAGTCGGGTACCTACCTAGATAATATATACCTTCGATGTTACCACATTAAATTATACATTATATTATTAACGCGATAACCTAAGTATTTATCAAAAATATGCGTACGGCCTTCGTAATTATTACAATTTTTATTCTATACATTATCATTAATATTGTTTTATAGGAAATAGGTAATGTTTAAACAAACGCATGTGTTACAGATAATGACTACGATTTAGGAATTATTCTTAATAGATGGTATCAAATCATTGAACAGGATAATAACAGTAGACCAATAATATAATTAGAAGGTTATTTTATTTCAGCAGCTCGTCGTTCGCTTTGAATTTCTGAATCTGCACCCCTAGACAACATGCCATTTAGCTCAAGAAAAGAAACATTGAGTTATATTTTCTTGTTTCTTTTCCTGAGCTGAATGACACGTTGTCTAGGGGGGCTGGCTCGTTGTCCCAAAAGTTTACTAACCCCCGGGTTAGAGTAGCAAAATGTTTAGTAGTCACTACAGTTACTTTAAATATGAAATTTTGTTACAATTGACATAATCTATCCTCAATTGGTTATATATTCGACTCCAGACCCAAAGGTCCCGGGTTCGATCACCGATGGAGAGAGTCTAATTGTTTTTCCAGTCTGAATCTGTGACACGATAAATATCATGTCTCCAGAATGTGATTATTTGTATTTGGGTGCGTGATAAATTAATATTTGACATAGAACCTGTTAGTTGTCCGAGAAGCTATACAAAATAAAAAATAAATAAATAAAATTGTTAAAAGTGAAATAATAGGTTACTTCTTATCGCATTTGTTTATTTTTATTGTATATATTTAAAAAAATAATTAGTGATATTCTTCCTGTTACAAGCGCAATTCAGACATCTCTAAATATGCTGACAAAATTTATTTAATTAAATATTATGTATGTTGGTACGTATGATATAGACAAATTAATTTTTGAAACCATCAGATTATCCATCATCGAAGACTGTTTATCATTTTAATTAATTAAAAACAGGTTTATGTAAATCTCGACGTAAACTTTACATACCCTAGGATGGTTATAAATTAAAATATGTATATATCTCGAGTATCAAAGGATTTTTCAACACGTACAACGCATGTAACATCCTCTTACACGCAATCAATTATTTTAACAGATTCTTAAATAATTAAAAACAGAGCGATACGAAATAAGAAAATGTTGAAAACGAATCCTCTTCAATATTAAAAAGATATTGGAGAGACAGTGACAGGCTTGTTTATACAGAAGCCAATATTAAATCATCACTGAAGAGATGGAGTGTCAGCTGGATGCTGGACCTAATCATCACAGTAATTTGTCTCATAGACCAACAGGTTTAACAATAGATGAAGATAGGATATATCGGAGGGGGACCAGACGGTTTGTATATATAGCCACCGATTAAAAAACACAAATTTGTGCTTTGCGCAGCCTACGTGATTTTTTCAGAATATATATTTGATGATAACTACGGATGCTTATAATAAATGATCAGAGGTGGTTTAGACATCTTGAAAGATGAACTTTTGTCAAAAAGTATACCTTCATAAGTAAAACGAATATATACATAATAATAATCGTGATTAAAAAATGTGAACATATTATGTCAGACGACGTATGAGTGTACTTAAAGGATTCCATGAGAACTATTTTTTTTTAATAAAAAAAAAAATATTATTGTTCTACATATATTTTTTTCCTTTTAATGTTTCGGCAGACTATGCATTAATCAACTGGTCAAAATCAATTTTGATTTATTAAAAAAAACTATATATTGTGGAATTATACATCATAGATACAGTCAGCATTGACCATAAAAATCTCAATCTATACAAATAATTAAAAGTAAACTAAAAAATATATAACTATATTATAATTACTGAATATTCCTTTAACATCCTTCCTTATTTTTTTTTGTATTTTTCTCTTTTAAATGTACCAAATTAAATTTAGTGACTTCACGTTGCTCGGGTTGGTTGGGAGAAATTGCCATATGGCAATAAACCCGCCTTTTTGCATTTGATGTACACGATGAAGATAAATAAATTTGAATACCTACATGAATAAGTGTAAAATAGAGTTTTTTCACTACACTCGTTTTCCCCCTCCTGCCCCGTTAGGGAAATGGCGTGATCGTATGTACCTACATAATATATTTAAGTTTTTTTTTATTATATTGATCGTTAATTACAGTTAACCTAAAAGTAGATTTTAATCAATTATATCCGTCACTCAAGTTCAAATTATCTTAAATATATGTAAAAAAAAAACAAGGAAGATGTACGCGGAAATAAGTAGTAAACACAAATAAGTCATTGGTATAAAATAAGTACATACTTATTTACTAATGTAATATTAAAAAAAAATAAGTCAAGGATTGTACAAAGCATGAAACGGATGAATATCTGTTATCTAGAATATGTTAGATATTATTTAGTCGTATGGAGATTTAACACCAACAATGTTTTGAATAAATACCTACGTTCTAGTATTTTACTAGTAAACTATGATAGACATTTGTAATTAATAATTTTAAATAGACAATATGAAAGAATATCACAATAAAACAATTATACAATCCATTCATAATACTTAGAAAAAAGTATTAAATCCTGCACATAATCCTATAATAACAATAAAATATACACCAATATGCAATTATATATAGTTATCGATTGAACTTTATGATATAAATATTATACTAGTTTGTTATCCATATCGGATGGGTGGATGGCAGAGCGGTTAGCGCGCTGGGTTAGTAATCCAGTGGTCGCGAGTTCGAATCCTGCCTCGACCGATCTCGTTCACCTATAGGACAAGCATTTATGCTTAGTTTAGGGAACGTAGGAAGATGTATATGTACTTGTTTAACAAGGACATATTCATTTTTTTTTTTTTAAAAAAAAAAAAAATTATTTCTGTTCTTCACGACTTTTTATAAAAAAAAAATTATATCATTTGTCTAACAAAGAGACTGTTTACTCACTCTGAATATAAAAAAATGGATTTAAAAATATACACGAATTATTTTCCAAAATAATTCGTTTATAATTTTACTTTTAATATTAATTCTCGGGCAACTAACAGGTACTATGTCAAATATGTATTTAACAACATTTTTTAGTCGGCTCTCGTGGCTCAGTTGGTTGGATATCTGACTGCTGATCCAAGGGTCCCGGGTTCGATTCCCGGTGGAGACACAGTTTTTGAAATTGTCTTTACAGTCTGGATCTGTGCGACGATTAATATCGTAAGTCTCCAGAATGTGGCAACTTGTTATTGGGTGCGTGTTAAATAATTATTTGACATAGTACCTGTTAGTTGCCCGAGAAGCTATATAAAATAAAAAAAAAATAAAAAACACGCACCTAATAAAAAGTTGCCACATTATGGAGACTTAACGATATTTATCGTCTCAAAGATCCAGACTGAAAACACAATTAAAAACCGCGCCTCCACCGGGAATCGAACCTGGGACCTTTGGATCAGCTGTCTGATACCCAAGAAGGTCGACAAACGAAATCGATAATTTTTAAATATAAGTAAAAAATCAATAACTTGGGCCCGAATTGTAGAATCGTTCTCCAGCTCGAGACTGATCTTGAATCTTGAGCACACGTTCTGAACCTTAATGGTATTAAAAATAGTCACCGAGCTTACCCTCAAGACCGGTCTCGAAAATGTAAAGAAGAGTTGAGATTGTTTCGAGACAGCTTAAGTAGTGTCTTGAGTACGGTTTCAAAGAGAGAGAAGGAAACGCATATAGAAACGGATTTCCATTCATAAGAAAAAGTAGGTAGGTGCTGCTTGTTTATAGTACTTCCATCCGCATTTTGTTCGAGTAGGTACGCTTTCTTAAATGAAACGATATGTATTTGCGTTTTTTCGAGCACGATATCAAGAGGTTTTGAAATCAAACATTTTGAGAACGATCTTGTGAATTATTCTATAATCTGGGCCTTAGATATATATAAAATTGATTTTGATGATACTATGGTACTGGTATGGTGGATGGGTACTAAGGTCATTTTTGGACTCTATGGCATTATGTAATTATTTTTAATTGTATACTCAAAACTTGGCGAATTTCGATGTTCAATAAGAATACTTATAACAAATTCAAGTTCAGACCAGTCGCAATATTAAGTAGTTAGTCAGGTAGGCTCATATCAGTCAGATATTATATAAATTATATTCTCATTGGACGGTATTTCATTGGAGTTGAGCACAAAAAACGGTAAAGGTTTGATATTTGGATACGGATTAAAGAGTCGACCGAGAACCTCCCGTGTAATAAAATGACCATTTCCTTTACTAAATTCTTTCCATCTCTCGAGACATGTACTCAAATGGGCAATGACCTTGACTTTAAAGCATTTTGTATCTTAATAATTTTCCTTGAAACCGTATCCTCTGCATACACCCACAATTCACGCGAAAATATCTTTGGAATATGTGAGAAAATGTAAGCATATTTTTTATCGAATCAAAAAAATAAGATTATTAAGCATAAATAAACAAAAAATAGAGATTTAAGTAGCAATAATCTTTTGTACATACATACATACCATCACGCCATGTCCCTCACGGGGTAGACAAAGAGAACCGAACGCCTTTTACTTCTATCTTGACATACATTCATCGCCTCGTCGACATTCATATATCGTCTTATACATGTTCGTCTGTTATTCATGCTTCTGACATTTCCGTCGTTCAAAATACCGCTCACATGGACGTGCCATCCCTTCCTTGGACGCCCCCGACCTCTCATTCCATTCCTGTCCGCAATGTATATTTCTTTCGTCAGACGTTCCTCATTCATTCTCCCCATGTGGCCAAACCATCTCAATGTGTTCACTTTCATTCTATTTATAACATCTTTCTTTATCCTACATTCTTTCCTTATGTCCTCATTTCTGACCCTGTCATACATCGTTCTATTGACAGGGTTATCGTTAAAATGTCTTTGATTTTACATAAATATTTTCAAACTAGCAAGAGCGATGGGAATTGCAAACTGGAGGAGATCGGTATAGGACAGGGACGGCTGGAGAAGGATTCTGGAGGAGGCCAGGGCCCACACAGGGCTGTAGTCCCAATGATGATGATGAATCTTCTGTTAAAGGCGTCGATAAAATCTTTAGTCACTCGGGATCGAGTGACTAAAGATTTTATCGACGAGAAAAGATCGGAAGCTTCGGTTAAGTTCGGCATCGCCGAATGATGAGCAATAGGGAAAAGACGCGATGGTGTAGTGTCAACATGGTAATGAATTTTCTTTAATTAATTTAAATAATTCTTTATACTCCATATATTTATACTCTACTTTGCCATATGAGCCCTATATAAAAAAAAGTATATGAATAAAGTTTGGAATAAAAAGTATCATCCGTATATATTATGACACGTTCTGTCGCCATGAAATTTGTTTACGAGTGTTTCGTTTGCGTACGTAAACTCAAATACATCTCAAAACTGAGCATGGTCGTACGTGAATTTTGCGCATAAAACTATTTGCCAATTAAGGTGATTGAATTGATTTTTTTACAGTAGTTGGATATGTGCCCACATTCCTAATATTCATCTCTAATGATCGAATTGATAGACCCATGAATGTATTTATATTGCACCACATCCTCGATTAAACTAATTAGGTATATATGTGGTTTAGTACCTGAACCTAGTTTTCACACGGGGAAAGTTAATCATAAAATAATATTTTTTTATGTAACTACATAGATATTGATACCTAATAAAGAAAAAGCAGGATTAATAAATATCGTTATTACGCGAATCCAATACGCATTATATTTAATAACATTCGTATAGATTGAGATTTTTTATAAAACTCATTTTATCATAATTAAAATATTTTCAATGTTTTGAAAATATTTTAATTAATCGATAAATTAAATTTAAACACGTACTTTGGTTGCAAAGAACACGTATAGCAAGTAACAAAAACTTCAACGTTGAACATATAGTGCGTTATGTACGGCCTTGGAATGACCTTATAAAAATTCAATATATAAAATTGTATTTTTTTATTTATATATTTTTTATTTGACTTATTAGATTACATACATATAATACAACAAACATTCGAAATACACCATCACAAGAAAAGATACAAAAAAAAACAAATTTCCCCTTACCAGAGTGCAAGCACTCGTGTGTATTTCATAACATAATTGAGACATTTTTCTGAATCTTCAGGGGTATTTAAGCGATGTCTACAAATCAACTTAACATTGTCATAAAATTTTCTTCCTAATACGTGTAGGTACGTGTTAGTATGTATGTACGCAAGTGAATATCTAAATATTATAATAAATCATTACAGCGTAAGGGAGTTCTCATCGTGGTGGCACGTAGCAGTATTGTTAACCTTCCCTTTTAATCCTTTCCTAAATCTTTTTTTTTGTTTTCTTTTTCGATCGACAATACTAACTTGATGGAATTCCATTATAATAATTAAAATAAAACACATTTATAATTTTCTTCCACTTGTTTCGCTTAAGACGAGCATCTTCAGAGTAGTGAATACTTTCCTAAACCTTTTGTGTTAGATTTTCTGGTCTTAATGCGGGTAATTAATTGCCTTTTTAAATGTATTTTGTTATTGTGACTGTGTTTGTAACCGTAAATAAATAAATAACAAAACCGATAGCTATTGAAATCGAGACTAGTAGAGCATCCAAAACATATGCGATAGAGGGACTTGAATCCTGATCTAGCATTGGACAGGCGATTTGGCGTGGTAGAATCAGAAATGCCAACTCCAAATAAACAACAAAAAAAAGAAGAATAACATATTTTAGAATAACTTGGTGAAAAGTTAAGAAAAGAAATAAAAGCAACGAATATATTATAATGAAACTAAAACACGGTCATGGTGACATTGCCCTTGAGGTGAGATATTCACAAAAAACGGCGCTATATAAATGATCCAAATTTATTATTGTGCGGTACAGGAGAACCTCAAACTTTCAAGAACGAAGAACAACGATATCAATAGTCTGCAAATACAGTGAGTTGAGGTATAGCCACGGATAAGAAGTAATATAATCGCCAACCATCTTGAATGAGCTTCCGGATGCGCAGAGCGCGAATTTGTGTATTTTTGCTTCCTTGGTTTATGTGCAAATCGCACCCCTTCTCGGTTAAAGTTCAAGAAGTTTGGCTACAACTTTACTAATTATGAAAACAACAAAATACAGGAGAAAAATGAGCCAAAATAAACGCCGGATCACGTTCTGTTAGGTTGTCCAATCAGGGATGCGCTAGACATTTATTTTAGGTTTGAGAATGTCCAATACCCTGTTTCCACAGTTTACCTTCTTGGGCTGAACTCTCCTCAAGTTCATGGTTTAATATTTAAATCTATTATAAAAAAATATGACTATTATTTAATTATTTTTTTTATAGACTTAATCTTTGTTAACTAATGTTTCTGATTAATAACGGCTGCAACATCCTTTTTTGGTGAAAAGCCTTAAGAGAAAAAAAAAATTAATTGATTTAATTTGTTTCTGTCGAAATAATCTTTTCTTGGGTCTAATGAAGTCATTATAACGATCACATCATCATTATTATTGTCTTAATAAGAGGTACAACATGTTTAGAATAATAATTATTAGGTATTATGAGTGATTATGTTGAATATTTGTAAAACTGTGTCTTTTTTATTAATAACATTGATGGGTAAAAATTTCTTTCCCGATTAAAACTGTAATAATTATGTTGATTGTGATTTTCGAATATCCGAATACACGCGGTTTCGCGGTCTTTTGAAATACAGATAATCTCATAATTCTTATCTATACCTACACGGTTAAATTAAAAAATACCTCAACTGCAAATGAAATAAACATAAATAATATATTTTTCTATTATGGGCTGACTAAAGACTAATCATACATTCCTTAAATGTAAAATATATTATTATCAATATAAGTTTCAATACGGTTCGATGATAGTTCTCTTATAACCCTTACAATGGGGTCGTTAACTATATAATAGACTAATAAGGATATAAGGGTGGAATCTCATAATCGATAACTTACAAATGTTCACAAAAGCAGCTACTTTCAATAACGATCTGGCTTTACCAGGTCCTAGAAGTCAATTATTTGATCAAACAAAACGGTGTCCCAAAATAAATCAGATGTAATAATTAAGCGTTTGAATTCTATTAAAATTGATGTTTGATCGACAAAGAACTATATTGTATAAGAAAACGTTATGGAAAATTATTTTGGTTTGTATATTATATGTAACAGTATAGAAATAAACATATAAAATGTGAAGATACTTAACTGAATAAATTTGAAACAAACATTAAGGAAACACCTAATATTGTAAATGTAATTCAAGCAAATCAAGCGGACAAGTTTACGAAAATATAAAATAACCTAAAGAATATTTAACTTAAGGCATTAGTATTGTAATAAATTGGTTTAATAATAAATTGGTAATATTGAATTTGTGTAATACTTGTTTATATTACTGTATTTTTGTTTGGTTAGCTATTTCGCCTTTGTCTGGGCAAGTAGTAACAAGGCGAAATAGTTATCGAGCAATAAACAATATACGTAGAATCTAAAACACACTGTTTTATTTATTACTAGCTTTTATGTCCCGCCGTTGGCCAAGAATGTAAATTAGTGAAGGAATAAGCAATCGTTTATATAATATAGTCACAAAAAATATTTGCTAATTCGTAGTATGAAAAGTAGTTTGAAATTTAATTGAGTTTAAGCGATGTAAAATGTTCAAGTGATGGCCACAACCCATTTGTTTTTATATATAAGTAGGTACATACAATTTGTGCACGCATGGACTATGGTAAATGGTTTTAAATATTTTTAAAATAAATTAAACACTTGTTTTTCTTTCTACATTTATTTTTACTCTCCAGAACGACCGTTTCGCCTGGTGAAGGCCTTTTCAACTGGTTGAAAAGGCCTTCACCAGGCGAAACGGTCGTTCTGGAGAGTAAAAATAAATGTAGAAAGAAAAACAAGTGTTTAATTTATTTTAAAAATGGAATTCTACATAGTAAACGCTGTCAGTGTAAACAAAATTAAAAGTGCGGTTTTAAATATGACTGATTATAAAGAGACAACGTTGTAAAGAGTTTGGATTTGGCCACAACCCCTATTTTAATATATTGTCATCGAACGCAAATGTGTTTTAAATATTTAGTAATTTTGGATGATGGGAAATGGCTTAAAAATTAAATAAACAAAAGTACTGAAAAGATTCTAGTGTTGGTCACATCCCATTCGTTTTTATATTTTTCGTCAAGTGTGCATACCTATAGATTATTATATTTTTGCACAATAAAACTGATCTACATTACAGAAGAAGACTTAAATAGTTTTTAATTTGAATATAAACGTTGTGAAGAGTCCAGTAATTGCCACAACCCCGATTTTTTATTATATTGTCATCAAAATCAAATATGTAGTTATTGAAAATTAAGCAATATATGATGATATAATAAATGGTGTAAATTTCGATTGAAAAAAAGTATTGAGAAGATTCTAGTGATGGTAATAATAAGTATAAGACTATAACAAATAGTTTGAAATAAAAACTGACCCAATGGTCTACATAAAAGATGCAATAGAAGAATTACACAATAGTAAATGTATTATATAAAAAACTGACCAAATGGTCTTCATAAAAGAAGAAGAAGATGAATTGAACTATAGGAAATATTTTATATAAAATTCACCCAACGTCTACATTAAATAAGAAAACGAAGAATTAGACTAAAGGAAATAGTTTGCATAAAAACTAACCAAAAGATCTACAAAAAATAAGAAAAAGAAGAATTAGACTATAGAAAGTAGTTAATATAAAAAACTGACCCAAAGGTCTACATATTAGAAGAATAATTATACGTCAGGAAATAGATTGTATAAAAACTAACGCAAAGGTCAACATAAAAGAAGATGAAGAAGAATTAGACTAAAGGAAAAGTTTGTATGAAAACTCTCCCTTGGTCTACATAAAAGAGGAAAAATTAGACTATAGGAAGTTAGTTTATACAAAATTCAACAAAGGTCTACATAAAATTAGAAAAAGAAGAAATACGTTAAAAGAAATAGTTGGTATCAAAACTGGCCCAGAGGTCTACATAAAATAAGAAGAAAAAGAATTAGATAATAGGAATAAGTTTGTATAAAAACTCACCCAAAGCGCTACATAAAAGAAGAGGAAGAAGATGAATTAGACTATAGGAAATAGTTTGTATAAAAACTCACCCAAGGTCTACATAAATTAAAAAAAAGAAAAATTAGACTATAGGAAATAGTTTATTTATGAACTGTCCCAAATGACTTCACAAAAGAAGAGGAAGATTAAACTCCAAGAAATAGTTTGTATAAAAAATCACCCAAAGGTCTACTTAAATAAAAGAAGAATTTCACTATAGGAAATAGTTTGTAGATTGAATGACATGTGTATTGTAGTTAACCTAAGATAGTTTAATAATTTTCCTATACGAAATTAGTATATTGTTGGTTTTTAAGTAGTATGAGGTATGTAGGTACCTACCTACAATGATGTTCTAAATTAATTCGAATTCGATTTATAACAAATTTTATTTGAATATCAGAATGTGTCCGTTACCATAGTAACCATAGAACATGTAAAAAATATCAAATGGTTTGTAGACATTTTTTGAATTATATGTAGGTACCTACATTGGTTTGTTCGATGCCATAAAAATGAAAATTGTCCGAAATATCAAATATTATATACAAATTATGTAATTTTATTATGCCTATATCTTTACTAATAATTAACAGACTTTTACAATATACGTCTTAAAACTTGCTCTAATGTCTTGTGTTTCATTTTATTATTTCATAATTACATTTATTTCAAAGGTTTATTATTTTCAAGAACATATTCATTCGGTAGGAAAATGAAATATTGTATGAAAAGATATTAAAATGGCGGCATTTATGTACAAAACGCTTACTTTAAAAATAAGTTAAACATTATAATTATACAAAATATTCACCATGTTTTTCACTTAAACGCTAAGTTATACTTGAAAGTAAATTTTTTTCGTGTAAATACGTACTTCTAACTTTTAAACTAACAGATATTTGCGTGCAAAATGTACACTTTTTTGACAGATACGACTTGGAAAATTTTGTATGAAAAAAATAATTATTGAAATATTTTTAAAATTCAGCATTTTTATCGCATTATTTTTAGCGTGACACTGCATCAGGTATACATGTACACGTTCGCACATAAATTAGATTTTTAGATGCTCTTGGTTTTTCAGAAGGCGTGAGACAAACACACACACACACACACATACACACACACACACAGACACTAACATTTTGATTGCTTTATTACTTTAGATTTTAAATTAAAATGAAATTCTACAAAGTAAGTTATTCGCAATTATATAAGATTTATATGTACTTGTTACAAGGAGATATTCATTTTTTGATTAAAAAGGTTCATCAAATTTTACGTAGAATAAACCTGTTTTCGTGACTGTAGACAAACAAATATATTGACAAGAGTAGACATATGACAAATACAGAAAGATTAATAAAGAATGAAAAATCTTGACAAACAACAAAACAAGGCAAACCCTTTTGTAAATAAACCATAGCTATATCGCTATTACTCTGGAACAATTTTCCAATTGATATCTTGAGCTGAGGAATTAATTGACCAGATTAGAGTTGGTAAATTCAATCCAGGTAGTTCAAATGAAGCTCGGAAGAAGTATTTTTCCAGATTTCTTTATTTTCTGCAAGTAACAACCACGTTCCGGGATTTTCTGTTATGTGTTATGTAGTTTTGGTAGCAGAAATCAAATATACGAATAGACTCATATAATTGTCTTTTTATGATAAACTCTATTTCATAATAATTGCATTGTCATGTTACAATGTTTTAAAAATGAGGTGAAAGTTTTAATTATTATTGTTCTGAGAAAAATCACGATACGATAAATTGAAACAAAGGCTCATCTATTATGAGCACGAAAGTGATGATGACACAAAGACCGAATTCATCTAAAAATTGATGTCCATTATCATTAACTCTTAATACAATAATTACAATCGTAGGCACAAATACAACTGATGTTATCATTATAAAAATCATATTTTTCAATTGTCTGCTTATTGTTACGTAATAATGCATGCTAGTGATCGCTCAGCGCTCAGAAATTCGACCGTAATTTTAATTTTAAAAAATTCAACTTAATTTAAGTTTGAAAAGTAACGTCATTTCAATCCATTTAAATATTTAAAGGTAAACTAAAAAAAATCTGTCAAATAATTCTTGAATTCCTTCTATATCCTTCCGTAACCTCCTTTTCCTCATTGTTATGATCAGTGTTATTTTTATTATTATTTTTTCTCTTTGTATTTTTTTTTACTCCTCTATTTTATTTTTTTATAAATTGATTTCTCACTAAATAAGTATTGCACCAATTTAACTTCAGAGACTTCAGGAAGAAATTGCCTTATGGCAATAAACCCGCTTTCATCTAGGGGTAATATTTATCCCTTTGCTGCGTAATATTTATCCCTCAACACCTGATCTCGATTTCCACTTCTTGTTCCTTCCCAATCTTTTTTTTGCTATGATGTTTTTTTTTATTTAAGTATATTGGTGTTATGTATATTTTCTTTGTTTCTTTTGTAGCTTTCATTTTTTTGTTGATGTACATGTATAATTCTGTCACTCTGAAGTCTGGTTGGTTGGATAAAATTGTCTAATGGCAATAAACCCGCCAGTGTGCATTATATTTGTTTATATTATGTATAAAAAGTTAAATAAAATAAATAAATATGCATATGTATAAATAGCTAAATATGTCATACCTTTGTGTGTTCTTCTTTGGAGATTCCTAAATGTGATGATACGTTTGTTGAAATGCAAATTTATTCTTCTCGAAATACATCATTTGAGTTGAACCTGAGGACAAAGAATATTAAGAAAATTAAAATCACAATAAAATAATTCAATGAAAAGGATTCTCTCAAGGAACCGCCATTAGCTAAACGTCCATCAAAAATTTAAATATCTAACTCTGGCGAGTGTCTAACAAATGTAAGCTCTAGAAAAATCCACCAGGATTGTCTGGTGATGGGCATCGATCTATTGTTGCCTTTTTGTATTTATCACACCGTTTTGACTGATATAATAAACCGGTAATATGTCCGTAAATATAAATATAATTGCCAAATAATCATATCAATTTATCAAAAAAAAACATTGTTGAATCAACTTCTTCTTCTTCTTTCGTGTCAGCAACGCATTTAAATAATTTTCTGCCAGTGTCTAGCAACGTCAATAGCACAATCATTGCCCACCATAAGATCGTGCATGGTGCAGTTGACTGGACTTGAGGGGCAGCTGCACAAATGTGCGGTGGTCTGCTGCTCTCCACAGTCACATGTCGTTGGTAATCCCTGTTGCAGGAAGCCCCATGTAGACAGGTTATCCAACGTTCTCCCAACGCCCGTCCTCAGTTTGTTTAGTGACTTCCACGTACGCCACTCCGCGTTGTGGCCCGGGGGAAGACTCTCCTTAGGGCGGACGAAGTTTTCGGGGGTTTCTTGCTGCCATAGAGATGGAAGTGGCTGCGTTGATGTCAGGAAACTTTTACGTGATCTTAGTCTTATGTCAGGGGGGGCGTGGTCATACAGAGAGTGAGTAGAAAGTGTTTCTGCTTTGTGCATTTCCGTCCGGCATATAACATTGCGCCTTATGTATGGCGGAGCGATACCCGCAAGAGGATACAGTTTCTTGACTGCAGTGGGCTTAAAGCATCCTGTGATGATTCGGCAGGTATCATTTAAAGCAGTGTCAACTTGTTTGCAGTGCGCAGAACGCAGAACTATATTTTCGGGTTAATTAACTTTTTCTGATTCTTGTAGTATCATCATTGTGACTCAGTTCCCACTTGTCGTGTGTTTGGTACGACAAAATATCGGATGATCTAGTTATCTAGTATGTTAAATATTAATTAAACACGCACCCAATAACAAGGTGCCACATTCTGGAGACTAACGATATTAATCGTATTATAGATCCAGACTGAAAACACAATTAAAAACTGTGTCTCCACTGGGAATTGAACCCGCGACCTTTGGATCAGCAGTCAGATACCTAACCAACTGAACCACGAAGGCCGACTAAAAAAAAGGCTATATCTAAAAATTACTTGAAATAAAAGGAGGAAGCAGAATCGAATTAAGGTAATATTTATCAGAAAATAAAAATGTTTAAAACACATTCTTCGGCGTATTTTAATAAATGGAAAGAGCAATTATAATTATCAAAAGGAAGGGAATGATTTGTGTAAAATTTCCATTATTTATTTAATACACTTTAAAGGCACAAGGAAAGATGCGGTGTGCAATTATTATTATATTATAAGTCAAAAGAACCGAAGATTGTTCAAAACAGGGTTGTCAAACATTTTTTTTAAATTTTATATTTCAATATTCGAAGACATGTTTTTTAATACATTTTAATTCCTCACTAACCCAAGGGGATATAGTGGGGAGTTATGATTTCGCAATTTTAAAGGCTACTTTTTATTCCAGGTTATCTACTAGTATCATGTTGAGATTGTATTCTGAAAGTTTCATCACAATGTATCTGTGTGTGTGCTGTGTACTGTGTGCTATGTATGGTGTGTTTATTTTACTTTATCAATTATAGACTTAAGTACTTATTCGATTCTTTTCAAATTTTGCAAATTTGTATATCTAATACTCGCTTAGACCCCATTAGATTTTGAAGGATATCGCTTCTCATTTTTTTTTACCGTCAAATATTTCAAAGTGACCTCGCCAGGAAACTTAAAATTTGAAATTTTCATTTTCAAATTGGTAAAAAGGGACATCACTTTTATAAAATGACATTGAAGATACATCAATATTTCACAATAAAATATTTAAATAAAAATTTACTGAACAAACACATTTCATAAAAATGTTGAAAATTTTCCATACAAAATTTGAATACTTTATGAAGTGACTTGGTTGTGGGGAGTATCCAAACACAAATATAAAAGTAGGAAGTACTTCGATGAAAGACTACAAAAAGTGCATTATAACGGTTATAATTATATTAATGTTAATACTAATAAAATTAGGTTGGTACCTAAATTAAAGTTCATTAATCAAAAGATCGGACTGTCACCAAACGACATTAGCTTATCGTGTTATGAAGCCTTAACGAAGGAATTAACAAAAATTATGATAATAATGAGCTGGATTAGTCTAGTATGTAGATACTTATAGTCAGAAGACCCTATTATTATCGTTTAATGTGCAGCTCCCGATCCAGAGGTAGGCAGGTATTCCTGGCCAGGCGGTATATGACAAACAAAACCAGAGTCAATTTCCACACCGAGAGATAACGATGTGGGTACCCTCTTAAAACGGGTCTAGTTAATTGACGTGGGTAGAGCTCGCCAAGCGAAAGAATGCGGGAGATGTCACCTGTGCACAAACCAATTTTAGTACAGGGATCTGAATTGAAACAACCAATAAAATCATTGTGAAGTTTACCTCTTGTAACATATTATTGCGTGTCACTTTTGCCCTGACCATTGCGTCCATATATTTGCAAATGTGCTGTATAAAATTGTCACCCGCAGTCTCTCACTGACCGAGCTCTACTTAAATAAGTGGATTCACGCCTACATACGAATCAACTCTTCAAAGAAACCAAAATCTATAAAAAAAATGAAAACGGTTATGGCCACCACTTGACTCTCCAATACATATTAGTAAGTATTATTTTTTTTTTATGAATGAATGTGTCCTTATAACAATTACAAATACATCCCAATACATTCCCTATATTCTATGTACGTAGCAGAAAAGGTCGCCGGTCTTAAGTGGAGCTGGGCTGGGCATATTGCCAGATGCCAGGATTCACGATGGACCAAAAATATCGTTGAATGGCGACCGAAAACAAGCCGAAGAGGCGTCGGCAGAGATGGATGCAGTGTGCCCAAGACAGGGAGTTGTGGAGGATCAAGGGGGAGGCCTATGTCCATTCCCTAAATGCTTGTGCTATAGGTGAATAGGTATAAGTATTTATTAAGTTTGAATATCCTTGGATGGCTACATACTTTATGATATCTGCGAAAAACGAAACTTTCTTACACTGATAGATACAAATTATCACGCATTATCCCTATTGGAGTGGGCTAAAAAAACATTTATTAAATTATTTTTGAAAAAATATAATGTGATTATTTTTTGATCTTTTTCTCTTATTCCATGAAGGTTTTTTGCGTTACTTATAGTGATGAGCAAATGCAAGACCAAGACCGGTATGGTTTTGGTCTTGGGTTCTGGATTTAAAGTATTCTGTCGATGGTACGTAGTTGAATGTTTACTTTTTAATTAAAATTGTAATGGGCTAAAAAAAACTCTTGGTTCTGCAAAGCTTGGTCTTGCGAGACTTTTGCTCATCACTAGTTACTTACTTTTGTTTTAGCTAAGACCATATTTATATCGTTACTTATATAGTCATAACAATATAATAATGACTTAACAAAACTCTAATCAATATTTCGTAATATTATGAATTCTATCTACCGAACATTTTTTCTTGCTACTTGTTGTATCTGCGAATTTCCCCAAACATCTTTAATTGTAATTTGAGATAATATTTGAATCTTCGAATAATATTTTTATTGCTTTATCACGATATTTGAATACCTATGATCTAAGAATCTGTACTTTACCATTGATAATATTTAAAAATATTTGAGATAAATATGATACTTTCTTTATTTCAATAATAATAAAATATTCAGAAGTACCTATATTTATTTGTGATTCAGGACACGTGTAAGATACAAAAAATATGTATTTAATTTAAAATTAGCGATTTTTTAATCATATTATTTACATATCATCAAAGGAATTCTGTTTATGTAAGTAATATTATCAGGAAGATATAAAATAACCTTCCTCTAGTAAATTGTTTGTTGTGAAATGAAACAAATAATTTAATTCAAAATATATATCGTTGAAATGAAGACATGAAAGCGAATATTCAAATTACAAATATCTCGATTCTAATTATAATACATAGGAATAACGAAAATAGGGATAAAATGGATTCGGTATTGTCTAGAAACAAGATTTTAACGAGCCCGACCTGGGGAGCTGGGCCATCCACTCCTTCAGCTATGTTTTCCACGGCTGAGTATGCAGTACCTGTAAGATTTTCCTGACCTCATGCAAAATACATAGATGTAGCACTAAATGAAACAGAGCATACAATATCTGGCTGCTTGCAGCCTACCAGAATAAGTGAAATATATCCGACAATAGGTATTGCCCCTCTGTCAGAAGAAAGTTAGCTACAGACTATGAAAGAAGACATCTTCTGCTTGGTCACATGCCTCAGATGGCAAAATTAAATTGATCAGTACAGTGGAGCTCGAGACGAGCTCTCATATACCTTACCGCACATGTATGACACTGAATAATGTAGGTGTCACAAGGCATAAAAATAACTTGTACAGGTGGTGTATCTTGCGATTGCTGATAGGTCAAAGATGATAAGCATCTTTTTATCTGCCGAAACATGGTATAAGTATATAACGAGAAAGACTTGGATGTGGCAAATGACGTGGCAATTGCTACTGCAATGTATTGTAGTGGAAATGCCTACTATATAGGTACGTCCGAACACGTAAAGTAAGAAATAATATTAAAAATATTTTCTTGTTTTCGATTGTAACGTGATTAAATCCAAACTGCACAAATACCTGGTCTTACACTACATATTATATGAGACAAATATTTAAAATTTATCTGCAAGATCATTTGTGTTTTATCGTCAAAATCAGTCGCAGAGCATACAATGTACCGATCTACGCCAAACAATATCTAAAATATTCCAAAAACCAGTCGCAAAACATTCAATGTACCGATCTACGCCAAACAATACCTAAAATATTCCAAAAATCAGTCGCAAAACATTCAATGTACCGATCTACGCCAAACAATACCTAAAATATTCCAAAAATCAGTCGCAAAACATTCAATGTACCGATCTACGCCAAACAATACCTAAAAAATTCCAAAAATCAGTCACATAACATATAATGTACCGATCTACGCCAAGCAATACCTAAAATATTCCAAAAATCAATAGCAATCAATACAATGTACCGATCTAGGTCAAACATTACCTAAAATATTCCAAAAATCATTCACTTCTTGTATAAGTTTGAATGATTTTTGGAATATTTTAGGTATTCTTGTACAACTTTAATGCTCATAGAAAATACTTCATAAGATTTACGTTCGTACAGATTTTCATGAATCACTTGCAAAATTCTCCTTTTGTCACGAATGTCGCCTGCAAAGTAGAAATTGTCCTAAGAGGCTTGCAAATCAAATTTGTGCGCCAATCATAGCAGATGTAAGTGAGTAGCTGAAGAGAATACCTACCCAAGTAATGTCCTGGGAGGGTTTTCATAAAATGAAGATAGATGTGTCAATGTGCGCAGACACTCTCCATTATAGTCAATCAATAAGATTCTCTTCATTCATTCATTTATCAATACCTTTCAGAGAAACTCCAGTTTGTAGGCATTATAGGTAAAACATCTTCATATTCCAATTGATGTTTAAACAATGGGGGATTAGTTTTGTGTTGAAGTTTTAGTTGTTAGTTGATATTCTAATTTAACAAGAGAGTATATCCAATGCAAGGCAACAATATAAAATAAACTCAAAAAAGTATTTATGATATTAATAATATATATCGAATATTTTTATTGACAAACTTTTTAAACCAGGAACTCAAGGCACAGGAACAGGGCCTACGACCTGTTATCGGCTGTACGTGATCACTTTATGCGCTTGCGTAACTTTCACCAATTATGCCTTCTTATTGAGTTCCCTTATCAATGTAATGTTTGAAAGTTATATATATTTGAATATTGTGTATTCACCTGAAAATAAAGAATTATACTATTGCCATATATGAAGTAACGAAGAAACCTTTTTTGTAACGCCATCCATTGAGAAATTAGTTTATTTGTAAACAATGAAAACAACAGTCCTTATAATCCTTATATCAATTATATGGAATATTATTTATTAGATCCCATATGATATTTTTATACAAAAATAGGTACGTACATATTATTTTGAATTATTATTAAGTTCAGAAAAGAGGACATTGAGAGCTATTGCAGACAAAACCCTGAGAGACCGAGTGAGGAACTCCAGAATAAGGGAATTATGTGAGGTTGACAATATCATCAGATGGAGTAGGCAGCGGAGGAGGGACTGGTATGGTCATGTCCAAAGGATGGACAGCACCAGACTTCCTCATATCGTGCTTCACAATCAGCTTCACGGAACCCGCCCTCGCGGTAGACCGCCAAAAAGATGGAGGGATAGCTGGGGGTCCACCTCGCAGGAAGAGCAGGCCTCTTCAGAAACAGATCTGAAGAACTATTTAAAAGGAGAAGAAGAAGAAGAAGATTATTAAGTTAAAACTCATGGGTTGCATTATCAACATTATACTCGCTGAGATGTTGATTAAAAAGTGGGTTGTGGACAACGCCATACACCTCTCTGCCAAGTCACTCCACAAAGAATTCCAATTTTGAAGAGAATTTGCAGCATTTTCATAAATTTAGTTTTTTCAATAAATCTTTGATTTAAATATTTTGTTATGAAAACTTGATGATTCTTCAATCACATTTTATGGAAGTGATGTGCCCTTTTTAGCAATTTGAAAATAAAAATATTTTTTAGCTTGGAGTCACTTTGAAATATTTGAAAGTTAAGAAAAATAAATAACACTGAAATGTTATGTGCCTTTTTACCAATTTGAAAATAAAAGTTTCCTGAGCTTGAGGTCACTTTGAAATATTTGACAGTTAAAAAAATAGAGAAGCACTATTCAGATATCCTTCAATATCTAATGGAGTCTGAGCGAGTTTAAGATATACAAATTTGCTAAATTTGAAAAGAATCGAATAAGTACTTTAGTCTATAATCGATAAAGTAAAATAAACACGCCGTACATTGTACATAGTACACAGCAGACACACACAGATACATTGTGATGAAACTTTCAGAATACAATGTCAACATGATAACCTGCAATAAAAAAATAACCTTAAACATTGCGAATTCACAACTCCCCACTATATCCCCTTGGGGTAGTGAGGAATTAAAAAATAGCTTAAACGTTATAAAATCATAACCTTTCAATATTACATAGAAGTCAAGACTGAAAATTATTCCAACACCTACGTAGTACGTAGTAGTTATTAAAGTATCTTGCAATGGTATTTTAACACAAATAATAAAGGTACTCTCTGATCGTTTTATATTTCAAGTTTATACTTTCAACATCTCATATTATTATTGTGATATGAGAGGTGGTTTCGAATCAGTTAATACTTGATTTGTTTGCGGTGAAATCTCTATCTACCGTTTCATCGTGAATCTTATCAATTACTTGGACTAAAGTTATATCAGTATCAAGTTCATACTACTTGCTTCCATGTTAAGATATTAACTTCATAGGTAGATAAATAATACTATTAAACGTAACTTATCCTAAGGGAATGATTTTCTAAGTGTGTATATAACTAATGTTAGGTCATGTTTACGTATGTTAATAGTTGAAGTCTGAATATATTATTAAAGTTTACGTTGAATTGAATTAATTTATTAAAATTATTACCATTTGTACGTTAAAAATTAGAGATAGATAAACTAAGAGAGAAAACCAAAATAACCGAAGTTGTCCAAAAGGTTGCCAAGTAGAAGTGGAGCTGGGCAGGGCATGTCGTCCGAACCACTGATACCAGATGGACTAAGAAAGTGCTAGAATGGCGACCTAGAACGAGCATGAGCAAAAGAAGCGCCGGAAGGCCTCCAACCAGGTTGTCTGATGATTTTAGGCGTGTGGCTGGAGGCGAATGGATGTGGTCTGCCCAGGATAGGGAGCTATGGAGGTCTCAAAGGGAGGCCTCTGTCCATTACTGGACAAACGAGGGCTGAAGAAGAAGAAGTATGTTAACAAAGAAAGTGTTCACTCTCTTTCTTCGTGATATTTGTTGAGAAACTAGTGGAAAAATATATTTTAATTTTTTATGTATGTTACGGACAAAAACGCTCGGTAGGTGCCGTAGCAAATATTTACAGGGTGGCTCGCTTCCTACAAGGTGAAGGCTGCAGTGTGATGTCACCGGCTTCACTATTGATACGTAGAATCACGTAGCAATAGTGGGAGATGGTCCAGAGGAATAGCAGTGGTCAGCGTAGAGGTCTATTTTCAGCAGCAGTGGTCCAGTCCAGATCCAAGTCGAAGAGAGAAAACGTAGAAGTAGCAGGGTCGAAACGAGAGATAAATCAAAGAGCAGTGTCGTGTATAGTACAGTACAAATTGCTTTGGTCATTGGTCATTACTGTTGGACGAAGTGCCGGGTCTAACGACCCCTGACTTCTTCATCTGAAGTAGGGCGTGTTGTGAGTAAAGCAGTCCCCCCCTTAATTGTGCAGTGTAATGTCTTTTTTTTTGTTATAATTTGAATGCTCAGGAGACGTTGATTGTACTAACCTAACTATGCACATGTTATTGGGAGATACATGTTATTGGAGCACTGGAGATTGTATGTTTTTGTTTCATGATTTCTTTGTTTGTGTTGTTCAGTGTTCTGTTGGTGTCTCTTTATATTAAATAAATATATAAATAAAATAGTGATATCAAAACTGTTAGTGATGGAGAGTAAAAATACAATAAACTTGAATAATATTTTGCCTCGCGTCAAATAAAATATGAGTCCATAATATACCTTCATCGAATGTATCAGGTGACGTAACAGAACACGGATGATAAAGTAGCATAAGTTACAAATAATAAAAACAAAACTCGCCTCATGTTACCATATTAAAACATTGAAAATTAAAGAAGATCAAGATGGCACAGCCCGTAACAACAGTCTGTTTTGAAATATGATATATTTATGGCGTTAATACTTACATCGTATTAATAAATAGACATTAAACATAGGCGGTCATGATGCAGAAAAAAATATATATGAAAAGAGGGAAGAGGGAACATTATATCCAGATGTCGTATGATGTTTCTCATGTTTACGTATGATTGACTTACAAATTATAGATTTATTACAGTGGATCGTATCGAATACCTCGATAGATATACAAATTATAGATTTATTACAGTGGATCGTATCGAATACCTCGATAGATATACTCAATCGGGTACAGTATGATCTCTCGATAGTTATAAACTATATATTAAACACATATAGATTTATTACAGTGGATCGTATCGAATACCTCGATAGATATACTCAATCGGGTACAGTATGATCTCTCGATAGTTATAAACTATATATTAAACACATATAATTGGTCAATATTGATTTACTTTCATATGAAGATAAATCAAATAAGAAATGTATAATTTTTTTTAATTTAACACATTTTTTTTACAAATACACAAGAATATATTTTTTTAAACAACATATTTACGGCGATACAGTTTAGATAGAGTTAAGAACTTGTGTTAAAAGCATCGCATTTAAAACATATATTCGTTTTCTTTTTTTTTTTATTTAATTGACTATCAATGCACCTCATTTAAGGCACATGTCAGATTTTTTTTATGCAAAAAGTCCACTACGCCATACAAAGTGTTCCGTCGTACACGCATCTTGGCTTAATAATGTCGATTCATTCAGAGAATTGAATTCTCATGAACGAATCGACAGTTGGATAATGGGTTAATAAAGATAGGTAGAAAGAAATGGATTTGTAAAGATAGGTAGAAATAAATGGATTCGTAAAGATGAGTAGAAAGAAATTGATTCGTAAAGATAAGTAGAAAGAAATGGATTCGTAAAGGTTGGTAGAAAGATATGGATTCGTAAAGATAGGTAGAAAGAAACGGATTCGTAAAGATGGGTAGAAATAAATAGATTCGTAAAGATATGTAAAAAAAGCGGGGTACAAATTACTAGACAAGTTTTAAATTTAGTTATCAATATACCGGTGCGAAAATGTGTTTGAAATTAAGATTGCTTATATATTTATCAGCATGCCCTGTAAATTTTCTAGTCAAACATTAATTTATTAATCCTATAAAATTGAGAACAACTAATTTCAACGAAAAAAAAATAATTTGTGAAATGAAAGAATGATGAAATAAAAAAATTATAAAAACAACAATAAACAATGAAATAGCTAGGACGTGATTTTTTAGGAAATCCATAAATAATTAATGTCGATCGAAAAAATAAATTTAAGCATTTTGAATTTGATAAATTCACCAACAAGGTCAATTACATCGTTATCCAAAAAATAGTTTCTTCCTTTATTTTGTATAAATACGGAAGATTAGGTTAAATGTCTCATTAAAATTACTGATATTTAGGTATTAAGTGTTTCTCAGAACCCATACGACATAATTGATTGCATACATAATTTATTACATAATAACTGACATTAGTTTTAATAATTTAATTTCGCAATGAAACATTTGCCCGTAAAACAGGTTGCCATTAAAATATTTTGTTTGTGTCATGGTCACACATCTTTCATTTGTGAATTAATGTCTAATGGTGATGGTTCATTAAAATATCAAAACCATTGAATTTGTAAATCTTTTTAAAATGCCTCTCATCAGAGATTGTTAGCGATCATTTCCTGGCATGCAGAACTGTCCTGCCAATCCAACTGGGCAGCCATTTAATTTACCGAAAACGATTCATTATGTTTCAATCATTTTAGAATGCCTCTCATCAGACATTGTAAGCGATCATTTCCTGGAATGCAGAACTGTACTGCCAATCCAACTGGGCAACCATTTAATTTAGCGAAAACGATTCATTATGTTTCAATCATTTTAGAATGCCTCTCATCAGACATTGTTAGCGATCATTTCCTGGCATGCAGAACTGTCCTGCCAATCCAACTGGGCAGCCATTTAATTTACCGAAAACGATTCATTATGTTTCAATCATTTTAGAATGCCTCTCATCAGACATTGTTAGCGATCATTTCCTGGCATGCAGAACTGTCCTGCCAATCCAACTGGGCAGCCATTTAATTTACCGAAAACGATTCATTATGTTTCAATCATTTTAGAATGCCTCTCATCAGACATTGTTAGCGATCATTTCCTGGCATGCAGAACTGTCCTGCCAATCCAACTGGGCAGCCATTTAATTTACCGAAAACGATTAATTATGTTTCAATCATTTTAGAATGCCTCTCATCAGACATTGTTAGCGATCATTTCCTGGAATGCAGAACTGTACTGCCAATCCAACTGGGCAGCCATTTAATTTACCGAAAACGATTCATTATGTTTCAATCATTTTAGAATGCCTCTCATCAGACATTGTTAGCGATCATTTCCTGGCATGCAGAACTGTCCTGCCAATCCAACTGGGCAGCCATTTAATTTACCGAAAACGATTCATTATGTTTCAATCATTTTAGAATGCCTCTCATCAGACATTGTTAGCGATCATTTCCTGGCATGCAGAACTGTACTGCCAATCCAACTGGGCAGCCATTTAATTTACCGAAAACGATTCATTATGTTTCAATCATTTTAGAATGCCTCTCATCAGACATTGTTAGCGATCATTTCCTGGCATGCAGAACTGTCCTGCCAATCCAACTGGGCAGCCATTTAATTTACCGAAAACGATTCATTATGTTTCAATCATTTTAGAATGCCTCTCATCAGACATTGTTAGCGATCATTTCCTGGCATGCAGAACTGTCCTGCCAATCCAACTGGGCAGCCATTTAATTTACCGAAAACGATTCATTATGTTTCAATCATTTTAGAATGCCTCTCATCAGACATTGTTAGCGATCATTTCCTGGCATGCAGAACTGTCCTGCCAATCCAACTGGGCAGCCATTAAATTTACCGAAAACGATTCATTATGTTTCAATCATTTTAGAATGCCTCTCATCAGACATTGTTAGCGATCATTTCCTGGAATGCAGAACTGTACTGCCAATCCAACTGGGCAGCCATTTAATTTACCGAAAACGATTCATTATGTTTCAATCATTTTAGAATGCCTCTCATCAGACATTGTTAGCGATCATTTCCTGGCATGCAGAACTGTCCTGCCAATCCAACTGGGCAGCCATTTAATTTACCGAAAACGATTCATTATGTTTCAATCATTTTAGAATGCCTCTCATCAGACATTGTTAGCGATCATTTCCTGGCATGCAGAACTGTCCTGCCAATCCAACTGGGCAGCCATTTAATTTACCGAAAACGATTCATTATGTTTCAATCATTTTAGAATGCCTCTCATCAGACATTGTTAGCGATCATTTCCTGGAATGCAGAACTGTACTGCCAATCCAACTGGGCAGCCATTTAATTTACCGAAAACAATTCATTATGTTTAACCTTTTTAGAATGCCTCTCATCAGAGATTGTTAGCGATTATTTCCTGGCATGCAGAACTAGATATCATGATATATTAAATATCCAAATTATTATTAGAAAAAGCTCTGCAGGTGCCTGATCTCTCAGTTCTCCTATAAATATATATTCATGCTTCGTCTCTATTGAGAAAATACCGTTTGTGATAAATCAACGTTTAAAATACTTTTTCTATACTAAAGTGGGTCTATGTAGGCTGACATTACCACGTATTCAGTAACTATTGGTACTTAATTAGGAATGTTCTAAAATTGTAGATTTTAGATTTACGGTCTTCGAATATTTTTTTATTATTGAATATGCGCAAACATTGGATTTTTTCCCTGTCGGGAGTCAAAGATATTTTTTAACAGATTTTTAATTATCTCAATAGAGACGAAGTTGGAATATTTACTGTAGGAGAACCGGGAAATCAAGGCACCTACAGGGCTGGTTTACGTGATCACTTTATGCGCTTGCGCAACGTTCACCAATTGCGAAAAATGCATTTGTCACCTCAGGTATAAGAATTGTTGCTCTCATTATTTACAAAAAAACAATTCTCTCAATAGATGGCGTTACAACAAAGATAAATAAAAAAATAATAAGAACGTTGTTCATAATTTCACACATAGATGGCTGTAGTAAAAATTCCTTATTTTCAAGCGAAAAGAACTTTCAAAATTGAATTGATAGGGATCTCATTAAAAAGGCATAATTGGTGAACGTTGCGCAAGCGCATAAAGTGATCACGTAAACCAGCCGATGACAGGTCGTAAGCCCTGTAGGTGCCTTGATTTCCCGGTTCTCCTACAGTAAATATTCCAACTTCGTCTTTATAGAGATAATTAAAGTTTGTTAAAAAAAAAATTACGGTCTTATTTCAGCGATCTAAAATATAAACTTGGACTAAATGGAATAGGAATGCACTTATTTTGGCCGGAACGTTCTTAAAAAGTTACTGAATCAGACGTAAGTATTATGAATAATTATGAAAATTATGAAATTTTCATATCTATGTATGGATGAATTCAGAATTTGAAGTATAACATTTTGTGTGTTTTTTGTATGTCCGTGAATCTGTGTGTGTCCCTTATAACTTTTGATCCGCTCAATTCACAGAGCCCAAAATTTCAGAATATATAGATAGTTATAGGCCTACAAAACTTTAAAATATGTTCAAGGATAGATTTCGATGCCCCCTGCTATGATACGATTGATCAAAAATACTTAAAAAATGTTATGAATCGATAACCGTTTTGATATTCCAATAACTGAAGTTAAGTATCCTAGGAATTAAGAGTCAACGAACCGGATAATCAGAATGTATTAATGCCGATTAGTATTAATCTCATACTTTAATGTAAATAAAAAAAAATTATAAACAAATACATCATTTATATATTGTATCATCAAAATAAAATTTTGAAGTAACGGATTGAATAATGTTTTACATAAACTCATCTCTGAAATGATTTTGAAGAAGAAATTATATTTTGTTGTAGCAGATGTTGTTTTGAAATTGTAATATTAAACTTTACAAAGAAGCGTGTTCTATTTACTAAGTGAAAAGAAAAACGTTTAATAAATACAGTTTTATTTTAAATTAAATCCTACCAACAAGCGGGTGTGCACACAAAAACAAGTTGCCACATCTTGGAGACTAGCGATGTTTATCGTCTAAATGAAAAACCTTGGTTCTCTCGGGAATCTAATTCGAGAGCCATGTGTATAAAACTAAGTTATTAAATCCAATATTCGTCACAATAAGTCAATATTCATCAAGTTCTTGCAGATATTGCGATGGGTAGCAAGATAATAAAAGTGTTTATTGAACATGTTACCCTGTCAAAAACAACACAATGGAAATATTCAATTACTTTCAAATGAATAGGCTTTAAATCGTGCGTGAGTTTGTAGGACAAACTGTATAATTTTGTGTTCAATTTCACCTAACTATTCCGCATAAAACCAAATACGTTTTTCAATCAATCTTTTTCTACCAACACCGCCTTGATTTGGCATATTTTTAGACATTCTTTGACACTAAATGATGCCATTTCTTGACTTTCAAGCATCGTTTATTTTTTATGTTTAGTTAAATAATATGCGAGTGAGCTTTTATATGATTTTTATGTTTTAATCTGACTGCTTCATCAAATCTGTATAATTTTTAAATGATATTTTGCCTTTGTGTAGATTATATTTTTATTTTGACTTCTAAACCAATATCAAAATGATAAATGATCTTCAATTGACAAATACAAGAATTGCCAATAATACTGAACAATTAGTATTAATTTTTGGATTTTCTTGTTGATTACATAAAACATACACAGGTGCCATCTAGTCATGTCTCTCATGGGGTAGGTAGAGAGAACCAAACGTCACATTTCTCTATCTTGATATGTATTCATCGCATCATCAACATTCATGCATCGTCTTATACGTGCTCGTCTATTGTTGAATCATCTTGTATTTCGTTCTTTCAGGAGGTCGGTCACACGATACTGATATGCTTTTCATGGACAAGCCTGCCAAGTTAACTCAATGTATGGAAGTGACAGTTGCCAGTCACGTGACAACTGTCACTTCCATACATTGAGTTATCATTTCTTGATTCTTTTCTTGAGCTAAATGACACATTGTCTAGGGGGGCTGATCTCTTGTTTTATTTCTATCGGCTCTATATTTTACGAATTACACTGGTTGAAGTGTCCAGAGTGAATTGATTACAAAATTTGTTTGACAGTATATAATGCTTTGAACAACCTGGCACCAAAATATATACAAGAGCTGTGTCAGAGAAGAGATCTCTCTGGGAGGCATCTCACACTCAGGTCGTCTGGATCACAGAGTAACGATTCCTTAAAGGAGTTGGACAGAGTCAACAAAGCGGCTTACTATGATCGATGCTTAAGTGTGAGTGGTCCTTTTAAGTGGAATTCACTGCCTCTAGATGTCCGCAGTGCTCAAAGCATGAGCACTTTCACTAAAGGATTAAAAACAGCTTTGTTTCAGAGAGCAACACAACATCTATCAACTATCAGCGCCCTTGGTATGATCACGAATCATTAAACGGCGCTATACAAATGACTTATTATTATTATTATTATTATATTTTCTTCGTCAGGCGTTCTGGTTGAAAGATTTTTATACATCATGAAAGTGATAAAAATATATTGAAGCTATACGTCAGATATGTTATTTAAATTTGGCATATTTATTATGCAAATCGTCTCTCAAATTTCACAGTAAAAAAACATGCTAACGTGCACGGATAGTAGTCACTATGAAATCATAATATATCGTCATTTTAAATGATAAATTAATCATTCTTGAAGACTTAATGAAGACTTGTTATATACCAGATCGAAATGAAAAAAATCCATAAAAGATTACAAAATATGTTTCTGCGCTATAATCAGAGCGTGATTCCATGTTTTTGATGCACACAAAATGTTACTATTATTATATTTAAATCATAAGTTTCATCCTTTCTGCAATATGTATGACATAATCTCTTAAATATAACTACCTAATGTGTATTAACTCTTCACTTACCCAAGGAGACATAGTGGGGAGTTATGACTTCGCAATTTTTAAGGGTATTTTTTTATTGCAGATTATCATGCTGAGATTGTATTCTGAAAGTTTTATCACAATGTATGTGTGTGTGGTTGCTGTGTACTATGTGCTATGTACGCCGTGTTTATTCTACTTTATCGATTATAGAAATTATTCTACTTTATCGATAAAGTAGGTACTCATTCGATTATTTTCAAATTTCGTAAATTTGTATATCTAATACTCACATAGACCCTATTAGATTTTGAAGGATATCTGAATAGTGCTTCTCAATTTTTCAACTGTCAAATATTTCAATGACCCCAAATTCAGGAAATTTGTTATTTCAATGTAATGTTTTCAAATTGGTATAAAGGCACATCACATTCATAAAATGGTATTTAAGAATCGTCATGTTTTCACAATGAAATATTGAAATCAAAAATAATTTTAAAAAACTCATATCACAAATATAATACAGGACAATTACAAAACAACTAAATTTATTTGGGAATAAAATGTTTCAATTGCCTCCCAAATGAATTAAAGCAGATAAAGGATTATCAAAAATTTAAACAAAAATTAAAATTGCACTTAACATTCTAAAGTGGTAGTTTTTGATTTGATGATTGATTTGTTTCAATTGCCAGTATTTTATTTTTAAATTTTTTGAATGTGTTTTGATATGTTTGAATCGTCTATATTCCTCGTTTTTCAATTATTTTCATATATTTCCTTATTTTTATTAGAATATGTATTTTGATATGTTTTCTCATTTGTGTATTCCTCATTTTCATTTGTTTTCAAACTTTTTTAATGTTTGTTTGATTTTTTGTTCATGTATGATTTGATTTAGTTGATTTATGTATGACTTTGTTTGATTACTTTGTATTTGATATTTTTTATAAGTGATTCCCTCATCAAGCAAAAGATTGCAATCTTTTTGATGAGGCACTGCAAAGAAAAAATTGTAAAAAATACTGTACTGGTGTATTGTATCTTTATTTTTACTGTAGAATTATATGTTAAATAAATTAAAAAAAAACTCATTTCATATATATGCTGAAAATTTTCAATAAAAAATTTGAATACTTGGTGGTGAGGAATATGCCGTTGGCAACAACTTGAAATTTGAGTTCAAGAAATTTGAAATTCGAGTTTTTTGTTTTCAAATTGGTAAAAAGACACATCACATCCATAAAATGACATTAAGAATTAGTAAGTTTTCATAATAATACCTATATTTACATCAAAAATAATTTAACTAACTCATTTCATGAAAATTAGCAATGCGACCCGCCATCCATTATACCCAAGTCCACGGGGGAGGCGATAAGAAGAGGACCGAATGCAGATTTGGTGTATGGAATGTGAGAGGAGGAATGGAAAGAAAGATGAATGAACTGTGTGATGTGATGAGAAAGAAAGAATTAGATATACTTTGCTTGACCGAAACGAAAAGAAAAGGTAGTGGCATGAACGAAAGACACGATGGAAGAATGGAACTATGGTCGGGCATAAATGAAGATAATTTTGCATGCGAGGGAGTAGGGGCGGTTTTAGATGAGAGAATGGTAGAGTGTATGAAAGAGTATAAGCTAGTAAGCTCAAGACTCATGTGGATCAGATTTAAGATGGGAATTACAGGGGTGTTTCTGCTTATAGGATACGCACCTGTGAACTCTAGCTTGGAGAATGAAAAAGATGAGTTTTGGGCAAGTGTAAGAGAGGAAATGAACAAGAAAAAAGACAATGAAAAAATGATTCTGGCAGGCGATTTGAATGGCTGGGTAGGAATCCGGAGGAAAGATTTCGAATCAACTCTCGGTCCTTACGGTGACAGCAGAGTGAACGATAACGGTAAAAGATTGTTAGATGTATGTGTGGAAATGGACCTTTTTGTGTCAAATACAGTTTTTGACCACAAAAGGATCCATATGTATGCATGGGAAAGAGAAAATGAAAGATCCATGATAGATTTTGTATGTGTGGACTCTGCTTTGAGAAAAGTGACAGTTGATACGAGGGTCTACAGAGGTGCCGAGCTAGAGACAGACCATTTTTTGGTTGTCACAAAAATACTGGTTGGCGCTCTAAAACCAATCGTGGAAGCCTGCCACCGCGTATCAAAGTAGAGAAGCTGCAAGAGGAAAGTGTTAGACAAGAATTTGAAAGAAAGATCGAGTGTGCTATAAGTCCCCACGCAGTGACAGAGATGGATATTAGTGACATATGGAGTGTACTCAAAAACACTGTACTCAGTGTAGCTAAAAGTGTGTGTGGCGAAGCAAAAAAAGGTCGAATGAAAGGAGATGCCTGGTGGAATGAAAGAGTAAAGAAAGTAGTGGAAGAAAAACGGAAAGCGTGGAAGGAATGGCTGGCATATAAAGGATCTGGAAACGAGAAGGAAGAAAGAGCTAAAAATATATATAATGAGTGCAAGAGGAAAACAAAAGTAACAGTAAAAGAAGAAAAGAATGCATTGAGAGAAAAGGAAAGCGTGAAAATTGTGAATGATTTTTCTGGGAACACAAAAATGTTCTGGAAAAGAGTAAATCGACGAAAACAAGGAGTAGTGCGAGGATCAAAATGTATACATGATAAAGATGGATGTATGGTTATAGACGAAGAAAAAGTCAAGGAAAGATGGAAGGAATATTTTGAAGAGTTATATGAAAGTACACAGTGCGAAAGTCTGACGAACAACAGAATACCGATAAATGAATGTGAGAATGACAGCGAGAAAATTTCAATAGAAGAGGTCAGAGAGGCAGTGAAGCATGCACGTACAGGAAAGGCTGCGGGATTTGATTGCATACCAACTGAATTCATCAAATATGATGGCGAAAAGACGATGGAATGGTGTCATTGCCTCTTCAACAAATGTTGGGAGACAGGACATACTCCGTCAGATTGGAGAAACGCAGTGATTGTGCCCCTCTTTAAAAAAGGGTCAAAATTAGACTGCAAGAACTACCGAGCTATCAGTCTGCTGAGTTCAGTTGGAAAATTGTATGCTAGGATACTAGATCAAAAGTTGAGAAAGGCCAGCAAGCAAGGTATGGGATGCACAAGGAGCGTTTGTTGGAGGTAGAGGATGCACCGACCAAATTTTTTCCCTTCGAATGGCGACTGAAAAGGTTCTGGCAAAAAACCAGAAGCTTTTCTGCGCTTTCATAGACCTGGAAAAGGCCTATGACAAAGTAGACCGTGAAAAACTCTGGAACGTGCTATCAGTGTATGGAGCGGGTAGCAGGCTGATAGGGGCAATATCATCTCTATATGAGGAAAGCCAAGCCTGTGTGAGAATTGAAAACTCTCTCACAGGATGGTTCTCCATTAATATGGGAGTGAAGCAAGGGTGCGTACTATCACCGTGGCTCTTTAATCTATACATTGACTACTGTGTGAGAGCACTAAAGAATGAGAACATTGGGCTGAAACTGGAAGGTGTGACTGTATGTGATCTAATGTATGCGGATGACAAAGTATTAATGGCTGAAAGCGTGGAAGACTTGGAATGTTTGGTTAAAATAGTATTCGATGGATGCATGCAAAATGGATTGAGAATGAATGCAACTAAATCTAAAGTAATGGTATTTGAGAAGAGCGAAAGACAAACAAAATGCGAGATACGAGTGGAGAATGTACAATTAGAACAAGTGGATGAATATTTATACTTAGGAAGCATGTTTCAGCGTGATGGAAGATTGGAAAAAGATATTGAAAGGAGAGTAACGGCAGGTAATAGAGTGAATGGTGCATTAAGACCGGTAATGGCTGACCCAATTATTTCGAGGCAAGCAAAGCTCGCGGTACACAATGGTATCGTCGCACCGACTCTAATGTATGCTAGTGAGACATGGACATGGCAGAAGACGCATGAAAGTAGAATTAACGCGGTTGAAATGAGGTCACTAAGACGAATGTGTGGTAAAACGATGTATGATAGAATAAGAAATGAGGATATTAGACGAGAATGTATGATTGAAAGAAATATCGTAAGTAAGATGAAAATAAATGCCCTAAGGTGGTTCGGCCACATAGAAAGAATGAGTGATGACCGTCTGACAAAAAAAGTATACAAGGCTGATAAAAGAGGAATGAAAAGTAGAGGTCGGCCAAGAAAGAGTTGGCACGATCACATAAATGGGATTTTGAAAGATGGAGATGTTAGAAGTAAGAATAATAGAAGAGCGTGTATGAGACGATGTATGGACGTGAATGAAGCGAGGAATGTATGTCAAGAGAGAGGAGTCTGGCGTTCGGTTCTCTCTGCCTACCCCAAATAGGGAAATGGCGTGATGGTATGGTATGGTATTTCATGAAAATGATGAAGGTTTTCCATACAAAATTTGAATACTTTGTGCGGAGTGACTTGGTAGTGAGGGGTTTAGCGTTGGACACAACCCACTCGTTTGATTTACAATCACAAAAAAAAAACATTTAGTATTCAGCAGTTTTTGTGCCATTTGTATGGAAATATCACTTGAAATAGGTATGTACATAGTCTATCGCTCTTGAAAATTATACACAGGTAGGACAAGGTCTACCGGGTTTTGCTAGTAGAAAATATATGTGAAATTGATAAGTTTTATACTCCACAGTGAAAATGATATCGTTTAGATCCACGAAATTATGTTGAATCGTAGACAGCATTTCTTTACATGTATGTTGTTGATACAAAAACATGAAATTTTATGTCTTAATTAGCGTAAATATGCAATTATTACTGTTTTATGTGTAACTATCGGTAGGTATTTGATAGACCTTGTTGCTCGCTCACCCAATATAATATATTGTAATCTAGGCAGTTTTAAATTTACAATGTAAATAGCATAATGCTCATAGATTGATAGGTTTCTTAAAGTTGACTTATAATAAGATTTACCTAACAAGAAAACGTAACAGAAAAATTGGGATAGTTAAACCAAATTATTTGTCCCCTTAATATAACGTTTAGTTTTTAGTCCTTCAGCAATTTCTTCCAACTCGAGTTTATTATAATTATTTCTTTGCCCGTTGTTATTCCTAAAACAAAATATGTAAATAACTAAACCAAAAATAAAACAACCACAAACTACATCGTTTGTATCATACCACTCATGTCTATAAAAAGGTTTTCAATTAAATTGTAATCTGTTAAATTGTAATGTTTAACAGACCTTGATTTTTTTGAATAACATAAATGCAGAAAAACAATTGACCTTGTATGTAATGATATATTTAATATAACATACACAATAAAGATATTTTCCTTTTATTATATTATGTTGTAAAAAGTTGTTGACCTTCGAATTGAAATAGCCCTTTAAAAATGTACAAAATAAAACTTGAAACAAATCATTTAATGACAACAAAAACACGCAAGAAAAAAATGAAAACAGCAACAAATAACTAATATTTAAAAGTCAGTAGATGTTCAACGAACAAAAAATAACAACGTCAAAATATTTATTTATATATCGAAAACAAAATCACAAAAAAATAATAAACTTACGTAAAAAAGGGAAAAACTTATCAACATAATAAAACAAACGAGTGGGTTGTGGCCAACACTAAACTCTCCACACCACAAATATTGACAATGAAATATTTTATTCATTCTAAATTTTACTACCAGGAATATAAATTTTCTAACGATAGTATATTTTCATGTTAAGATAGACAAACTATTAATGCAGTATGGTGAAGAATTCTAATGTTGTATGAAATATTTTAATAAAAGCAGATAAATTTTGTTTTAAAGGACGTTAGAGCATTTTGACAATTTTGACACGTGATATCATATGAAGAAATTTTTGTTATTTATGGAAAGCTAATCAGTTCGATGTTCAAGCTCTTTACATTATAACATGAAATCAAATTACTGAACTTTTCCATACAAAAGAAATTTATCTTATTATATACATTTTTTATCATACTAAATTTTACTACCAGGAAAATAAATTTTCTATCGATAGTATATTTATATGTTAAGATAGACAAACTATTATTGCAGTATGGTGTAGAATGCTTATGTTGTATGAAATATTTTAATAAAAGCAGATAAATTTTGTTTTAAAGGACGCGAAAGCATTTTCAAAATTTTGACACGTGATATCATATGAAGAAATTTTTTGTTATTTATGGAAAGCTAATCAGTTCTATGTTCAAGCTCTTTACATTATAACATGAAATCAAATTACTGAACGTTTCCATACATAGAAATTTATCTAATTACATTTTTATTCATACTAAATGTTACTATCAGGAATATAAATTTTCTTCCGATAGTATATTTTTATGTTAAGATAAACAAACTATTAATGCAGTATAGTGAAGAATGCTTATGTTGTATGAAATATTTTAAAAAAAGCAGATAAATTTTGTTCTAAAGAACGCGAGAGCATTTTCCAAATTTTGACAGGTGATATCATATGAAGATTTTTTTTGTTATTTAGGGAAAGCTAATCAGTTCTATGTTCAAGCTCTTTACATTATAACATGAAATCAAATTACTGAACTTTTCCATACAAAAGAAATTTATCTTATTATATACATTTTTTATCATACTAAATTTTACTACCAGGAAAATAAATTTTCTATCGATAGTATATTTATATGTTAAGATAGACAAACTATTATTGCAGTATGGTGTAGAATGCTTATGTTGTATGAAATATTTTAATAAAAGCAGATAAATTTTGTTTTAAAGGACGCGAAAGCATTTTCAAAATTTTGACACGTGATATCATATGAAGAAATTTTTTGTTATTTATGGAAAGCTAATCAGTTCTATGTTCAAGCTCTTTACATTATAACATGAAATCAAATTACTGAACGTTTCCATACATAGAAATTTATCTAATTACATTTTTATTCATACTAAATGTTACTATCAGGAATATAAATTTTCTTCCGATAGTATATTTTTATGTTAAGATAAACAAACTATTAATGCAGTATAGTGAAGAATGCTTATGTTGTATGAAATATTTTAAAAAAAGCAGATAAATTTTGTTTTAAAGAACGCGAGAGCATTTTCAAAATTTTGACACGTGATATTATATGAAGAATTTTTTTGTTATTTATGGAAAGCTAATCAGTTCTATGTTCAAGCTCTTTACATTATAACATGAAATCAAATTACTGAACGTTTCCATACATAGAAATTTATCTAATTACATTTTTATTCATACTAAATGTTACTATCAGGAATATAAATTTTCTTCCGATAGTATATTTTTATGTTAAGATAAACAAACTATTAATGCAGTATAGTGAAGAATGCTTATGTTGTATGAAATATTTTAAAAAAAGCAGATAAATTTTGTTTTAAAGAACGCGAGAGCATTTTCAAAATTTTGACACGTGATATTATATGAAGATTTTTTTTGTTATTTATGGAAAGCTAATCAGTTCTATGTTCAAGCTCTTTACATTATAACATGAAATCAAATTACTGAACGTTTCCATACATAGAAATTTATCTAATTACATTTTTATTCATACTAAATGTTACTATCAGGAATATAAATTTTCTTCCGATAGTATATTTTTATGTTAAGATAAACAAACTATTAATGCAGTATAGTGAAGAATGCTTATGTTGTATGAAATATTTTAAAAAAAGCAGATAAATTTTGTTCTAAAGAACGCGAGAGCATTTTCCAAATTTTGACAGGTGATATCATATGAAGATTTTTTTTGTTATTTAGGGAAAGCTAATCAGTTCTATGTTCAAGCTCTTTACATTATAACATGAAATCAAATTACTGAACTTTTCCATACATAGAAATTTATCTAATTACATTTTTATTCATACTAAATGTTACTATCAGGAATATAAATTTTCTTCCGATAGTATATTTTTATGTTAAGATAAACAAACTATTAATGCAGTATAGTGAAGAATGCTTATGTTGTATGAAATATTTAAAAAAAAGCAGATAAATTTTGTTTTAAAGAACGCGAGAGCATTTTCAAAATTTTGACACGTGATATTATATGAAGAATTTTTTTGTTATTTATGGAAAGCTAATCAGTTCTATGTTCAAGCTCTTTACATTATAACATGAAATCAAATTACTGAACGTTTCCATACATAGAAATTTATCTAATTACATTTTTATTCATACTAAATGTTACTATCAGGAATATAAATTTTCTTCCGATAGTATATTTTTATGTTAAGATAGACAAACTACTAATGCAGTATAGTGAAGACGGCTTATGTTGTATGAAATATATTTTAAAAAAAGCAGATAAATTTTGTTTCAAAGAGCGTTAGAGCATTTTGACAATGTTGACATGTGATATCATATGAAGAAATTTTATGATATCTATGAAAAGCTAATCAGTTCTAAGTTCAAGCTATTAATATTCTTATATCAATATGAAATCAATGACCTGAACATTGCCAAATATAAAAAAATTCTCTTGAAACATATAAGTTTCATACCAATATCCATTAAATAAAATATAATTTTTGAAACCGTTGAATATTTTTCTTTAAACATTGACAACTTTGAATACAATTTTATGAAGATTCTTGGTGTTGTATAAATAGTTGAAACCAAATTAAAATATCTCAAATTTCCAGGTCGTGAGAGCATTTTTTCAGTTTAAATAGATGAAAACATAAAGAAACATTGGGAAAAAATGAACCGTTGTCTATGGAAAACTAATCAGCTCTAAGTTTATGGACTTAACACATGTGATATCAATATGAAGTCAATCGGACTTATAGTTTGGGCTGCAGAGAGGACACAAAAAAAAACAACGTAAATGATGAATTCATAGAGAAGAAATCAAAAGTTGTCTATGGAAAACTAATCAGCTCTAGGTCTTTGCACTTTACACATATGATGTTAATATGAAGTCGATCAGACTTATAGTTTGGGCTGTAGAGAGGACACAAAAAAGATAAATGCTACGGCGTACGGCGTATACGCCATACACACAAACACATCACGACGAAACTCATAGTGTGCATTCTCTACATGATACCCATTGAGAAATTGATGTAAAAAAAATACGCTTAAATTTTGCGAAATCATGACTCTCCCCTATTCCATAGTGTGGAGAGTAAAAATAATAATAATCAATAACACAATTGAATTACAATCTTCTTTCCTTTCCATTAAATTGTATACATATAAATATGCAAACCAGAAAATTACACATTTTATTGGAGGGTAATTTTTTGAAAAAAAAAATCAATACAGTGTCCTTATAGTGCTTAATAGAATGGAAGAATACATCAGTCAGATAACCATAATCATTGCCCAATCGATGAATTATATTAATCGGTGAGTTACGCAAATAATTAGTGTTGGACATCTTACATAGGAATGTTATACTTTGGCGGATATTCCTTGTTGGAATATGGTGATGAATCTGACTAACCAGGTAAGAGGAGCTAAAGTAGTTATTGATTTTTTTATAGAGGAACATGAGATCAGATATAATTGTTAGATCGGAGAGGTCATGAAGTTGCAGATAGGCTAGTAGGGATAATTTAAATCTTGTGCAGGAATTTTCAGTTAATAATTTAAAAACCTAAAGAATTTGCGATGGACAGTTTTGATAGTTGCAGATTGCACGGCACAATATGGCGACCAAACGGGAGAATTGTATTCACGCTGACTGCGAACAAATTCCATATACATACCTACAAGGGTTAATTGTTTTATAAAATATTGTAGAGACCAAGAATAGGAGTTCAAGAATGCAAGGAGTCTTGCATAGGTATTGCAAGACTATCAACCGTCGATTTTTTGATGAATTGTTTGTGAACGTGAAATTGTGACATAAAAATTACCAACAGTCCTAATAAAAGATTATTTTTGGTTAAATATCTAGTTAAAATACAGTCTTTTTAAAATTGATGCGTTTCAAAAACAAATAATGATGCTGTCTTTTTACGTTAAGACCTGAATATCAAAAAATATCCTCGAATCAACACTGAAGTTTTGATGGAAAAAGAAGGCTAAACAATAGTAAATCATAGGACAAAAGCTGAAATAGTTGCTCGGAACGAAATAGAGAACTTGGCGATAATTTTATTTTTACAGCAGGAGTGAATGGACTTAAACGAGCTTAGAAACAACAAGAAAAACGAGTCGATAATTATTCCAGTAAAAATGATTCACATCCTCAATTTAACATTTATCTCATGGAAGATGCATCACACTATTTATGTTCGTATTATCTTCTAGTGCTGTTTCTACTACAAATTGCTTGCGGCCACTTAGTTGAAACACGCTCATGCACTAAAATACAACTAATGCGATCAAGAAAAAAGCTTTGTCGCACGACCAGTAAAAGACGTAGAAATACATTATAACTAGATCAACTACAAAAAAGAATTTAATAGGTTTTGATGATAAATCTATACAAGCGCCTTGATTTTGATTACAACGAAAGGAGATTTTATTTGTGTACCTAATAAATAAAATACCTGAAATGTTAGCATGAGGTGTACCTATGTAATAAAGAAAATTGTCAACGTGTAGACTTAGTGCCCGTTACCACTTGTCGTGTGTCGGGCACGATGAAATGTCGTGTGATCTAATGACAATATATTTTAAATGGAGCTGTGCACACTTGTAACACATACATACATGTAAAGTTTGAAAAAATCTCCATTTAAAATGTATTGCCACTAGATTACACGACATTTTATCGTGTCAGACACATAAGCGGAAACGGGCACAAATAGGGTATTTCGCGAGCTATGCATTGCGTATAAAGTATCTTATTATTTTTTTATCTATTGTTAGCCCAAATTTCCAGTATATTTGATTCATATGAAAATCGTTTTCAAAAGTGCACTCGATAAATCTGAGCTTTATCAAGTGCACTTTTTATACGAAATTAATTTTATACACCTAATGAAAAATCATGAATATTTTTAATTCTTTTAATGATTCGGCGGATATTTTGTGGTAGTTAATATAAACCATTTTTGAATTATTAATTAGCTATAAACCACTTGTTTTTTGAGTCACTTCTCGAGTCTCGACACGCCGGTCGATGGAAGGACAGCGCTTCCGAAACATGTCGCGAAGTGACTCAAAAAACAAGTGGTTTATAGCTAATTAATAATTCTAAAATGATTTTTAATTCTGTTTAAAAGTTTCTTGATATGCGTTTGGATTACCTCATTCGGTGTGCGCATGGGTTTAGTTCTGCCAATGGACGCGGTGAATTTGTACGTGAACCTACATATTACGAAGTGTACCTCTTAATTCCATTGAACATGCAAGGAAGATATTTTTATTTTTACATTTATTGACTGTAACAGCAACTAATGAGGCAATTGACGTTGGTTATAGGGTTGCCTGAGGCGGAAAATGGGGTATAATATCAAGGACTCTATAGGCTTGCAAAACAGTATAACATATCTATCTACCTATATAGTCTGCTAATAAAGATACAATTATTGTACATATATACAATTCATAAGAAAACAATACAAGGAAGAAGCATTGTACATTGTACAGAGCCCAAAAAGGTTATCATGGATTCCCATATCATTATTCCAATTATAAAGCATTAATGCTGTTAACTGTTAATACAAAATTGAAAATGAAAGCGTAATGGTAATTTTGATGACAAAATATTTTTATATTGGTTGAGAAGGTTTCAGCGTTCATCTAATAACAATGAGAAAGTGGGAATGGGAATGAAATGATACATAGATTAAAGAGATAGTCATATGCCGACCGCCGTGGCACAGTTGGTAAGCCGTTTGGCTTCTACGCGAGCGTCTTGGGTTCCATTTCCAGCAGAGGAGAAATTTATTTAAATTAATTTTCCCGCAATTTCCGCAAGCCCGCTTCTCTGGGCTGGAATCACTGGTTAGTTGGAAGAAATTGCCATATGGCAATGGAATCGTAAATTGAGCAGGTTGCAAGGAAGTGTTTATTATTATTATTATTATTATTATATGCATAAGTATAACAATCAAAAGCTCGAGTCAAGATAATAAAACGGCATAAACGGAAAGGTACTATTCCCGCACCTGCAAATTCCAAAGCCAGGAATATTCCTTAATACTCGTTTTACGACGTATTTCGCGACAAAATTCATTGAAAATTGATTAAAAAATATCATTCGTGAATTTAAAATGTATTCATATTCATTTGCAGCAGATGTTGACCATAGAACGGGTGTAGGATGGATGAAATTCGGATCAGTGTCTGGAATTCTGTGTGACCGGAAAATGGCTATAAAATTTAAAGGCAAAGTTTACCTAATAATATTGTCAGACCCGCAATTATGTATGGCTCCGAATGCTGGACAATTTATAATTCATACGTAAGGCATCTTGAGACCACGGAGATTCGAATGCTTAGGTGGTCGGTAGGAATATCATTAAAAGATAAAATAAAGAGTTCACGTATTCGTGGTAGCCTGGGTAGTCATTGCCAATGAGTCAGCAAGCTAGAAGAGCGTCAGCTGAGATGCTATGGATATTTTAAAAGGATACCACCAGACTATTCCGTAAATAAGGCAATAAATATTATCATCTCGTTTACCATCCAGCGGAAGACCAGAGAACACCTGGATAAACGATTGCTCCAAGATCCTACAAAGAAACGGCTTGCATGAAAACGATACCCAAAACCGCAGAGTATACAGCCTGAGGACGAGAAGAGCCGACCCCAATAGCCAATATAGGCATCCAAACGATGAGTTCTGAGGGTTTTTGAGATGCTCCATGATTCAAGGATATGTTTATTTGCAAAACGATTAAAAGTGTCTAGAGATATGACAATACACAATAAAAAAATTAGGCGTAGACAAAAATGGCGCTTGTGAGTTAAAATAAGACAAGAGTAATAATATGTGACCAGACGCGTCACTAACAAAAGAGGAAGACATTTATAGGCAATAATACAACAATTAAAGTGAATGGGTGTGTCAAGAATAGTATGTGGTCGATTAACGGTTGAATGCGTTGGTGGACATACCGCAATAAGTAGGTCTGTAAAAGGAACAAAGCTATCAAGAAACACACTGAAGATCTACCGCCGCATGGACGCTTTCTGCAATATTGGGAAACATTATTACAATAGAAGGTAGTCATAATACGCTGTAATGGGTCATTGACTTGTATATTTTTATGATGCGCTAACATTAGTATGTACTGCCATCTCTGAATACTGTTGGTTTTACTCAATATTTCTTTTGATATAACATGTAAGTTATCAAACAGTAGATAGATAATTTTAGAAAATATTAGATAATATCAAGGAATTAAAGTCAGAAAAACCTAACATGGCATGACGAAACCTAAATTAAATGCAATTATAACGATATCCTCGAGAATTTGTAAGAAAAACGGTCATCAATCTAGTGATCTATATGACCTCATTGAAAAACATCTTTCTAATAGGACACTCTTTTGACATAGTTCATGCATTGTGGAGAGTCATGAAGACCATCAACATTGTGGCTACTCGTTCCAAACATTTCTCATTCATCTCTTTATATCAATATCACAGTTATGTTAAACTCCGTTCGCAATCTATTGCACTGATACTTTGGCAAATCTGCAAATATAGCATTGCAGAAATCCAGCCTAGACACAAAAAATATTAGGGTTTTTGCCTCATTATTAGGCATCTACATCTCATTTCTCTGTTCTCAGACATGCATCATCAGACGATTATCACTTATTATTTTTATGCGACCAAATAATCTCAAAGTACCAATTTTTATCTTTTAATGTCTCTTTTCATCGAACATTCCCGTCTACAATAATTATTTCGTATCCAATCATAAATCGCTAATCCAATTATTAAAATTGAATTCAATCGAATACGTAGTTAAATTTATTTCGTAATAAGTGTGATTACGATTATTGAGTAAGCAATAAAGATTATATTGTGTACTAGCTTTTATGTCCCGCCGTTGGCCAAGAATGTAAAATTGTGAAGGAATAAGCAATCGTTTTTATAATATTGTCACCCAATTATTTTGCAAAATCTGACTATGAAAAGTGGTTTGAAATTTGATTGAGTTTAAGGATTGTAAAATATTCAAGAGATGGCCACAACCCATTCTTTTTTATATATTGCTATAAAGTGTGAATGAAGTATAATATACAATTTCTGCACGCATGGACTATGCGAAATGGTTTTAAATATGACTGTTTATCAACGTTGTAAAGAGATTGGTTTGACCACAGCCCCCATTTTTAAATATTATCATCGAAAACAAATTGTAATATGTACCTATTGAAAATTTAGTAATTTTGGATGTTGGAATGTGGTTAAAATTTGATTAAATAATGTACTGAAAAGATCTAGTGTTGGTCACATCCCATTCGTTTTTATATTTTTTCATCAAGTGTGCATTATATTTTAGCACAATTTGACTGATAGACTTAAAATTGACACAAAAGTTTACGAAAGAAGTTTAAGAAGACTTAAACTATAGTAAATAGTTTTTAATTTGAATATAAACTTTGGTAAGAGTTCAGTAATGGCCACAACCCCCATTCTTTAAATATCGTCAATGAAATCAAATATGTAGGTGTTGAAAATTATTCAAAATAGGATGATATAAATGGTTTAAATTTGATTAAACAAAAGTATTGAAAAGATTCTAGTGCAGGTTACATCGTCACATCCCACATCCCATTCGTTTTTTCATATATATTTTCTTCAAGTGTGCATATCGTTAATAATATTTCTGCACAATAGACAATAAGACTTAAAACTAACCCAAAAGTCTAAATAAAAAAGAGAAGAATAAGTATAAGACTATAAGAAATAGTTTGTATAAAAAACTATCCCAATGGTCTACATAAAATAAGAAAAAATACATAGAATAGAAGAATTAGACTATTGTAAATAGATTGTATAAAAACTGACTAAAATGTCTTCATAAAAGAAGAAGAAGATTAATCTTTAGGAAATAGTTTGTATAAAATTCACCAAAGTTCTACATAAAATTAGAAAACGAAGAAAAAGACTAAAGGAAATAGTTTGTGTAAAAACTGTAAGGTCTACATAAAAAAAGAGGAATTAGACAATAGGAAATAGTATGTATAAAAGCTCACCCAAAGGTCTACAAAAAAGAAGAAGAAGAATAATTAGACTATTGGAAATAGTTTGTATAAAACTGACCAAATGGTCTACATAAAAAAAAGATGAATTAGACTATAGGAAATAGTTAAGATACATAAAAACTGATTCAAAGGTCTATATAAAATAATAATAATTAAACTATAGGAAAAATTTTGTATAAAAACTCACCCTTGGTCTACATAAAAGAAGAATAAAATGAATAAGACTATTGGAAATAGTTTGTATTAAAACTCTCCCAAAAGTCTACGTAAATGAAGAAGAAGAATAATTAGACTATAGGAAATAATTTTTATAAAAACTGACCCAAATGTATACATAAAAGAAGAAGAAGATGAATTAGACTATAGTAAATAGTTTGTATAAAAACTGTCCATAAAATTAAGAAGAAAAAGAATTAGACTACAGGAACCGTCGCTTCGGACCCTTCAGTACCTCCCGTCCCTTCAGGCCTTTCAGTATCTCCCGTCCCTCCAATCCCTCATTACGTCCCTTCCAATCAGGCCCTTCAGTACCTCCCGTCCCTTCAGGCCCTTTTATACCTCCTGTCCCTTCAGGCCCTTTAGTGCCTCCCTTCCCTTCATTACATCCCGTCCCTTCAGTCGGTTAAGAAAAGTTTAAATCCAGAAACCATCCTGGAAGAACCGTGAAGAGATGAAAGGACCTTTTTTTCCCAGGATACTCCGCCTTCATAGGTAAAATGACTAAATACATGAAGAAGAAGAAGAAGAAAAAAGATTAAAACCAGATACCTGCGAAGATATGGAAGGAAAATTGGACCTTCTCCCAGGATAGTCCACCTTCATAGGTAAAATGACCAAATGCACGACGAAGAAGAAGAAGAAGAAAAAATTTTATGTCCAAAAACCGTCTTGGAAGACTTGCGAAGAGTTGGAAGGACAGTTGGACCTTCTTCCCCCAGGTTTCTACAAATACATAGGTAAAATGACCAAAAATACACGAAGAAGAAGAAGAAGAATAAGAAAAAGTTCAAATCCAGAAACCTGCGAAGAGATGGAAGGACAATTGGACCTTCTTCACCCAGGTTAGTCCACCTTCATAGGTAAAATGACCAAATACACGATGAAGAAGAAGAAGAAAAAAGTTTAAATCCAGAAACCTGCGAAGAGATGGAAGGACAAATGGACCTTCTTCTCCCAGGATACTCCAACATCATAGGTAAAATGACCAAATACACGATGAAGAAGAAGAAGAAGAAAAAACTTAAAATCAAAAAACCGTCCTGGAAGACCTGCGAAGAGATGGAGGGACAGTCGGACCTTCTTTTCCCAGGATACTCCCCCTTCATAGGTAAAATGACCAAATACACGAAGAAGAAGAAGAAAAAGAAAAAAGTTTAAATCCAGAAACCATCCTGGGCATACGCTCGACAATTCACCAAAGTTTCATTGTAATCGGACAAACGGTTTAGGAGCACATCGCATACATGCAAACATTCATACATCCATAAGTAAATAAATAAAATAATTTTTCGATAGGAAATCAGTATATTGTTGATTTGTAAGTAATTAGTAATAGGTAGGTACCTACCTACAACAATGTTCTAAATAAATTCGATTCATAACAAATTTTATTTGAATATCAGAATGTGCCCGTAACCATAGTAACCATTCCAATACGTAAAAATATCAAATGGTTTGAGACATTTTTTGAATATGTAGGTACCTACATTGGTTTGTTCGATGCCATAAAAATGAAATTTGTCAGAAAAATCAAATATTATTTACAAATTATGCAATTTTATTATGCCTATATCTTTACTAATAATAAACACATTTTTACAATATATGTCTTAAAACTTGCCGTAATGTCTTGTGTTTCATTTTATTATTTCATAATTACATTTATTTCAAAGGTTTATTATTTTCAAGAACATATTCATTCGGTGGGAAAATGAAATATTGTATGAAAAGATATTAAAATGGCGGCGTTTATGTACAAAAGGCTTACTTTAAAAATAAGTTAAACATTATAATTATACCAAATATTCACCATGTTTTTCACTTAAACGCTAAGTTATACTTCAAAATATATTTTTTTTGTGTAAATACCTACTTCTAACTTTTAAACTAACAGATATTTGCGTGCAAAATGTACACTTTTTTGACAGATATGACTTGGAAAATTTTGTATGAAAAAAATAATTATTTAAATATTTTTAAAATTCAGCATTTTTATCGCATTCTTTTTAGCGTGACACTGCATCAGGTATACTGGTACATGTTCGCACTTAAATTAGATTTTTAGATGCTCTTGGTTTTTCAGAAGGCGTGAGACAAACACACACACACACACACACACACATACACACACACACACACACACACACATACACTAACATTTTGATTGCTTTATTACTTTAGATGTTGTACATCGCTGGTTTATGATTTTATAATTTGGTATTAAATTCCTCCAAATTACACGCATTTATTAGGTTCGTTGATTTGCACAATGATAAAGCATAATTTTCTTAACAAAAATATAATATTATTTGTACATCAAACATAGATGAAATAGATGATTGATAATAATAACCATAGATCACAACGTAGAATGTAAAACGAGGTTAATTGAGAAACTAATAAAAGACTTGCATAATAAAAATTGGCGTGTGCCGCGGAAGTAAGTATTTTCCGTTAATGTGCTTATACAAAGATTATAATTATTATTAACATTAGCAAATAACCCGGTTGTGATCATAATATCACAGAACTAACTGTACAGTTAATCATGACATAAACTGTTTACATTTCTGTGATATGAGTGTTGATTGATGCTATCCAAGTTGAACAAACGATACGTATATACATACAATAGGGCTACCTAATGCCATATGTGCGTGGCATTTACTCAATAAGGTCAAATTGTAGATTTATACAGAGAAAAATGATTTTTTATCTATAATAATTATTAAAAGAGCCGATTGGCTCATAACAATAATTTATAGTCATAGATAGCAACACTTTACTTCAGTTCTTCTGGTTTTCAATTCCCGTTGGTATACTTTTTAGTTCATAGATTTTGGTTGTTTTGGCAAATTATTGTCACAGAGTCCAAAGGCACATTATTCTTTCGAGTCCATTTTTTTTGTAGCTTTCTCAGTTATTTCCTATTTTTTGTACGTGTGTTGTAGTTGTGGATTTGTGTTCTGTTCTTAAGTCTTAGTTCAGGGTGTTCTATTTTTCTTATTTTTATTTTGTTTCTTAATTTTAATGTTTCATACTGTGCCATCTTCATCATGTTTAGTTGTTTAATTTCTTTTGTGTATAGGTATTTCGATGGTGTGTTTGCATTTAGACCGCAAGACATTTTTACTATAATGTTTTGTTTTTTTTGTAGTTTTTGTATTTCTGTCTTATTGCTATTTGCCCAGAAAGGCATATTGATTCAAAACCCAGAATTATGTATAAAAAATCAAGAATACAATTTTTAAAGGTGTAGTCAAGAAACGATTTCCAAAGGTAAAGTTGTGAATTGAAGTCAAGTAAACGATTCCAAAAGAGTTAAATTGTATAGATGTTACAGTTACGTAGCGATTCCCAAAGAACTCCATATGGACCTCTAAGAACTCCATATGAGAAAAAAAACTTCTTTACACTTGAGTAATCGGCCAGTTTTATTGGCAAATGGCAATTTCTTTCCAGAAACCAGTGTCCAGTCCAGTTAAATGTAGCAAGAGAAACGTAAGAAGTACTTTTTGATAATTTCTCATCAACTGGAAACCAAACTTAGAATGCTTGTATATGAGGCAAATGACTAAACTATAACTCTTTCACGGCAACCGAAAATGTCTCATTGGTCATGCCAATTTAGTGATTTCAAAGAAAAGATACAAAATGTCAAGCAATTCGGTCAGAAATAAAAAATGATTTTTTTTTGCCTTTCTTAGAAACTCGTTATGTCTATTGATACCGTTGATATTTCTTCTTCTTTTTTGAAAACCCGTGTCGATACTGCAAATTAAATACTTTGTTTTATTTTGAATATTTTAATATTTTGGTTAAAAGGCGTTGGGAGACAATGAGATGGAGGGATGACATCAATGTTTCGAGCATAAGATAGGGTGGGTTGGAATTAGAAGGAAATGGAGGTTGTCTTCATCCAGGAGTGAACAGGATTAGGCTGAGAAGAAGAATATTTTGTATTGAACTTGATTACGACCCCGATATATTAGGAACGAGTGGAGTAATATGGAATACATTTCATTCAAGATTTTTTCTATGCATGTATATTTTAATAGTAAAATTGCGTGCAAATAATTAGTAAGGTTGTAGCTACATGATATCATTTAATAATAATTGTCTTGTACACAGAAACTGCATTATACTATCCCGTTATGAATGAAGATAATTTTCTCTTAATCATCACTTCTACTAATCAATGATCCAGAAATACTAAGATATTTTTATACCGGTGTTGCTTTTCATACAGTACTTTTTAAACTCATAAAAGTTTAAGTGCGACGCGCCTACTAAACGCAATATAATACATGTTTAATAATAACTATACAAAATTGAATTTATTTATTTACTGGAAATTCATCATCTCGAAATAAATAATTATACAACGAATCAAAACCTTAACAACTTTCAAGTAATTGAATGAAGAGATTTCAAAAAGCGTGTTTCTCATTTCACTGATCGCCAATAATTGAAACGAAGATAAAGTAAAGGAAAGAATAAAAAAAAATAATCGTGAATAATTTATTGTGAATAAAAATAATTGTTATGGTAAAGGGTATCTGTCTACTCCGATTAGGGAAACGGCATAATAGTGTATATATCTCATGTGGTCTCAAATCAAATTGTATGATTGAAAACTACTTTGAAAACTTGTTCGTTTATTGATATTATGTATATCTATATCTGGATCTCAGAGCCAAAGGGTATTAAATCCATCTTATGTTAAAAATGAGGTTTTGACTTCTTTCAATAATATTTTAAAAATATTATTGAAAGAAGTCAAAACCTCACTGTTTTACTTTTCCTTCACATTGTTTTACCCTTTCGATACTAACACCCTTAAGTTGGAGGTTTGTATTTGGACACGGCAGCTTCAAATGCAATCTTTTTCGATTTCATTTATCCTATTCGTCTTCGTGTCAGCCTTGAGATAACCCTGATCAGACTTCGGAGCATATACTAACTTCTCCGTGTTAATATTCCGACGAGAACTCTACAACTCTTGGGAATTTCTTTGGACCCAATGGACATGCGGATCTTGTAGCCACGAAGAGCAACTTCAGGGGCACAAGGCGGTCAGGGCGAAGAGCAAATTAGCTCTCTTTGGTACTAAGTGTAGTGTCTGCAAGATTCTTTTTATGATTTTCATGTGTTTTTTTAGAGTTTTGCAGGGGGCGTTATTAGTCTCCATAAGCAGAACAGGTGGTGGTGGAGGAAGCATAAGTTATGTAATGTAATTGTAAAATTTAATAAATACATGAAATTGATGCGTTTTGTTTTGGAATTTGAAAGAAGAGTACACAAGCTAACACAGACCTTACAAACCAAAATCTGTTTCATATTCTGTCTTTAGAATATGAAAAACATGAAAGTGTGTGGACGTATAAAAATAATTATTAGAGGTAGGTGTACAAGAAGTAGGACTGAAAATCATCACATGTCAACATCTCATGTTCCACTAGCCTACTTGCTTTCATGTCGCATTGCAGTTGGCGTTATAATATATCACAATAAAGCAACATGAAGAATATCAGTAAACAAAATATATTCGATAAAATAATCTAAGAAGACTGCACAACATGTGTCATAAAACTTGTTTTCAGTCAGGTTCAATAAAACTAGATGCATGTAACACATGAGATCCAACTGTCGATAGCGAAAGTATGTATAGTTAAAGAATAAGTACAAAACTATAATCCCATAAATACAAATTATTTAATATTTTAAGATATTTGATTTTCTATACAACACATGTACCTACATATGTATGTATGTCAAGATAGGATAGTATGGAGGTCAGTCCTTTGATCCTACCCAGAATATGAAAACAGAATGATGGTATGTATGTATGTATGTTTGGAGACTAGTATCAAACAATTAAGTCATCTTAGATATTGTGTGTACCTAGGCGATTGCCATACAAATTGTATGAAGCAATGTCGTCACTAAATTCAATTTTTATAAAAATTGTAAAAAAAAAATTGAGATGTGCTAATACAATGTTAATATTTTTTATAGAAAATTAAATTATCTAGTTGGGGTGTTTCGGCTTTTTTGATATTTTTTAAAAAAATTGGAAATAGGTATAGGCAGTTAAACGCATAAATTTATCATAAAAAAATATTTTTCTTAATAAAAAACGTTTGAGAACCCTGGATTTTTTTTTAAAAACTAATTTGAGATTTTGTATTTGTCTATGTTTATACCAAATTTCAGCGTTCTAGCTTTTATGGTTTCTGAGATATATGGAAAAATAAACCAAAATTTCAAAAGTTGATAACCCCTGACTGAAACAAAAATTCACATTTCTGAGTAAAAAAGTTTTGTAGGCCTATAACTGTTTGTATATTCTAAAAAATTGGGCTCTGTAAATTGAGCGGATCAAAAGTTATAAGGAGGGGACAGACACACACCCACACACACACAAAACTCACATAAAATGTTCTACTCCAAATTCTGAGTAAATCCATGTATGGGAACATATATGCTGCGAGGCCTCTAGTTGGTATTATTAGCATGCAAAAAGTCCACTACACCATACAAAATTTTCCTTCGTACACGCATCTTGGCTTAATAATGTCGATTCATTAACCCTTTCCTGGCTGAATTAAGTATTACAGATAAAAAAAAAAAAGTTTAATTTTTTTTACTACATATAGGGTACCAAAAAGGGTTTTTAATTTTTTTTTTTTTTTTTTTTCTATACATAATAAATATATGGTGGTGATGTCATATGGAGTCATCAGCCTTTAATGCACACAATACGAGGTGTACCGTATTGATAATAATAGTTAGGGTGGATTATTATAAATTTTGTTTACATGGCAGGGGACTAGTTTTATATTATCCTACATATATGGATAACTAAAAATAGTTTTTTTATCTTTCATTTATGGGAAATTAAAAATCAGAAAGTAGGTATTTTGAAAAAAATATTTAATTTGTATGGAATTTTTCAAAACAATTTCTTTCAGGGACCAAACATAGAGGTATTTTGCACTTTTTGCATTGAATACGTGCATAGGCACTACAATTTCTGCACCTCTTCTTTTCTTTCACAGCCTCTGGCCAATGGTTGATACTATCGAACCGGATGCTGTCGTATGGTTTCGGAGCTATCTTCCTTTTTTTAATAATGATATCATTACTCCTCCGTCCCCTTGCTTTGATGGAGGAACTATTGGCGCATGTCAGATAATTTGCAATATCGCTCTTGAACTGCAGCAAAGTCATATGAGATTTGGATGGATTGATTTGTTTCAGATGGCGGCGATAGAGAAGCCATCCATTGACGACACAAAGGTCAAAGAAATAGTAAAAGACCCTCATGTACCACTTCTTACCTCTGTTGTCTATGCGATATAGCTCCATCAGCATATCGCATAAGTCTACCCCACCCATAAACTTATTATACTCTGCTATGCAGTTCGGCCGAGTGACTTCTTCATATTTCTTTGCCTTTTTATCCCACCTTTTACAAATATCTGTAGGATCAGGCCCAGCAAAAGACGATGCCAAATGCACGGCTTTATTATCGTACCATTTAGTAACGACAATATTATTATCAATGTCAACTTTTGTGTCCAGACTTCCTCTGCCCATCTTTTTCAAATCTCCATCACTTTTTAAAGCACAACCCTTGAGTCTGTTGGGTCTTATCGTCCCAATAGAGTATATTCCAAGAGTAGTTAACTTTTGAATTAGAGGTAGACCTGTATAATAGTTATCGAAGAAAAGTTTAAAATTGAGGTGCCTGGGCATATTTTTAAGAAGGCGAAGAACAACATCAGCCGATTGACCCATCTCACTTGATTGTCGGTTGCTCTTACCTGTATAAATTTCTATATCATAGACAATACCACTACTTCCTGCACGACAGAAAACTTTTATCCCCCATGAATGAGGCTTGTCTTTTAAAAACTGTTTAAATTGCAAAAATCCTTTAAAAGGTATCATCTGCTCGTCAATGGACTGATTTTCCTCCTGCGGAATCTTCCATAAGTTGGCTCTCAGTGCATCCAGAGTAGGCCTAAATTTAAATAAAGGATCGTAACCATCATTTCCCTTTTCCACAAATGCACTGTTATCGTTTCCATGAAAATACCTCCTCAAGGTTTTAAATCTATCTCTGGACATTATGTCAGCTACAGGAGGAAAACGTGTTGGCAACTCCCAATATCCATAAACAGAGGGCATCTTCACAATCCCCATGAGCAAGTTGATACCAATAAACTGCTCCATTTCTTTTTTTGAAACACCCAGAATAGTGCTATTGGTTTGCATGGCATATAAGTTAGTATGATAAACCAACGTTTCTATCATATTATCATCAAAAAACATTTTAAAGTATGATATGGGTCTGAATGTTTCTAATGGTGGATCTGGTAATGAAGATTTCCATGCAATGTTCTCTGGTGGTTCAAATGAACGTGTCCTCCAACGATATTGAATAGTTCTATCTTTACTACTTGAGGCACCGGCTTCACAAGTTTCGACCAACTCAATTTCCTCTGCACCCGCTTCATCGGTGTTGGGATGAGATGAAGAAGCAGTTTGAATTTCAAAATTGGGGAGGTTCTCACGCAATGCAGTAGTTACTCTTTTTTCGAAATAGTCAGTATCTTCTTCATCATCCGAAAATTCCATTTCAGAAAGTTCACCATCTGGTTCTATTATGCATTGGCGAATCTCTTCTTCGTTCAACCCCCTGTCCTGTCCTTTGATGATTTTTTTTGATACATTTTGAAAAATTTCCTTTTCACTTCTTTCAGTCATATTACCCTAAAATAAAAAAAAAAAACAAAAAAATGATATAAGTACTACGTAGTCACTCAAGTGTAATAAAAATTGTGCGAATGTGGTTAAATTATAGAAGTAAAATTTACATTGAAAACAAAAAGATACACTGATAGTAAGTTATCACTATAGACTGATGATTCCATTTGGAGTCATATAATATTTTATGAAAAATATAAATGAATAAATGTTATTTTACTAAAAAAAAGACAAATATAATTTTGTGAAAGCAATAAGAAGTACAAATAATATATAAATTATTAAAACTCTTTGAAAATACTCTAAATAATGAATATTTTATTTCACTTACCAGACAAAATTCAAAATGGCGTCCTAAAATCACTTGCTGCAACTTTCAGATAACATAACACAATGAAACAGTTGACAAAAAATGTGTTATAAATTATTTTATTGAAAGTAGAAATCTCCCTTATCGACATAAATAAAAATGTTATCCGTATCGGTTCATAGATGTCTACACTAGTCTGAAATAAATTATGATTCCATATGGAATCAATAGCCAGGAAAGGGTTAAGATAATTGAATTCTCATGAACGACTCGACAGTTGGATAACGATATAAAATGTTACAAATGAGACTTCACACAGTTCTCTAGCAACAAAAGAAGCATGTTTGATTTTTTTGAGATGTTTCCAGCCTCTGAGGACTACAAAAGATGTCACAAATCTTGGTGCAGGAGTCTGCTGTTAAATAAGATGAAGAGTACCTGGTTAGGATGAAATTCTGAGTCATATAAACGCAGTCAAAGCTATCTTCTGTACAATATATGTTTATATAAGCATTGTCACCTTTGGTAAACTTCTTAAGACTGCCTTGTTTCGTAGAGCCAACAAATAAGCTACAGCGCCCTTGGAGTGATCTTGTATCACTAAACGGCGCTTTATAAATTTTAATTATTATTATTATGTATGTACCTACACGAAACCAATATCTGTTTGAATCTGGAAATCACGCACGGTTCAATTGAACCCAGTTAAAAGTCTTATTACACGTTCAATAGAAACCTTATTTATAACTAGTTGCATGTAACACATGAGATCCAACTGTTGATTGCGATTATAACTGTTGATGTATGTATAATTGAAGAATACGTACCAAACTATAAACACTTAAATACAAATTTATAAACATTTTAATATATTTTGGTTTCTATGTATAAAAAATGTAGACATGTATGTCAGGATATAATAGTATGGAGGTCATTCTTTCTTTCCTACCCAGAATATGAAAACAGCATGATGGTATGTATGAATATTTGGAGATTAAGTAGGTATCAAACTAATAATTGAGATATTGTGTAGAGTACATTTGGAAATATAGACATAAATAAATGAAAATGAGTAATACAGACAACTGAAACATATCAAAATACATATTCAAATAAAAAAAAAGGAAATACATGAAAATAATTGAAAGATAAGGAATACAGACGATTCAAACATATCAAAACACATATTCAAATAAAACAAGAAAATATTGGCAATTGAAAGAAATCCAACAACAAATCGTAAACCATCAATTTAGAATGTTAAGTGCAATTTCAATTTTTGTTTATACTTTTTATATTCCTTTATCTGCTTTAATTCATTTGGGAGGCAATTGAAACATTTTATTCCCAAATAAATTTAGTTGTTTTGTAATTGTCCTGTATTACATTTGGGTATTTTAAAATCGTTTTGGAATCGCAGAGACTTATGTTTATAAATAATAAAAAAAATGATCAAATTAGGGTTCAAGCGTAGTTCAATGTTTGAACCGTGTTAATAAATATGACTGTAAATGTTAACTTTATTTTAAATGTAAGTTTTTTAGGACGTTAAAAAAGAAAATTGAATCAGACCAAAATGTAGGTACCAAGGTAGGAAGAAATAATAATTTGAACCACAATTGAGTGTTAAGCAATGTCAACTCAGTAAACGAATTTCAAACAGGTAGAGCACGTTCAGTAATTTAATATCGGATGGTTATATAATCGGATGAAATAACCCTTTATCACGTTTATATCAGAAGATATCCTACATGATATAATGATGGCGTTGTATTATAATCACGTCCTTTACAGTATTGTCCTTGTGTAAAAAGACTTAATAAAAAAATTACTTATTTTTCAATTTAAATTCAGTGACGACATTGAATTATTATTCATTCTTTTTCATATTTTTAACAATATCAGATCTCTTTATACATGATGGTACAATATTGTTAATATCAGTAATCCACGTTTTGAAAAAATAAAATCCTAAATTTATTTATACTAGTGATTGCACAAAGGTCAAATATATCTACCTTATTCATAAAATTTTTATGTTTGAAAAGTCATTGAACCTGACCTTAAATAAAAAAGCTTGTGTATTCATCACGGGGCACAAAGTTTTCTTTTCGCATATTGCAAAGTGAAATTGTTCAAGTACCATATTGTTTCACAGTAGATTATTTACTTTCTTTAACATGTTCTGTATTTGAATGATGAATATAGACAAATAAAAAATCACAAATTTAGTTTTTCAAAAAAAAAACATCAGTTTTTCTCAAACATTTTTTAGTAAGAAAAACTAGCTATATTTACAAAGTTTTTAAAAATATCGAAAAAAGCCGAAACACCCCAACTAGATAATTTTTTCTTCTGTAAAAATATTAACATTATAGCAGTAAGAACCTCTCAAAAAATTTTTAACAATTTTTATAAAAATTGAATTTAGTGACGACATCATTTCATACAATTTGTAATGCAGTTTACACTACAAAATATCAACGGGGACTCAAACTCAAAATGTTTGATACTTTTACTGAATCTCAAAACATACATACATACATACCATCATGCTGTTTGGGGGTGTATAAACATAAACAACCCAATTTGAAATCAAACTTGTCAAATATATTAAACAGTGTATTTATATATAAATACCATAAGTATTTTCAACATTTCGCTAGTGAATGTTTGTTACACAATTTTGAAATTCAGTATGAATTTCCCTAAAAAATATCCTATTTATCAGATTTTTTTTAATTACTCCATAACTATGTGTCGTAGATAATAAATATTTTGTATGTTTAAAGAGTACGTTAAATTAAAGTGAATGACCGATAAAGTTTTTTTCATTTCAAGTAAGGTTTGTTCTTAAAATACAAAAAGTCAACAAATTTTGGGTCAGTTTAAATCACGTATAAACTATTTTTAACGCCCGCGATAGTTATCTTCACGTATCTAACACGTATCTTCATTATGCATTAGGTGGTTTTAAAATATCATGTTTTCAGTCATTGGATTAAGCGTTATATATTCTCTTAATATTTTTATATTTCATTTATTCTTCAACGTGGATAGTTTTGATAATATTATATCAGGAAGAAACTTTGTCAATTTTTCGCTGTACAGCGTATTTACCTTACGACCCTCTTCTGCAAGAAATATGGCATTATAAAGAACTTATATTATTTTTGTAAGGTAAAGGAAATGTGTAATGTCTGAAAGTGTTACGCCAAGCGGAAAAGACACTACTTTAATAAATATTTTGGGAAAAAAGTTTTCTTCTGACGGTGCCTTATAAATATACGAAACTAGAAAAAAGTTCCTGGTAAAACGCGATCAATGTCATATAAATTGTATCCACATACTTAACTTTTACCACTTTTATTCTATCTAGAGATTTTTTTTATATAAGTTATATTCTTTCATACACAAAAGTGAATTAGATTCGGTTAAAATTTCATAACAAACATTTTGTTTCTATTGGTCATTATTCGCTTGTCTTTATTTCCGATTCAGTTAATGCTCAATTTTTTAAACATAACCCTATTTTTTAAAACTAGTCACCATCATAAACATGATGTAGTCTTGATGTAGTTGAATGATATCGGTCTAGTTATTTTATTAATATTAAATAAAATTACATTATCGATTGTCAATTTTTGTATATGACTGCTGTATCATCTTGTTACACGTTTCATAATATTTCTTTTTCGTTGTAAATGTGAAAAATAATTTTGTATGCGAGATCAAAATTACTGTGGTGTACTCGATATCGTTTTTTTTTTCGTCGCCAATCGATGGGATTAATGTTAAGCTTTAGGTTTCCAGCAACTCTCATAAATAATAAAAGGCTTTTCGTACTTTTTGGATTAAAGCCAAAGAGTAAGGGAAACGACCTCTCCACTGTAGAAAACAGCGTTAGTACCAAGTAGAGAGGCTATCGTATAAACAGATAAAAATGTTCATACATATACAGATATGTATATAGTACGTAACCAATGTTATAATCAAAGGTCTTGAGCTTGTGAAAATATCTGCATGTTTCTATCCAATTAACACTGGCTAATTTTATATTTTCCAGTATGTACGTGCTGTTGTATATTTTAAAATAAAAACAATGAATATAACCCTAAGTACCAAAGTAAGTATACACTTCTGTCAATACCCTAACCAAACGAAAAAGTCTTGTTCCATGAATAAGTGAACGAAATTGGTTGAGGCAGAATTTAAACTTAGTGATCTGTAGAAATTGAATCACAAAGAAGAATATGTAATAGAACGAAACATGAATAAAAAATGGGGACATAAGGAATGCACGATAAAAGAAGGATATTATAAGCAAAATGAAAGTGAATGGCCTTAGGTGGTACGGGCATAATGAACGAACAACTGACCAAAAAAATATACATGGGTGTAAAATATAAAGGTATATAATTTGCCTACATTAAGTAGGAGAAAAAGGAAGGCTTCAAACAAGATGCTCTGATGATATGAGAGGCTGTAGGCGGATGGATGTGGTCTGCCTAGGATAGGGAGCTTTGAAAGCATATGTCCAATACTGAACGAAGGAGAGCTGAAGCAGAAGTAGAAAATACTGGAGAAAAAATAAATATGCACTATTTACATACCATTACTAAAAATACAAGCGATATAAGTGGTCTCGAAGAAAAAATTATGTACTTTTGCATGACGAGGGGATCGCCTTACTTTGAAACCCGTTAGTATAATAACCCTAATATTACAATCTAAATGTAGTGTAAAAACTTTTCTAAAACTAAGAATTATCATAAGATTTATAAATTGAGATAGAAAATGTATCCAAGTAATTAATTATTTTCTCCTGTTCTACTTCTGTAATTAAGAATTATGCATAACTCAACCTCAAATACCCCTCACAAATCTAAAACTTTAATAATCAGGATAATCATTCGAGTACCTATTCTAGATTACGTCTTGGCAACTTCGAGAGCAAAAACTAATAAACTAATTACAACATCAGAAGTTTGGATTATTTGGAAGAGAGTAGGTACGAAAATCATTTCTAAGACAAAATATTTTAATTAAAGTAACTGTTCAGTAAGACAATGTTCTGAGAAGTAGATGATTTGTGTCGATATATGAGAATATAAGCCACATTTTTATATCCCAACCCACATCCATTGCCTATCGATTCTTATATTTTCCTCTTTCAGAATGTCATTAATATGATCGTACCGTCCTTTTCTTGGACGGCTCCAACGTCTTACGTCTTGTTTCTTTACTGTAAGCTTTGTTTATTTTACGTTCTTCATCCATTCTTCCAATGCGGCCAAAACATCTTAACGAGTTCATTTTAGTTCTATTAAAATGATCTTTCTTAATCTTCATTCGTTACTCTGTCAAATGTCGTCTAGTTCAAATTCTCCTTGGCGATTATTCTACTTTCATGCAGATAGGTACCTACTCGAAGAAAACGTAAAAGATTTAAGTATAAGTAATATATAGTAAAGATTTCACAACTTGAATTAAAAATGAACTTTTGATGCAGATTTCGTAACATAGGGCTCACCTTAAAACTTAACTGTTTAATATAAAATGAACCTAGTTCGCAAGTTGCTCTGTCTATCTACTACACTGAGATGACCGTTATAGATTGGTATGGTTTGTTAGGTAGTACCTACTAGTAATAAAGACCTTTTACTATTATTAGATTATTGTGGTCGTCTGAACCAAAGCTAAATGTCATTCTTACAATGATACATTCATCATGGTATTATTATGCTGGAAACGTTTCGTAGCACGACGTGAACAAGGATGTCAGGAGAGAAGATTATACAGAACAAACGTTCTTTCTTTGGCTGGTTCAACCACGTTCAGTGATCAAGTTTTTTCTTCTCAGATGACTAATAACGGATGCTATTCCAAAAAATAATAATAACAAGAAATCACAGGAACATCTTCAGAATTGAACCATTGTTTATCGGCATTTCTAAAATGTGAATGGTTTTATAAAGCAGGGAACTATTAAGATTGTTTGTGAAGAGTTTTACTGAGCTGCATTTTGAATCTCAAGTTCCTTAAAACATTATATTATCTCGCCGTTTTCCTATAACATCCAGAACCTAGATAAGTAAAAACCGAATAGGTACAAATCTTCTCCACTGATTTTTAACTTCATTTATGTCAAATGCATCGTTTCTCACATTTCATTCATATTTCGAAATTATGAATGGCTGGGATTTAGTGGCTGGCCTTATGATATCTTTATGCAACTTTTAAAATTCTTATAAATGACTTATAGTGCAAATTATTTTTTTACCACTTTGAGCACTTAGTGTCGAATCAGTTTTTTAGCTGACCGCTTCTTCCTCAGGACAGACTTTTACTAAATATTTTTTATTATGGACGAAGGTGTGCGTTATTATGGAATGCTGGCTGGTAACACAGAATACTAAGGGTGGGGAGTGAGGTTTACTGTTATGACGAGTGAAAATATATTAAGTAGCGGTGAATTATTTAAAAAAACCTGATTATTTATGATATTGTTAATTTGTTAAGTGCCTTTCTAATTTCTAGAGTTTATAAGTTATCGAATTTCAATCCTTCCTTTTGTTTGCATATAATTTTGACATTTACGTATACTTATTGAATGTGTGAATAGTACTGATAAGATACATTCTTTAAGGCACACATAAGTTCGATACGTCGAAGAAAAATATAAATGATTTCTGACGAAATCCTCTTATGTCTGTACTGTCTTATTAAGAATCAAACATCCTTGTTTCGTAAATAATAGGCAAGGGAAATATTGGAATTTACACAAAAGTATATTAAATATTGTAAATTAAAGATGAACATCTAATGATTTGTGGATTTGTTCTGGTTGCACTTCTTGTAAACGCAAGACCAGGTGCACAAATATAATAAACGAGATTCCTAGAATAAAAAGAAAAATGTTCATACACCGCGTGTTTTCTTGCAATTGAGATCATTGCTATGCCTTCAAATGGCAGAAGACTTGCTATTTAATGGAAGATCATGAAATGTAACTTCCCAATGCATCTTTGTATCCGTGTCAGTCATATATGTAGGTATATTAAAAAACATAGAGTTGCAGACAAATAATATAAAAGTACTTGTAAATACACCGTATGAAGTTTGATTCCCAAATAAGGCGATAGGATCAATTAGAGGGGCAGAAGCAGACTTAGAGGTACATGGAGGAGTAAGGTACTTTTAATTGAATTAATGTTAGGGTATATTTTTTAAATGTGTCCTTTTCGGGCCAAATAATAACGATATTAGATTAACAGATTTTTAATTATCTCAATAGAGACGAAGTTGGAATATTTATTGTAGGAGAACCGGGAAATCAAGGCACCTACAGGGCTTACGACCTGTCATCGGCTGGTTTACGTGATCACTTTATGCGCTTGCGCAACGTTCACCAATTATGCTTTTTTTAATGAGATCCCCATCAATTCAATTTTGAAAGTTCTATATATTGTAATACTGAAATTCTTTTCGCTTGAAAATAAGGAATTTTTACTACAGCCATCTATGGGTGAAATTATGAACAACAATCTTATTATTTTTATTTATTTTGTTGGAACGCCATCTATTGAGAGAATTGGTAGATGGCGTTCCAACAAAATAAATAAAAATAATAAGATTGTTGTTCATAATTTCACCCATAGATGGCTGTAGTAAAAATTCCTTATTTTCAAGCGAAAAGAATTTCAGTATTACAATATATAGAACTTTCAAAATTGAATTGATAGGGATCTCATTAAAAAAGGCATAATTGGTGAACGTTGCGCAAGCGCATAAAGTGATCACGTAAACTAGCCGATGACAGGTCGTAAGCCCTGTAGGTGCCTTGATTTCCCGGTTCTCCTACAATAAATATTCCAACTTCGTCTCTATTGAGATAATTAAAAATCTGTTAAAAAATATCTTTGACTCCCGACAGGGAAAAAAAAATCCAATGTTTGCGCATATGCAATAATAAAAATATTCGATATAAGATTACATAAAACAACTTATATACGCCAAAAACATTTGAAAAGTCTTTTTAAAAGTGAAATCGGTTGGGGCAAAGATTAAACATGAGTAATTGGGTTATTACAAAGCAAGTCATCTAACTAAATCAATCACCCAATTAAACGCTGCATTTTAATTTGTAAAATCGTTATACAATCGATATACCTACGTAAAATGCAGGTAGAGGTCATGGGGTAACAGACGAGCGATGGGACGCTCTCAGAAAAGACGTTCGGTTGACCTCGTCTCCATCGCAAGAAGTTTATTGACGAAAAAGATCGTGACAGAGAGGAATGGGAGTCATTGGGAGAAGCCTACATTCAGTAGTGGAAAGAAAAAATGTGTATCCAGATTGTATGATGTTAATAATGTATGAAGAATAGAAAAAAAACGATAAAACGATTATTTCCGTTTTCGACAAAAACAACAATTACGAAATTAAATAGCCATTATCGAAGGAATGTTATTTTTTTATTGATTCAACAAATTATAAATCCATTAGGAAGGAAATTTGTGCACCGTCAATACCACACAATTATGCGGAACAAAAGATAAATAATCTGATGGTATGTGGGGTGTGGACTCCAGAAACCATTGTGCTCCATGGAGAAATATTAGAGTGAATTCTAGGTTAAGTAAGGAACGAGACCAATCTTGGTCTAACATTTAATTAAGTCCAAGAAAGTGTTTTCTTATACTTTTGAAACATCGTCTAGTATTCGACCGAAGGTCAGATTTTGGCCGGAGCCGAGCTGGCTTTACTAAGTAATTTTATAATAACACTATAAAAAACATAACAAATCTCGATGCACGCTGTTAAGGAACTAGTTATTAGTACTTGGTAATAAAATAAAATAATTATTATACGTAACAAAAACTACCAGGTTAAATTTAGCCAGTTTTAACTGTTTTTAGTGACTGATAGAAAACTACACTGAAGCCGAAGTAATTTTTTTTGCCGATAGTGGCCGAAGCCGGTCTGACGCTGATATTATCTTTCAATTTTATGAATTGTTGCCTTTATTGCCATAACGTGAATCCTCAAAATACTTTTATGAAAAAAATGCAACGTGATCGATATATGAAATGGGAATGACATGTTTAGTACACAAGCACACCCGAGAGACAGGCTATGATTTTGATAAGACAACAGTTTCATTTTAAAGTTTAAATACTATTTTTGTTGTTGTTAATGCTGACTTTAATAGAGTATGAGATCATACAACTATGTTAATTAAAAAAAACCTACCAAGTTATTTTATTATGTTTTTCAAGAAGCCACAAGATAGAATAAGATATGGACATTGGACAATCTAGTTGATGTCCATCACTAGAACTACATCAGAAGGTGGGTGCATCCGGCAAACCAATGGAAAGTGATGCAGCAAAATACCAGAGAATATTAATCAAAGTAACAAGAAAACGCTGCATAATGAAATATTATTATGAAATATTATTCTCTATTTTATACGAGATGTTTCTATACAACATTTGATTATGTTTATAGCGGACCACCAGAAACAAAGATAATCTATAGATAAAATAATGCCAATTGTCAAAAAGTTATATCATCTCTGATTTACAGCAATATGAACTATCCTGAATAAATAATACTTTTGTCTTAGGAGTTAAAACTTGATACATTCTCAGCAAATAATAATGTATGGAGAACAAACGTCACGCTGATTGCGCGCGCATAAGATATTCATCGAGTTAATAGGTCGCTTTTTGCAGCAAAAATGGTGAGTTCATTATTTACCAAAATACAAATTAAATAAAAATACAAAACGAATTTCAGCTTTAATATTCAATTGTTGGATTATTTATTTGCTTTATTAATATAATTAACTGTTTGAATATGATTAACCTGTGCGTAATCGATTCTTTTGAGGGATCGCAACAGTAATCCAGCACATTACAGAAAATCTTTTAAAATCATCGAAACATAGAACAATTGTGATTAATTTATATTATTAAGACCGTAAATAGTTTTAAAAACAATTAAAATTAATAAAAAATTAAGATTAGTGTACTTTATAAGAGTTGTTATTTTGCTTAATTATATTATGTAGGTATGCATGTTGCATTAAAAATATACTAGGCTTATTTATACCTCGAAATTTCTAGCATAATCAAAACTACTGTTTTTTTGTTACCAACCACATATTTCATATTAAACGATGTACTAAAATGTAAGAATTACATACAAAACAATTAAAAAATATAATAAACTACTTACTTAGTTAAAAAGAAAAACTATTCAACAACGAACTACCTATATTATGAATATTTTTATACGATTCATTACAACGTAATTGTAAGATAATTTGTAATATTATAGTTTTATGGTGAAATTATTAATATAATCTGAATAAAGAGTATTCGCATTGAAAATTAACAGAACGATATTCTCGAGGTAATTAAAATAAACGAATTAATCCAACAAAAGTAGCTCAACCGTAAAATATAATTTTCCAAAATCCATTTCTCGTATTGATTTGACTTTGGAAACTTTACAGACTCAAACGACACGAGGGTGGAAATATCAAATACGTACAACTACCCTTACCAAAGTGGCAACTTTAGCTACGGAACCACTACCACTATACTGCTAGCTTAAGGGATGGAATTTTCAAACCATACGCTATGTACTTCATATGGAAAATAAACAAGGTTAAAATTTCATAACTTAGGCATACTTTGTACTTATATACAAAATTGATTTGTAAGTGGGTAGGTAAGCAAAAAAAAAAATCCTGCAATATTTTCAAATTGTCGTTCACAAAACTCACGCCAACGATAGGTACTTAATTATGTAGAAATTGCTCTCTTAAGCTCGAGTATTCAAATGAAATATACACCCACATTATACACCCACAGAAAAATAAAAATCAGAATTCCGTTCAAGAAATCAGGAATAAGGGTTGTTACGGTTTTTTATATTCAAACATTTTTTTCGGCGTGCAATAATGTGTTGCGGAGGAGTTTACAAATTATATATTAAATTTTGTATGGAAAATATTCAGCATTTTCATGAAATGAGAATAAAATTATTTTTACTCTCCACACTATGGAATAGGGGAGAGTCATGATTTCGCAAAATTTAAGCGTATTTTTTTTACATCAATTTCTCAATGGGTATCATGTAGAGAATGCACACTATGAGTTTCGTCGTGATGTGTTTGTGTGTATGGCGTATACGCCGTACGCCGTAGCATTTATCTTTTTTGTGTCCTCTCTACAGCCCAAACTATAAGTCTGATCGACTTCATATTAACATCATATGTGTAAAGTGCAAAGACCTAGAGCTGATTAGTTTTCCATAGACAACTTTTGATTTCTTCTCTATGAATTCATCATTTACGTTGTTTTTTTTTTGTGTCCTCTCTGCAGCCCAAACTATAAGTCCGATTGACTTCATATTGATATCACATGTGTTAAGTTCATAAACTTAGAGCTGATTAGTTTTCCATAGACAACGGTTCATTTTTTCCCAATGTTTCTTTATGATTTCATCTATTAAAACTGAAAAAATGCTCTCACGACCTGGAAATTAGAGATATTTTAATTTGGTTTCAACTATTTATACAACACCAAGAATCTTCATAAAATTGTATTCAAAGTTGGTCAATGTTAAAAGAAAAATATTCAACGGTTTCAAAAATTATATTTTATTTAATGGATATTTGTATGAAACTTATATGTAACAAGAGAATTTTTTTATATTTGGCAATGTTCAGTTCATTGATTTCATATTGATATAAGAATATTAATAGCTTGAACTTAGAACTGATTAGCTTTTCATAGATATCATAAAATTTCTTCATATGATATCACGTGTCAACATTGTCAAAATGCTCTAACGCTCTTTGAAACAAAATATATCTGCTTTTTTTAAAATATTTCATACAACATAAGCAGTCTTCACTATACTGCATTAATAGTTTGTTTATCTTAACATAAAAATATACTATCGGAAGAAAAATTATATTCCTGATAGTAACGTTTAGTATGAATAAAAATGTAATTAGATAAATTTCTATGTATGGAAAAGTTCAGTAATTTGATTTCATGTTATAATGTAAAAAGCTTGAACATAGAACTGATTAGCTTTCCATAAACAACAAAAAAAATCTTCATATGATATCACCTGTCAAAATTTGGAAAATGCTCTCGCGTTCTTTAGAACAAAATTTATCTGCTTTTTTTAAAATATTTCATACAACATAAGCATTCTTCACTATACTGCATTAATAGTTTGTTTATCTTAACATAAAAATATACTATCGGAAGAAAATTTATATTCCTGATAGTAACATTTAGTATGAATAAAAATGTAATTAGATAAATTTCTATGTATGGAAAAGTTCAGTAATTTGATTTCATGTTATAATGTAAAGAGCTTGAACATAGAACTGATTAGCTTTCCATAAATAACAAAAAAAATCTTCATATGATATCACCTGTCAAAATTTGGAAAATGCTCTCGCGTTCTTTAGAACAAAATTTATCTGCTTTTTTTAAAATATTTCATACAACATAAGCATTCTTCCCTATACTGCATTAATAGTTTGTCTATCTTAACATAAAAATATACTATCGGAAGAAAATTTATATTCCTGATAGTAACATTTAGTATGAATAAAAATGTAATTAGATAAATTTCTATGTATGGAAACGTTCAGTAATTTGATTTCATGTTATAATGTAAAGAGCTTGAACATAGAACTGATTAGCTTTCCATAAATAACAAAAAAATCTTCATATGATATCACGTGTCAAAATTTTGAAAATGCTCTCGCGTTCTTTAAATCAAAATTTATCTGCTTTTTTAAAAATATTTCATACAACATAAGCATTCTTCACTATACTGCATTAATAGTTTGTCTATCTTAACATAAAAATATACTATCGGAAGAAAATTTATATTCCTGATAGTAACATTTAGTATGAATAAAAATGTAATTAGATAAATTTCTATGTATGGAAACGTTCAGTAATTTGATTTCATGTTATAATGTAAAGAGCTTGAACATAGAACTGATTAGCTTTCCATAAATAACAAAAAAATCTTCATATGATATCACGTGTCAAAATTTTGAAAATGCTCTCGCGTTCTTTAAATCAAAATTTATCTGCTTTTTTTAAAATATTTCATACAACATAAGCATTCTTCACTATACTGCATTAATAGTTTGTTTATCTTAACATAAAAATATACTATAGGAAGAAAATTTATATTCCTGGTAGTAACATTTAGTATGAATAAAAATGTAATTAGATAAATTTCTATGTATGGAAAAGTTCAGTAATTTGATTTAATGTTATAATGGTAAGAGCTTGAACATAGAACTGATTAGCTTTCCATAAATAACAAAAAAATTCTTCATATGATATCACCTGTCAAAATTTGGAAAATACTCTTGCGTTCTTTAAAACAAAATTTATCTGCTTTTTTAAAAATATTTCATACAACATAAGCATTCTTCACTATACTGCATTAATAGTTTGTCTATCTTAACATAAAAATATACTATCGGAAGAAAATTTATATTCCTGATAGTAACATTTGGTATGAATAAAAATGTAATTAGATAAATTTCTATGTATGGAAACGTTCAGTAATTTGATTTCATGTTATAATGTAAAGAGCTTGAACATAGAACTGATTAGCTTTCCATAAATAACAAAAAAATTCTTCATATGATATCACCTGTCAAAATTTGGAAAATACTCTTGCGTTCTTTAAAACAAAATTTATCTGCTTTTTTAAAAATATTTCATACAACATAAGCATTCTTCACTATACTGCATTAATAGTTTGTCTATCTTAACATAAAAATATACTATCGGAAGAAAATTTATATTCCTGATAGTAACATTTAGTATGAATAAAAATGTAATTAGATAAATTTCTATGTATGGAAACGTTCAGTAATTTGATTTCATGTTATAATGTAAAGAGCTTGAACATAGAACTGATTAGCTTTCCATAAATAACTAAAAATTCTTCATATAATATCACGTGTCAAAATTTTGAAAATGCTCTCGCGTTCTTTAAAACAAAATTTATCTGCTTTTTTTAAAATATTTCATACAACATAAGCATTCTTCACTATACTGCATTAATAGTTTGTTTATCTTAACATAAAAATATACTATCGGAAGAAAATTTATATTCCTGATAGTAACATTTAGTATGAATAAAAATGTAATTAGATAAATTTCTATGTATGGAAACGTTCAGTAATTTGATTTCATGTTATAATGTAAAGAGCTTGAACATAGAACTGATTAGCTTTCCATAAATAACAAAAAAATCTTCATATGATATCACGTGTCAAAATTTTGAAAATGCTCTCGCGTTCTTTAAATCAAAATTTATCTGCTTTTTTTAAAATATTTCATACAACATAAGCATTCTTCACTATACTGCATTAATAGTTTGTTTATCTTAACATAAAAATATACTATCGGAAGAAAATTTATATTCCTGGTAGTAACATTTAGTATGAATAAAAATGTAATTAGATAAATTTCTATGTATGGAAACGTTCAGTAATTTGATTTCATGTTATAATGTAAAGAGCTTGAACATAGAACTGATTAGCTTTCCATAAATAACAAAAAAAATCTTCATATGATATCACCTGTCAAAATTTGGAAAATGCTCTCGCGTTCTTTAGAACAAAATTTATCTGCTTTTTTTAAAATATTTCATACAACATAAGCATTCTTCCCTATACTGCATTAATAGTTTGTCTATCTTAACATAAAAATATACTATCGGAAGAAAATTTATATTCCTGATAGTAACATTTAGTATGAATAAAAATGTAATTAGATAAATTTCTATGAATGGAAACGTTCAGTAATTTGATTTCATGTTATAATGTAAAGAGCTTGAACATAGAACTGATTAGCTTTCCATAAATAACAAAAAAATCTTCATATGATATCACGTGTCAAAATTTTGAAAATGCTCTCGCGTTCTTTAGAACAAAATTTATCTGCTTTTTTTAAAATATTTCATACAACATAAGCATTCTTCCCTATACTGCATTAATAGTTTGTCTATCTTAACATAAAAATATACTATCGGAAGAAAATTTATATTCCTGATAGTAACATTTAGTATGAATAAAAATGTAATTAGATAAATTTCTATGTATGGAAACGTTCAGTAATTTGATTTCATGTTATAATGTAAAGAGCTTGAAAATAGAACTGATTAGCTTTCCATAAATAACAAAAAAATTCTTCATATGATATCACGTGTCAAAATTTTGAAAATGCTCTCGCGTTCTTTAAATCAAAATTTATCTGCTTTTTTAAAAATATTTCATACAACATAAGCATTCTTCACTATACTGCATTAATAGTTTGTCTATCTTAACATAAAAATATACTATCGGAAGAAAATTTATATTCCTGATAGTAACATTTAGTATGAATAAAAATGTAATTAGATAAATTTCTATGTATGGAAACGTTCAGTAATTTGATTTCATGTTATAATGTAAAGAGCTTGAACATAGAACTGATTAGCTTTCCATAAATAACAAAAAAATCTTCATATGATATCACGTGTCAAAATTTGGAAAATGCTCTCGCGTTCTTTAGAACAAAATTTATCTGCTTTTTTTAAAATATTTCATTCAACATAAGCATTCTTCCCTATACTGCATTAATAGTTTGTCTATCTTAACATAAAAATATACTATCGGAAGAAAATTTATATTCCTGATAGTAACATTTAGTATGAATAAAAATGTAATTAGATAAATTTCTATGTATGGAAACGTTCAGTAATTTGATTTCATGTTATAATGTAAAGAGCTTGAACATAGAACTGATTAGCTTTCCATAAATAACTAAAAATTCTTCATATAATATCACGTGTCAAAATTTTGAAAATGCTCTCGCGTTCTTTAAAACAAAATTTATCTGCTTTTTTTAAAATATTTCATACAACATCAGCATTCTTCACTATACTGCATTAATAGTTTGTTTATCTTAACATAAAAATATACTATCGGAAGAAAATTTACATTCCTGATAGTAACATTTAGTATGAATAAAAATGTAATTAGATAAATTTCTATGTATGGAAAAGTTCAGTAATTTGATTTCATGTTATAATGTAAAGAGCTTGAACAAAGAACTGATTAGCTTTCCATAAATAACAAAAAAAATCTTCATATGATATCACCTGTCAAAATTTGGAAAATGCTCTCGCGTTCTTTAGAACAAAATTTATCTGCTTTTTTTAAAATATTTCATACAACATAAGCATTCTTCCCTATACTGCATTAATAGTTTGTCTATCTTAACCTAAAAATATACTATCGGAAGAAAATTTATATTCCTGATAGTAACATTTAGTATGAATAAAAATGTAATTAGATAAATTTCTATGTATGGAAACGTTCAGTAATTTGATTTCATGTTATAATGTAAAGAGCTTGAAAATAGAACTGATTAGCTTTCCATAAATAACAAAAAAATTCTTCATATGATATCACCTGTCAAAATTTGGAAAATGCTCTTGCGTTCTTTAAAACAAAATTTATCTGCTTTTTTTAAAATATTTCATACATCATAAGCATTCTACACCATACTGCATTAAAAGTTTGTCTCTTATCATAAAAATATACTATCGGAAGAAAAATTATATACTAGAAAAAACAGTTTATTATTATTACTCTCCACACTATGGAATAGGGGAGAGTCATGATTTCGCAAAATTTAAGCGTATTTTTTTTACATCAATTTCTCAATGGGTTTCATGTAGAGAATGCACACTATGGCTGGTATTTCGTTAGTTATCTTGAGAAAAAAATAAGAAAAAGTTGAGGTACCTCACTGTAAGATTGTTTTAAGGAAAGATCTATCTTTCCTTGGCAACGGTATTTTGGATAACCTATAATGTACAGTAAGTTAAGATTAATCTTACCTTACATTGAGTGTATCTTTTTGGCCATCGTCTGCGAGCGCCACTACTTTTAATTAATGGCAACTCTATTTTCTATGGTTCGTGTGAATCCATGCCGTACGATTTTGACATTTTGTTGTTTGGTCATAAAAGTTCGCGAGGTTATATTACAATTTCTTCGTTTATTTTCGTATTTAGATAAATAAACACATAAAACAAAATAAACGTTGCCGGCTGGGCACAATTATTTGGAATCTGGTAAGTTAATTAAATACTTTTGTTATTTTATTACGTATTTACAGAATTTTCATATGAGTTATCAACATTGATTTATAATGTACAACGTACCTTATAAAAGCATTTATATTACAGTGGGAATCTGTATTCTTGCTATATCTACTAAAAAAGATTATTAATTTTGTTCATTATTGCTTTTATAAGATGTTGAATTTGACAATTCTGAAAAAAAAACAACAATGAACAAGAGTTATAAAAAAAACAAGAATTATATGAAATTACTTATCATAACCGTAAACTAGATAAACTTCCATACATAAAATAAAGTCTTACTATAATATCTTTGCACTTTTCACAATTTATATTTTACTGTACGCAAATTAGTACATTTTAACCAACAAAAATGATGTTTTCAGAGAACTGTCATTCTGCTCTAGAAAACTTGGAACAATGAAACATAGATTATGGAATGAACACGAACAAACAAAAGCCAGGGATAATGTTCGCCAAGAAAGCAGAACTTCAGGACGTCCTCCCAAAAGATAGAAGGATAGCTGGCATTCGACGTCACAGGAAGGAAACTGACACAGGACTTTAACAGGCTAACAGATCCAAAAAGAAGAAGAAGACTTATGGCGACAGTCGACGGTAGGTATTGGATTTTAAAATTATTCATAAAAATCTTGAGTACATAAAGTATGCTTTATAAAGGCGTTAACGACCTGTATAAAAAAATTTTGAGCGTACATGGTTTACTTAAAAAGAATCTTTTGAGTGTCTATAGAAACAATTACAATGTTATTAGTGCTCGCCATATAAGAGGATGTAGGTGACAGTTTTATAAATCATTTTTGCAAAGGTCAGGGGAAATGTGCTTCAATACGCTGTATAACGTCGAACATCAACTGATTTTATTGGTTGATACAATTTAAATTGTTAAAATTGGTTTATACACAGGTGATATCACCCATATACATTCGCTTGGCGAGTCCTATATATACTTTAAATTGATTTTGACAAGATTGGTTAAAATACTTTTTTATATTATCATACATCAGTAAAGCCAAAACTGTAGATAGAATATGTCGGTACAATTTAAATCCATAGATGTCATTATAATTAACTTCTTTGGTATAATTCATGCTGTGCTAATATCATCATTCATACTAATATGAAATATGTTTTGGTTTTCTACTATTATTTAATACAATGACTGTTATGAAAAATCCTATCAAATTAGCCTATTATTATTTTTATGTAACTATTATTTTTCCTTTTTTTCAGTTATGAAATGTTACCATGACCACAAAGAAAAACCTCTTAGAAGACAACATCTGATATTGTAAACAACACCACCGATTCTGCTTATGGGGCTATCTTAATATAAAAATTTGTCTATCTAAATATAATACTGCATTAATAGTTTGTCTATCTTAACATAAAAATATACTATCGTTAGAAAATATATATTCCTGGTAGTAAAATTTAGTATGAATAAAAATGTATTTAGATAAATTTCTTATGTATGGAAAAGTTCAGTAATTTGATTTCATGTTATAAGGTAAAGAGCTTGAACATAGAACTGATTAGCTTTCCATAAATAGCAAAAAAATTCTTCATATGATATCACATGTTATAATTTTGAAAATGCTCTATCGCTCTTTAAAACAAAATTATCTGTTTTTATTAAAATATTTCATACAACATAAGCATTCTTTACCATATTGAAATTGTCAACATTTCAAGAAGAAAAAATGAACGCTTACTATGGTGTGGAGAGTTTAGTGTTGGCCACAACCCACTCGTTTCAAATATATTTATTACGAAAACTTGATAACTCTTCATTGCCGTTTTATGAAAGTGAGGTGCCTTTTTAGCAATTTGAAAATAAAAATATCAATTTTTAAGTTGCCTGAGTTTGGTGTCACTTTGAAATATTTGACAGTTAAAAAAAATTGAGAAGCACTATTCACATATCCTTCAAAATCTAATGGGGTCTAAGCGAGTATTAGATATACATTTAAGCAAAATTTGAAAAGAATCGAATGAGTACTTTATCTTTAATCGATAAAGTAAAATAAACACGCATATACCTATACATTGTGATGAAACTTTCAGAATACAATCTCGGATCCATTCAGAATCAATCAAAAAAATACCCTTAAAAATTGTGAAATCATAACTCCCCACTATATCTCCTTGGGTTAGGAAGGAGTAAAAAAAACTGTAAAAAACCAAAATTACTGCAGTGTACACTGAACACCATGGAAAAGCTATCACACATTTTGTCAAACATAGACATATTTTTAAAAACGATGACATAAAAATATACAACAAGTCATCTAATTCGGTGAACTTCAAAATTTCGCAAAATTCATATTCTAACAACAGCACCCATCAATTTTGTCTAACAATGAACAGCTAAGAAAGAAAAATAAACAATAAGAAGCCAAGAGAATTACTAAACGAATTCAGAATTTCTCGCTGTCGTTAACAGACATCGTTTCGACGAAATAAATTATAATATATTTATTGATAAAAATAAGACTATAAGGAGAGCATAGTCGAGAAATTCGTATTTGGGTCAAGTCACAAAATTATATGAATTTCTAACTCTATATCTTAATAAAAATTTCCTTGAAGTTTCTTCGTAATAAGGAGATGAAGTTGCGGAGAATAGAAAAGTTTATCGCAGAACTCGTTGCAAAGATAAATTTCCCCGACATTATTCAAAAAGAATTTTCATAAAAGATTTGGTAAATGAACACTATGTCTCTCATGGTACCAGCTGCATTATCAAGATTAATATGACAGGATGAAGGATTTCATCCAAGTGATAATATAAATAGAAAAAAATACGCAATATAATTTGTGGTATGCCATGACACACAACTAAAAAATGTTTAAAATAGATGATATAAAAAATGTTCTTCCAAAATATATGTAATGCATCTAGTTCCGTGTATTTCAAAATAAATTCCGCGAAACTTTCAGAATTTGTGTATTACAGATGACAACGCATGTAAAAACTTTATTCATTTTATATTTATTTATTTATACAAACACTGATAACATTGCAATAATTATTGTATCTGCAATGCTCCACTGGGAAAAAAAACTGTACCGGGTCCAATGCATCTCGAGACAGTGACACTGTATTACTTGATGCCAACATCAATCGTATATAAAATGTGATAATATCACAAACAACAATGCATCTCAAGACAGAGACACTGTATTACTTGATGCCAACATCAATCGTATATAAAATGTGATAATATCACAAACAACAATGCATCTCGAGACAGTGACACTGTATTACTTGATGCCAACATCAATCGTATATAAAATGTGATAATATCACAAACAACAATGCATCTCAAGACAGAGACACTGTATTACTTGATGCCAACATCAATCGTATATAAAATGTGATAATATCACAAACAACAATGCATCTCAAGACAGAGACACTGTATTACTTGATGCCAACATCAATCGTATATAAAATGTGATAATATCACAAACAACAATGCATCTCAAGACAGAGACACTGTATTACTTGATGCCAACATCAATCGTATATAAAATGTGATAATATCACAAACAACAATGCATCTCAAGACACAGACACTGTATTACTTGATGCCAACATCAATCGTATATAAAATGTGATAATATCACAAACAACAATGCATCTCAAGACAGAGACACTGTATTACTTGATGCCAACATCAATCGTATATAAAATGTGATAATATTACTTGATGCCAACATCAATCGTATATAAAATGTGATAATATCACAAACAACAATGCATCTCAAGACAGAGACACTGTATTACTTGATGCCAACATCAATCGTATATAAAATGTGATAATATCACAAACAACAATGCATCTCGAGACAGTGACACTGTATTACTTGATGCCAACATCAATCGTATATAAAATGTGATAATATCACAAACAACAATGCATCTCAAGACAGAGACACTGTATTACTTGATGCCAACATCAATCGTATATAAAATGTGATAATATCACAAACAACAATGCATCTCAAGACAGAGACACTGTATTACTTGATGCCAACATCAATCGTATATAAAATGTGATAATATCACAAACAACAATGCATCTCAAGACAGAGACACTGTATTACTTGATGCCAACATCAATCGTATATAAAATGTGATAATATCACAAACAACAATGCATCTCAAGACAGAGACACTGTATTACTTGATGCCAACATCAATCGTATATAAAATGTGATAATATCACAAACAACAATGCATCTCGAGACAGTGACACTGTATTACTTGATGCCAACATCAATCGTATATAAAATGTGATAATATCACAAACAACAATGCATCTCAAGACAGAGACACTGTATTACTTGATGCCAACATCAATCGTATATAAAATGTGATAATATCACAAACAACAATGCATCTCGAGACAGTGACACTGTATTACTTGATGCCAACATCAATCGTATATAAAATGTGATAATATCACAAACAACAATGCATCTCAAGACAGAGACACTGTATTACTTGATGCCAACATCAATCGTATATAAAATGTGATAATATTACAAATAACAATGGAAACAAAAAAAAACATAAAATAAAAAAATTGCACTAATATATTTAGAGTAAAATAAAGTGGTGGAAAAGATAAAGGTATAGGGAATTACCTTGCCTCGATATTTTTTGTTCTGGTTCTGTATAAACTTTTCACCACATTCACAGCGTATAAAAGATTTGACGCTTCACTGAAGTTAATTAATTTAAGCGGATTTTGAAGATATAATTTTCATAAAGTGCGGTGTGTTTGTCAAGATGACAGTTGATATAATGAGAGAAATTTTATATGCAACAATACTTCTTTTTTGCATATAGCTGGCAGGTATGTAGGTAGGTTGTTTTTAGGCCGAGGTAAACTAGGATAGGAAAGGTGTGTGTGTGTGTGTGTGTGCTTGCGTGCGTGCGTGTGTGTGTGTGTGTGCGTGTGTGTGTGTGTGTGTGTGTGTGTGTGTGTGTGCGTGTGTACCCAACTTTGCCTAACCATAAAGTATGGGGTCGAAAGCTATGGGTGAAAAATCTCCTCTGCATAGTGTGTGCCTGATACTAAGAGCCATTCCTTTATTTTAGTTTTAAAAGCATGACTATTTTCCATTTGCTTAATTTTTTTCTCGAGCTTATTGAATGTTCTAGGAGCAATTGACTCCCAAAAACTTAATAACACAAAATTAGTGCAATTGTTTAAGTACCATTTTTGAATTAATTTTTATTTGTTATATAAACAACTGCGTTTGACATTATGTGTTTGACATTGGCTGTATGAATGTAAACATTCTACGAACTGAGGTGAAATATATATTTATTCTTCATTTCATATAAATAAAATATACATCCACAATGATAATTTGAATACAATACAACTTTTTTCTATACTTTTTTAACTTTTCTACGGACAATTCTTGGTAGAACTCCATTTCAAATTATACATAAATTTGGTAGGGTAAAATAAAACCAAAGTTTTCAGTTCTGAACTGAAAACTTTGGTTTTATTTTACCATACCAAATCTATTTATAATTTTCCTATACCTTTCTCAAAAAGCATTCAATGCGGAAAAAGACACATGTTATACAAAAAAAAAACACTACACACTATGAACTAGGAAAAAACGTTATTTTAATTAATCTTTATAATATATATAAAAATCTCGTGTCCAGATGTTCGTACACGTTAATCTCCGAAACTGCGCAACCGATTTCAATGAATTTTTCTTAATTTGTATGGTTGGTTGGTTGGAAAGGTGGCGATGGTATCGAGATATAAAACATTTATTTATATTTTTTAACGAAAAATTTTTTTTTTTTATTTCTCATCCAATAATACATACAACCACAAATTTAGACCTCCAATCTACAACTCCCCCAAGAATTTTATATGAAATAAAAGGGTCGTTATTCATTTTTAAGTCGTGTGAGCTTTTAATAGATGACGATGTGAACAAATATTGCAACTGTTTTAATATGAATATTATACGACACTCAAATATCGTTTTTTTTTTTGTAAAATACATACAATGAGGTCTATATAGATAGCGGTCTATGGCAGACAACGTCTGCTCGGGTCTACTAGTTAATAATCTAAAATTTTAATTAATAATAAAAACGTTAAAAACACAAGTTAAATTCACATTATTTTAATCAATCACATACAGAAACACATACCAGTTCCTTAAAAGCTTATTTCGAATGATATCGAATGTTTAAAACAAAAAAATGGTAGAAAATATGGAAAAATGGAAAAGAAAATACAAATGAAATACGGAATCCGAATAATTTACACGATATTATTCCACACACGAACCATTTCACAAATATTACCAATTTTTAAATACAAATTGTTAAATTGCCTCCATAAACAAAACATAAAACTGATAAAATAACAAATTATGTGCATACAATGTAAATGAAACATGATACACACATTAGCAAAAATTGTTTTTCTAATAAATATTCATAGAGACAACAAAAAATATTAAAATGAAATTTTCATATGCCTACATATATCACGGTATTAATAACGAATAACATGATGGATGGTTGCGAATTATCATTTTGTGAATTTTCATCGTGATAACAAATCATTTATTTCTGAGATTATCCTTCCCTCCACCATTGCAAGTGCGAGAGAAAAAAACGAGAACGGCAAAGAAAATCATAGAAATAAAATATTTAATATCATAATAATATAGAAAAAGGAGAAAACATTGTTTACCTTACTAGTTGCATGTACCACATGAGATCCAACTGTCGATAGCGATAGTATGTATAGTTGAAGAATAAGAATCAAACTATAAACCCATAAATCCAAATTATTAAAAATTTTAACACATCTCGGTATGTATGTCAAGATAGGACAGTATGGAGGTCAGTCCTCAATTTCTGCTCGGAATATGAAAACAGCATGATGGTTCTGTATGTATGTTTGGAGATTAAGTATCAAACTATTAAGTTTCTTTCATAATGTGTATAGGCGACTGTCATACAAATTGTATGAAGCGATGTCGTCACTAAATTCAATTTTTATAAAAATTGTTAAAAAAAAATTGAGATGTACTTCTAGAATATTATTTTTTTTTTATAGGAAATTAAATTATCTAGTTGGGATGTTTCGGCTTTTTTCGATATTTTTTTTAAAAAAAATGGAATTATAGGCAGTTAAACTCATAAATTTATCATAAAAAAATATTTTTCTTTAAATATGTTTATACCAATTTTCAGCGTTCTAGCTTTTATGGTTTATGATATATATGGAAAAATAAACCAAAAATTCAAAAGTTGATTACCCCTGACTGAAACAAAAATTCACATTTCTGATTATAACAGTTTTGTAGGCCTATAACTATTTATATATTCTGAAATTTTAGGCTTTGTGAATTCAGCGGATCAAAAGTTATAAGGGTGGACGGACAGACACACACAGCCACATAAAATGTTTTACTCCGAATTCTGAGTAACTCCATGTATGGGAACATATATGCTGCGAAGCCTCTAAGTTGGAGTTTTTAGCATGCAAAAAGTCCACTACGCCATACATATGTTCCTAGTATTCCTTATACGCGGGTATTGGCTAATACTTTGTCGATATGTTAAACCTTAAAACAATGGAAGATAATCTTTATAAAAAATCTTAATAAAACTATAAAATCCGATATTTTATATGTAGTATTGACTGTAAAAAATAAATGAATAATTTGTCCGAGAAGCAATAGTAAACAATAACATTGAAAAGTATTATAGTTAGATGCACGTGAGGGCTTACCCTTGTAACGATCAGACATTGTTTTTATTTTCAGTTGTATGTATGTACAATCTTGATGTTCATTACATTTGTATGTTATCCGAGAAGTGTTAGGTGCTGTAAAACTCTTTGTGAAAGTATTGAGCGATATGCTATGGCTTCTGTTCTTTGAATTTAATAATAATAATCAATAGACTGTTATTGAGGGGAGATTTCAAGTAACTGATCAATCAAGTTATATTTGTTTATTCACTGTGAGACTGTTAATTAAATATAAAATATTGTATAACTTTTAAGTTCCCTTATAAATAAAAAAATAAAATATATTATTTATAACATACACTTAACGTAGTTTACACCACTTAACTATGAGTACTAACTTCTACCGGTTTCAAAAACTTTAAATGTTTTCTTCGTCAGGAAGACTTACGTACTCTTCCTGACGAAGAAAACATTTAAAGTTTTTGAAACCGGTAGAAGTTAGTACTCATAGTTAAGTGGTGTAAATTACGTTGTGTATATTATAAATAATTTATAATGTCGCCACAAAGTTATTTTCCTAACATTAACGAAATAAAATATAGTAACACTTGGCCGACCGCCGCGGCACAGTTGGTAAGCCGTTCGGTTTCTGTGCGGGCGTCCTGGGTTCGATTCCCAGCAGAGGAGAAATTTATTTAAATTTATTTCTCACGCAAATATTGCTTCTCTGGGCTGGAAACACTGGTTAGTTGGAAGAAATTGCCATACGGCAATAAACTCGCCACTTGCGCAGGGCGCAAGGAAGTGTTCATTATTATTATTATTATTATTACTTCTTAATTATGAACTACACTGGTTGAAGTTCAGAATGAATAGATTATAAGGTATGCTCGATGGTCTATAATTCTTTAAACTCTGAATGATTTGGGTACACCATTACATTCAAGAACTGTAGCAAAATATTGACATCTACATAACACTGATGTCTTCTGGACCACAGATAACCAATTCTTTAAACAAATTGAATTGTCACTGCTGCGGTTTACTTTATAAACGGATCTTTCAAGCAGAAGAAATTGTTCCTGACATGCATGGAACTGAGACCATTGACAATTTCAGTAAATTATTTAAAAATATATACTTCGTTTTCTAGAGCCAAACTCTTGGTGTTGTTAAAACCCTTAGAGCTATCTTATTTCATTAAACGACGCTTTTTAATTTTTCAATTATTATAGCTTATTATCATTTTGTTCTAAGTATTCTATTTGAGAAACATAATTTGAAAATTAATTCATCCGAGATATTGCATAAATGTTTAAAATCTCAAATCTTTGGACGCTGTTCAAACGAACTTTTTGTTTCCATTAAACGTTCATTAAGATATAGCCTCAAATTGTTTGCAGCCAGAAAACTTCCACATCAATTAAAATCTCCTTTATTAAGACTTTGTATATATTTAAGCAATGGAGGGTTTCAAGCGTCAAAGAGATTTTCTAGGGATAATTGCTGTCAGTCATATGTAGCAGCAATAAAAAGAGTATATAGTATACATTTGTCGGCCTCCGTGGCTCAGTTGTTTAGGTATCTGTCTGCTGAAACAAAGGTACCGGGTTCGATTCATCTGGATCTAGATCTGTCAGACGATTAATATCGTAAGTCTCCAGAATGTGACAACTTGTTATTGGGTACGAGTCAAGGGGAAGGGTAAGGCAATGTAGGCGAGTGAAATGCAAACTTTGAAACTATTGTATGAGAATATACGTTTTTAAAGATAACAATCGTATGCGCCCGAGTAAGTGAATTTAAATCGAGCGTTACATAAAATACGTCTTATTCGATTTTACAAAAAAGTACATTATGAAACATTATGAAAAAGTACAAAAAAATGAAAAAAAGTGTATCGGGCCAATGTAGGTATAGACAAATAATGAGAGAATAATAGATATTTTTGTTGAAGACGTAACTTTTAAGAGTACGGCGTAATGAGCATCCAAAAAGTACCTTGGAGCCTATCCCGTCACCTTAATTAATATTTGACATAGTTTCAGTTAGTTGCCCGAGAAGCAATAAAAAAATTAAAAATTGCTGAGGAACAATTTAGATGGGTAGTGGCAGAGCGGTAAGCGCGCTGGGTTTGAAATCCAGTGGTCGCGACTAGCGAGTTCGAATCCTGCAACGACCGATTTCGTTCATCTATAGCACAAGCATTAAAGCTTAATTTAGGGAACGTTTGAGGATGTATATGTACTTGTTTCAAGGATATATTCATTCTTTTCTATTAAAAAAAACAAGTAGAAGTGTATGAGACGAAACGTGGAGTGAACAAAGTGACAAACGCTCGAAGCGAGATTATGGTGTACGGTTCTCCCTCCATTCGTGGAAGCCTGGGCGTTACTGATGTACATAGTAGGATAGTTGAGATGGAACGGCCACGTCGCAATATCCATGGATCTTCCTCTACCTACATCCAGAGGAAGACCAAAAAATTCCTGGATCGCACAAAGACAAAACCAATTACAGTGACTTGGCCTAGATGACATTGAACAGGACAGAAGGACCTATAATTTGAGGACGAGGAGAGCTGACCCTAACTGTCGGCACAGACAAAGAGTTGGGATATAGCAAGGGAGAAGATAAAGAAGATTCTCTCTCCCTACCCTAAATAGGGCAATGGCGTGATGATATGTAATTGTTTTTATTTAATTTTGTGATCCTCTTAAATCCGCACTCTGGGTCATATTTTGCATCTAAGTTGGTACTTACTTACTTATCGAGTCCGGAACTCAGATTTTGCCACTCCAATGTGTGGCGGCGGAAATCGCCCTGTCGGTAAGTTTAATCAGGTCGTCCATGTGGCAACCCTCGTTCAATTCTGGGCAGGACAGCAGATGGTCGTCATCCTGCACTGCCCCACAATCACAGAAGGTATCATCCTCCGTCGAGAAGCCCCACCTGTGCAGGTTGCTCTTGCAGCCACTCACACCCACCCTCAGCCTGTTCAGTGTCTTCCATATTGGGAATGGCAGGCAGTGCGCCATATTCGCCTTCTCGCTTGTGTCCATCCATGCAGAGATTGGGTCGTCCATCCACAACTCCTCTCGGCGTTGCTTCTGGGAGGTCTGCAGGTCGGCTGTGGACTTTAGGAAGCTATTCCTTGACTTGAGGCGAGGGTTTGGTGCTTTATGTTCATAGAGTGGGTGTCTTGGGTCGTGTATCTGCTTATGCCTCTCCGCATCTGCTGCCACTCTTCTTCTGATGTTAGGGGGTGCTATGCCTATTATGGGATACAATTTGTTTTTGGCTGTGGGTCTAAGACATCCTGATATAATTCGTGCCATTTCATTAACTGCAACATCCACTTGGTTGGCATGAGCTGATCCAAACCATACAGGGCAAGCATATTCGGCGGCAGAGAGGCACAGTCCCAGAGCAGAAGTGCGCAAGAGCTCAGGGCATGCTCCCCAAGTTGATCCGACAAGCTTTCTCAAGATATTATTTCTGGCGGAGACCTTCTGTTTCGTGTTTAGGCAGTGCTGCTTGTAAGTCAGAGATCGATCCAGTGTCACTCCCAGATACTTTGGTGCGTGGCAGTTTTCGAGTTCCTCATTTCTCCAGTTGACTCGTAACCCTCGACCCGCCTCTCTATTTTTCAAGTGGAAGGCGCATAGTTGTGTTTTTTTTGGGGTTGGGTTTTAGGTGGTTTGCATCGTAGTATTCACCCAATTCAGTGAGTGTTGACGTAAGTCTATCCTCTACCTCATGAAATGATTTCCCCTGTGCTGCCACGGCGGTGTCATCGGCATATATGAATTGGCGTGTTCTGTTTGGTCTTGGTTGATCATTTGTATATATGTTAAACAGTAGAGGCGCCAAGACACTACCCTGAGGAAGTCCATTCTTCTGCATCCTCCAGCGGCTGTCCTTCCCCTGCAGCGTGACATAGAACCGTCTATTGCTCAACAAAGTTCCAATTACTGAGGTGAGTTTGAAGTCTCTCGAGATCCCGTATACTTTGTGTAACAATTTCCTGTGATTGACTGTATCATAGGCAGCAGTTAGGTCAATGAACGCTACTCCTGTAATTTTGCCTTCCTCGAAACCGTCCTCGATGTGCTGTGTCAAGTTAAGGATTTGTCCCGTACATGATTTCCCAGGCCTAAACCCTGCTTGTTCGTTTATCAGGTGTGGGTCCAGAGTGTGACCAACTCTGTTTAGGATCAGTCTTTCAAAAACTTTACTGAGGTGGCACAGCAGAGATACAGGTCTAAAGTTTTTTGGTTCGTTGGGCTCCTTGCCCGGTTTGAGAAGTGCTGTGATTCGGGCTTTCCTCCACATTTTTGGTATTTTTAGACTGGTCACACAATTATTCATTAAGTTCAGGATCCATACAAGAGTTTTATTGCCAAAATGCTTGACTTGCTCTACCCTTATATCATCGAGCCCAGCTGCTTTGTTGGTTTTTAGGCAGGCGACTGCATCTTTAAGTTCGGAGTCGGAGAATGGTGATTCAAGTGAATTGTTTTCTGACTCTATATTACGTATGATTTTTTCGGTACTCGTTTTTTGTTTTGTTTTCCCGTTCAGCAACAGTTGATGGGCTATCTGATTTGGGGTAACTATGTATGGGTTAGGAGTTTGCACTGCTGGATCATTGCTAATGTTCTTTATTACCTTCCATGCTCTCCTACTGTTTTGTTTCATATCCAGGTTTTCAATGAGGTTATTCCATTTCTCTCTTCTTGATTGGGAGATAGATTGTAACAGTTCTTCACCAGTTTGTAGAGTCATTTCTGAGAATGGGTTATCATTGAACAGTGCTTTGTACTTTTCAAGCAAGGATTTTGTGTCATCAGAAAGCCCAGGTAGATATTCTGTTCTACATCCTCTTGGTATATGTTTCCTTGACACCCTTTGCACCAGTTCGACAAAGCTTTCATACATTTCAGGTTTAGGCTCTAAATTTTGAACTAGATTATCCAATTCTGCACTAAAGTTGTTCCAATTGGCCTTTTTGAAGTTAAATTGCCTTCTGAGCGGCGTTATGGTTGGTCTTATCATTGGGACAATTGTGCAAGTTATTGGTCGGTGTTGTGTCCGAGGGATTGGGTCTTCCACTTGTTTTGAGCATTGTGATATTATCTTTTCGCTCACGAAGATATTATCCGGGTTGTAACCCTTCCTCCAACGAGCACTATTGAAGGATGCAGGAAGTTTTGGATGGTGGACCAATTGTAGCCGTTCGCTCTCAGCCCACTTTTCAAGTTCTATGCCATTCTCATCAGTTTGTTTGTATCCCCAAGCGGTACTGTGGCAGTTAAAGTCCCCTATGATTATTCTTGCATGATGATTTTTGAAATTTGTGGGTTCTGTGAATATGAATTTGGAGTTCGGTGGTTTGTATATGGAAGTTAGTGTACAGTTTGCGAAAGTTACAGTTAAAATTTCGATATTTTCCACATCTGTGTATGCAACTGATTGAATTGTGAGTCCCGGTTTAATAAAGATTGCGCTGCCATATTTTTCGTGTGGTCTTTCGAGAATTAAGTTCATGCCCTTTATTTTTGGTTTGGGGGAGTAAGAAAGGGGCCTCCACGAAGATTGCTAAAAAGACCGATAAGGAAAAACCAAAGATAACGACAATGAAAAAAAAAGGAAAAAGCAATCGGGCACTCCCTGGAAACGACAATTGTCGGCGAACCCTTTCACTACCGGACAGCCACTCTACCAGTCCACCCAAAAGGCCCTTTTCAGGGCCAATCATGACCATATCGATAAACATCGAGGGACTTAGCGACGACAAAGAGACCATACTATCTAAGTTGGTAGAGAAACAAGACATACGAGGAAATAAATTAACTATATTCTTATACTTTGACTGTAGCGGACTTATTGAGGCAATAATGGTTTAAATTACGTCGATATTTCTACTTGAGATTAATTATAATTGTTTACGTAGATAGTAATTTAGAGTAAAGCTGAGTGTACACGGTTAATTAATTGTTATGATATATATGCACAGTTCTCTATTCACTGCTTCAGGTGTATTAATAAAGTATGTTTAACATTCATATACCGTAGTTGACACTTATTATAGTCTGATAATATAGTTACACAAGTATTGTAACCTGTTCATGGTTAATATAAAGAGAACCAAGGTCGAAAGAAATTACATAATTTAAGTTTACGGCACAGTGGCGTAACTACTATCTATTTATTTAAATTATTAATAATAATTGGTAAATAATACAATTAGTTTTTATGTTTCACTTTTATTTACGACCACTGGGGATAAGCTGACCATCATCAGAATATTACAAGAGATAATCCATCAATCCCGAAGAAAATAATTTAATAATAGTAACTGAAAAGTCTTACGAACGGGAAAAAAAAAACGCTTGTACACATATAAATCATCATGGTTAATATATGTCCGGCATCTATGTAAATTTGTATTCAGCTATAAAGAAATTTCTTCCAACCAAAATTGGTTACAATAGTACCTATGTACTATTTTTTCAAAACAACATCGAGAAAAAAATAAACTTAATATAGTAAATAATACTTAGTATGCAAATTAATATAGTGAATAATACTTAATAAGCAAATTTAAACACAAACGAAGTAAAACGTAAAAAAAACTAAGGACTTTCTTTTCATATTTAAATATAAAGAGTTTATCAACGAAAAAAAATCGTTAGTGATTCAAATTTTTATATTGTTACAAATTTTAATCGCAAAAATATCATGTTCAAGCAAGAAAATAAACGTGAACAAAAAAGAGTTTTCTAGTAGCAAAATAAAGTTCAGCAGGGGGGGAGCTTTTAAAATCTTTTCATGCTGGCCAATAGTTACGCCACTGATTTACGGTGGAACTTAATAATGTTATTTGTATTGAATAACAGTTAATGCATAAAGCGACGTGTTGATACACACAATATACAGCTAGCTTTTTATTTCGTATTGTAAACGATTTCTTATAATATGCTCTACAAGTGGTAATTTTATTGCGAAATGCAGTTTCTACTGCAATTTATCGGCAATTGCATTGCCAGATATTATGTTGAAAAAATATTTCTATTTTGCCAAGACGCCAGAAATATTTTTACAAAACCTAAGATTCACAAGAGGGGCGTTTTGGTATTTTGCGAATTTGGATTCCCTGTCAAAAGTTCATCATAAACTCCATTATTTCTACTTTCTTTTTCAACATAACTTCAATCATCACGTTCAGATTTACTTTCAACTGTAAAATAACATAGGTACCTACTTTAAATAAAAGCACAGTAGTTCAATTAAAAAAACGCACTTAATATTCAATCTATATGATTTCAATAAATTTACTTACCAGACGGCAACAGGAACAGCGACTGTAGCAGCAGCCGAGTGATTCAATCTGAAAAAAAAAAGAAAACAAAGACTTAGGACAAGAATAAATTATTGTAAGGGTGGAATTTCATTAAGTTGTAATTTGAACAAATTAATAGTCCTAATGGATGGAGTTGCCATGTTGTAGGATAGATTAAGACCTTAAATATTTCCCCAATTTCCTCGATTTACTCAACTAAGCTCCTCGATGGGATATTGAAAATATGGAATCTCAATAATCGCTCACTTAAAGTAATTGAATTCAATACTAGCACAATATAAATTTTGGGTAAATGGAGACATGGAATATTTTTTTCGAAGCAAAGGAGAATGCTTGGAATAATGTCGAAATCCATAAAAATGTACCCATATCATACAAAATCGGGAATTCAATTCGATATCATTATATTGATACACATGGTATAGTGCTATTTTTTTTATCATAATCATGTTTTATTCCTACGAACTGAGTTGTATAGAGTTCAGAAACACGTCTAAGTAAAATTGATTAGGAAACAGGAAATTGAGGAAATTCAGGGACACCAACCATGCCTGCTATTTCTAGTCATCACTTTATAATGTAGCTCAAAGAATGTTTTTTCGCGCGTTTGACGTTTTGGTTGGCAACATATTTCAGTTTTCCTTACATTTCAACACATCCTAGATAACTGTTCTCTAAACCTTTATAAGCAAAGTTTTTTTTCGACAAATAAATCCGAAAACAATTCACATTAGTCGTAATTCTCTATAGAAAAACGATGTGGTCTGCCCACCAAAACGTCAAAAATCCCCCGGAAAATGCCTCACTTCGATTCATACCAAATTTGCAAACTAAGACATCTAAGTATATTATAATAACTAGAATTGGGGTGAACACGTTTAATTTATTTTAAAAGTTTTAAAAAATCAAAACTACAAAGGAACGGGGCATAATAAAAATAAACTAAAAGTACTTATTTGAAGAAATAACATACATAAAAGACAAGCTAAGTTGCAAAAAGTACGAATGTTTGCAATGAAAAATGCGAAAATCTTATATTATTTTTTCTCACTACACAGAAGGATGGAAATAGTTCTGGTATTTCTTGAAGATACGGTAGATAATTACTCGCAACCAAGTTGCCGACGATAAGATAGTTTATACTCTTAACATAAAATGGTATAAGAAATAGCCATGATGCTGTTAAAGAATGTACCACGGATAAGATTATCCGCTATAAGTAGCGTTGCCAACATTGAACTAGTTTGTTCTATTACCCTAAGTTTTAATGGCGTCTTATGAGAAATGGTAACCCGTTGTGTCAATAGACTGCAGATAAAGCTGATGTACGCCAAGATCTAAGTAGTAATGCGTTAGTTAATTATACGTAATAGGTAAGTGAAAAACACTTAACAAGACAAAGTATAGACAATAATTAAAACCATATAAAATTTCGCAATGAAAATAATTCAAGCACAAGGTTTCCTTATATTCGGGGAGAATTACAAATTTTAAAATCGAGATATCTTTTTTTTTATAAACTTATTTACTTGTTTCGCATTCAATTGCTAAGGTAAAAAAAATTGCAATAAGTTCATGTTACATATTGTGAATAATGATCATAATAATGTACCTACACATTAAATAACACTTCTATTGTATTTTCACAAATTCAGTCTTTTATGAATTTGTAAATTTCTGTATATATAATTTGTACACTGCCGGGCGCATACCTAACAAAACAGCAAATTCTTCTAACCAAGCAGAGTAAATGTTAAAAATACAATAGTTACAGTGTATACTATGGCAATAAGGTAATCAAATAACAAAAATATAAAGAAAATAAAGATTACAGAAGAAAAAGTATAAAAGACGAATAAGATCGAATATAAAAACAGTTCATAACAATGAAAAGGAAACAAAAGTAAAGGGAGAAGAAAAGGAAGAAGTATTAGTAATATATTACTTAAAAAAAAAAGAAAATATATTTAGTGATTCTAGAGTTTTTGTGAACTACTAACAACTGAACAAAAACTATAATTTATTGTTATTCAATCCTTATTAATAATTTTCTTTACTTATTTTATTTAATATTTATATAACACTGTTTTTGCTTTCAATGTGGATTTGTAAGGGACTTATTATGTTTCGAATCAAATCAGAATGTCAAGTTGTTCCGGTTCCATGGGTTCGATTACCGACGAGATTACCAGAAGTAAGATCTGGGCTGTAAACATTGGTAAAATATAAGAAATTTCCATTTAGTTATTAACACTTGCACAGGGTGATATGCAATTAATATTTATTATTATTATTATTTGACTAAATCTGATCTTAGCTTTAACTTTTGATAGAACTTGGTTTACTGTGGTTTCCAAAGATTTAAATAAACTAGGGGCAACAAAATGCTGGCTGGGCTATCCTGTAGGTACTTACAGTGTATCTGTATATGTGGGTGGGTGTGTTTGTGTGTGGTTAGAAGTAATTAAGAGAGAAGATCCATTAGGAAAGGACTGAGAGAGAGTAGAAGTATAACAATACATTTGGGTACAGCTGTAGAAGTTTAGGGAAACCAGCCCAGCCCAGCCCTGTCAATAATATATAACCGTAAATAATTTGGTTGTGTTAGATATGTATATAATGGAAAACATTTTCATCCACAACGAATTTATATGTTGCTATAAATTAATCATTAGCCACTTCGCAGATGGGTTTCTATCAAACAAAATACTAAAATAAACATATGAACGATATTATGAAAAAAAAGTACAAGGGACATGTATGGAATTATACAAGAACGTGTAGATTTTAGATGATTAGATATAGGATTGATTAAATGTAATTATTGCTATGGAGGGAGTAGATTTTGTGGCATATATCAAAATAATTGATTTTATTCTAGATTCCAATGTAATAATCGAATTAAAAGTTATTAATTATTTTTTTAATTGATGAAAAATAAGTGTTTTGAATAAACTAGATTCCTTCAGAAAGTTCTTATACTTACTTAATAGGTTATTACTAGTTGCATATAACACATGAAATCCAACTGTCGATGGCGATAGGCGATAGTATGCATAATTGAAGAATACGTACCAAACTATAAACACGTAAACACTATTTAATAAATATTTTAAGATATTTTATTTTCTATACAAAACATGGTGGTATATACCTAATATAAGTCAGGGTAGGATAGTATGGAGGTCAGTCTGTTTTTCCTACCCAGAATATGAAATCAGTATGATGTATGTTTGTAGATTAAGTAGGTATAAAATTATTGAGTGAGATATTGTGTAGTGTTTACTGCCTTACAAATTGTATGAAACGATGTCGTCACTTAATTCTTTTTTTATCAACATCGTTAAAAAAAGTTTGAGATTTAGGTACTACTACAATGTTAAAATGTTTTATAGCAAATTAATTTATCTAGTTTGGGTGTTTCTGCTTTTTTCGATATTTTTAAAAAATTTGGAATATAGGCAGTTAAACACAACATTAAAAAAATGTTTTTCTTAGTAAAAATGTTTTAGAAACTCTGTAATTTTTTTGTAAAAACAAATTTGACATTTTGTGTTTGTCTATATTTATACCAATATTCAGGGTTCTAGCTTACATGGTTTTTGAGATATATGGAAAAATAAAGTAAAAATTCAATTGTTTATAACCCCTGATTAGAACAAAAATTTAAAATTCTGAGTATAAATATTTTTTAGGCCTATAACTTTCTATATTTTCTGAAATTTTAGGCTCTGTGTATTCAGCGGATCAGAAGTTATAAGGCACACACACTGACAAACTAAATGTTCTACTTTAAATCCTGAGTAAATCCATGTATGGAACATATATGCTGCGATACCTCAAAGTTGGTGTTTTTTGACTTCAAAGTTGGATAAACCGTGAAAAATATAGACCCTGAATACAAATCTCGCGTATCTTGGCTTGATATTTTGCCGATATGTTAAGAGAAATAAATTCTCTTAAACAACAAGAAAACATAAAAACAAAAAGTAAAATATTTAGAAGATTATATATTTTATTTATGAAATATATGCCAACGATGTTGTAGTAAAAACTTGTATTTGACAAGTCTTGTAAGGTATTTTACCATCAAATTTAAATGAAGGTGATAATGTTTAGCAATGATATTGTAAAATAAATTGGATCACAAACGGAGCTCTTTTCATTTAAAATAATTAAATATACGAAGGTTTGTCTGTTTTGTATTTTGTTGAAATAATATAAAAGCACATCTTGAAAATAATACGTAGTTGTAGTATGCTACAGTACGCCGGATGCTGATAAATGAATCATACGTGTACTAAGAATACTCTCATTCTGTAGAGTACGCGACGTGCTTAGCTTAAGAGCCGTATCATATTGGGGACACATACTGAATCCAACGAAAATAACCAAACAAAGATGGCATATTATACAATATTCCTTTTATGACAAACAAGTTTTGACATTACCAATTTCTTATTTTGTTATAGACTAGTATAAGCTAACAATACAACGATTGAACTATCGAGAGCCAAATTTGTCATACTTGTGAACTGGCTTTTCATTATGGAATATAATATTATATATCATATCGCGAGATATAAATTATATCCCACAATGGGTCTTCACACTGTGAGATCGCTCGATCGACCGAATAAAATATTTATAGTTTGTGACGTTATTTATATTATATCTCGGTGTAAACAGTTCTATTCAAAAGTACGGTGAGCGATATAAATTGAAAGTGAAAAGTCATTTTTGATACAAATATTTTTTATGTTGTTTTCTAGGTTTAAAAGAATAAGAAAACATTGATTTTTTATTTGTAAATTTATACCGTATATGTATATGGTATGGCACAATGGTATTCCACAGTACCTAAGTAATGTTTCTATTTTAGGTTGGCAACTTAGATCGAAACATTAAGCATTTTTATATGGCATCTCAAAATGGCTAGGCTATGGGATATTTTCGTACATGCGAAAGCATACTGGAATGCTAATGCGGTTCACATGTTAAAATCTGCATACTAGGGTTATTTTTATTCGTAATGAATTCTCCGCAATTTATTATTCTAAATTTGGAAACTGGCTGCCCCGATATGGAGACCAAAAACGTTGTTTTCAAATGTTTACATTAGCAAATTATATTCCCAATGAAGATGACATGCACGTTTTATTTACGCCTGCAAGTTTCACACGCCATGGAATGCCGTATACATATTGCTTGGTTGACTTGTTGAGACTCTTCTTCTATGGTCTCATGACTGAGAAAAGCGGCTGCAATCAGTCACTCGATGAATGTTATACCTTCATGTAGAACGATCTTCAACAATAAATTGAGTACACTATAGCAGACTTGACTGAGCACTGTATCTTCTACCATCCCCGCATCGACGAGGTTCAAAGTAATCAGGGGGACCTTCTGGGAGAAAATGTGTCGTTAACAGATTGACGACAGACAATCCTTTGTTTATATTTCTTTTAATATTATATACAGGTACATCGATTTTCATTGCAAGCCATGTTATTTGTCATATTCTTCACAAACCCCTCAACTTGAAGACATCCATATTCTTTAACTGATTCTCTCACAGTTCATGTCTCTACATCATTTAAGAAGATCAAGAAGTCAAGTTTTGTTGTTTTCGATAGAAGATGCGAAGGCTGGTACAAATAGACTTAGAGAAGAAAAAATCTAGCAAATATTAAAAAATACATTTTACCAATTAAAATAATTGAAGTGACCTTTGACGTCTATTAAAGTCTTGCCACTTTCACCAACACCTGCTCCACAGATGGTAGAGGTAATTGGCTTCTATGCAGAAGTGAATTCAACTCATTACAGCAGAAGTAGCATATGTCACGATGCTCACATACTCTTAACAGGTAGTGGTAGAAATGAGTAAAAAACATAGGAGTTTTACACTATACAAGAACTTCTGAAATAAATGCGTTTCATAACCGCAATACAAGCACACTAGAAACGTTTAAATAAATACTGTGCCTTTTTCTCAGAAGATTTTTATAGATCCTATTAATTCCAAAGATCTTTGCTCATATTATGTAAAATCAATGTCATTTCATAGATAAATACGATATAAAAAGTCACAAAACTAAAAAAAAATCATGGATATATAACATCGGTTTGAAACAAATAAATAACATTATAACACCAAATCAAACATAATTGTCGGCCTTCATGGTCGAGTTGGTTAGATATCGCACTGCTGAGCCAAAGGTCTCGAGTTCGATTCCCAGTGGTGACACAGGTTTTAATTGTGTTTTCAGTCTGGATTTGTGAGACGATAAATATCGTAAGTCTCCAGAATGCGGCAACGTGTTATTTGGTGGGTGTTAAATAAATATTTGACATAGTGCCTGTTAGTTGCCCGAGAATCAATATATTAAAAAATAAACTCCTACATTTATAACAATATACTTTATTATTTAATCTAAAAACAATTTACACTCTAAATCCGCAAATGGTCAAATGAACACCTCAGCACAGGACTTCCTAGTGAGGTGTTCATTGTACCATCACAATTAGTAACATGCATACACACAATTATTCACACACAATATTTCAAAAATGTCATTGCATTGTAATTATTTATGTTAATTAATAAATAAATAAACTTGCCCATCTCGAGAGTTTTACTGTCAGTATGTTCAGAATGTTTACTGTCAGTGTGTGCAGAGCGTATGGTGGTGAACATAAAAAATATTTACGAAAATTTAAGAAAGTCCAAAACAATGCAGCTACTGTCCTATCACATCACCTCTGACATTTTTTTGTTATAGGTACGACTTATAAAACCCCATAATATTGAACAAGAACAGAATTTCATAAGATTTTCTTGGAATACTTTTGCGATTCGATTCATTTATGTAAGAATCAAATCTTGATTCATTAATCAATACATGCCAAAAATAATAACCTAGTTCACCTAGTTAATCAAATATAATATACATAATTTCGAAATGATCTAGATACGATTTTTATTCGCATATATTTAACTATACACACAGGTAAGTACAGGTAAAAATATTTGACTCATGCATCCTGCCTGTTCTCACGTATGACACAGAAACGCTAGTCCCAACGACGCGAATTGTGTAAAAGGCATGGAGATAAAGATGCTGGGCATTTCATTGCGAGATCAGAAAACTAATAAATAGATAAGAGAGGAAACCAAAGTTGTGGACGTAGCTGAAACTTCTGAAAGGACGGCTACCCTAAAGTGGAGCTGGGCAGGTCGTATTGCCAGATGTACTGACCAACGATGGACAAAAAAACTCCTAGAATGGCAACCTAGAACAGGAAGAAAGAGTGTGGGAAGACCACATCCTAGATGGTCGGATGACATCAGAAATACTGTGGGAGTAAATTGGATGCAGTGTGCCCGGAATAGAGACATGTAGAAAAGCAAGAGGAAGGCCTATGTCCAACGATGGATTGAAAACGGCTGAGGAAGAAGAAGAAGTACCTACATATATCGTAAGAGAAAAACATCAATAATCTATGCATCCTGCGAAATAGTTCAGATTATTGCCAAATATAAATTTATTCCAACCTACCAACGATTCTCGAGATGCCAGAATTGGATGACAATAGGTAATAATTTTAATTGAATATTTTTATATATTTCAGGACACCGGCACGAAAATCATACGACTTACCACTATGCCACAATTCTACAGTACGATGTGCAGTAAAAATGTTGCATTTATAAAAGTAGAATACTGCGATGAAGAATTTGTGATTACATATAGTGCTAATGAGACGCTCGCAACTTGAAAATGCTTGATGAATTCTCAGAAACGATATAGAGAAGACTTATTTCTTAGAAAGAAGAATAATTAAAGATCATACACCCTGAAAGAAGTGAAGCTAAATGTTCAAGAGAGTGCACATAATCTTAGATCGGTGTGTTTAATATGCTGCTTGGCTAATCAAATGTAATTCACAAGTCAAGACGACTCAAACTTTAAAATTTCAACATGAAAAATATATCAGCATACCTACAGATATGTAGGTGATCCATGATGTTATAAGTCTTCTATATTTACCTACAAAATAAGTGTCTTCAAAGAAAATAATGCTAATATTTATTATATACATACATAAATACCATCGCGTCATGTCCCTTTCGGGGTAACCAGAAGGAACTGAGCGCCATAGTCTTCTATTTTTGCACACATTCCTTGCTTCCTTTACATCCACGCATCGTCTTATACATGCTCGTCGATTGTGAGAATATTATTCACATGGTCATGTCATCCCTTTCTGGGGCGACCCCTGCTATTCACTCCATCTCTTACACCCATGTATATTTTTTTGGTCAGTCGTTCATCGTTCATTCTTCCAATATGTCCATACCACCACAAGGAATTCACTTTCATTTTACTTATAGTATCTTGCATTATCTCCTTAGGTCCTTATTTTTTTTATTCTATGTATCATATTATATCGTTCTATTACATACTCAACATAATGATCTAATTTCTATAGCATTTATTCTACTCTCAAAGTAGGCACTACAATTCAATTATGTACGGCAATTTTGGCATCCTTTGAGATGCTTGGATCGGACATTACTTGTCTGAGTGCTCCGTTTATTCTATTACCTGTCATAACTCTTCTTTCAATACCTTTATCAGGTTTTCCATTCCGTTCAAACATACTCCCCAAGTATAAATATTCCTCAACTTGTTCTAGCCATTCGTTCTCTACTTTTATCATACATGCAGTCAGACTTTCAGTTTTTTCGAAGTCCAATATCTTAGATATACTCACATTCATTCTCAGTCCGTTCTGCATGCATACTTCACATGCATTTACACTTTATTTACTAAATACTGTAACTCATTCGCGCAATCAATAGTGTATTTATTATAGATTTATCTAAATTAGGGCATACATAAATATCATTACGCCTTGTACCTAAAAAAAGGAACTGTTTGCCACATTATTCTACCGGACAAGTAATCATCGTCTCTTCTACATACATTATGTATTGTCTCATATAAAAGGTCCGTCTATTATTCAAGCTTCTATCTTTCAGCCAATTGTTGCATCGTCTCATACATGTCCTTTTTGATTCAACCTCTATACGTGCCTGTCTTTCAGTATATCGTTCACATCTTCTTCTTTCTTAGCATTCCCTCTACTGATGTCTCTATCATGAGTCTATCTTGTCCACCATCTTCCTGTGATGGGGATGAGGTCATCTGACTGTCTTTTCTAACTATTACCATATTTGATCATCGTTTTGACATGGTCAAGCCATATTTTTCTTCGTAAGTCTCTGGTTCCATTTCTGTCAATTTCGTTTTCTTGGCCCAATGTTTTTCATTCATTCTTAGCATGAGGCGAAAACATCCTAATAAAATCTATGTTGGAAATCACGGGTTCAATTGAAGCAACCCTGATTTAATTAATAATTGATAAGGTAACTCAATGAAAGACATCATTAATAAACGTTGCTCAGTAGAATTCAAAGATTACAATCAACAACCGATGTTAGGTTAGGTTAGATGTTAAGTTTTATACTAATTTATGTTTGGGTTAGTGTTTAACTAATATTTTTGTCATAGTACCTGTGAGTTGTCTGAGAAACTATAAAAAAATCCTTTATATCCAAATTATAATCATTACATAGAAGAGGTATAAATGATGTGACTAAAAAACAAGCTTTTGTTTATGTGTACACAGGTGCTTTAGAAAAATAAGTAGAGAGGTAAAACTTAAGACGGCACAAGTTTTTTACTAGAGCGTATAAGAAGCCAGATGACACAAGAAAAAAAAGGGTTTTGAAATAAATTAGGGAAAAGGTTTGTAAACGTAAGAAACATATGGGATGAAAAATGACGAAACATTGGCACCTGACGTTTTTATTCCTATTTCTAAAAATATTTTTTCAATTATTAATATTATGTCAATTTTGACTATTACCGCCTTATATGGAAAAAATAGTCTTTACAATTTTGAAGTTCAGAAGTCGGCGGGATTGTAGACTGCCTCAGACTAACCTGGAAGGTACCTAAACAAAATAGTATTTATTAGAAAGGTTTTTAATTAGCAGAATGTGTGAAGGATTCATATAGTAGATTCATATGCTTTTCGTCGCCTTGGTGTTGAATACATAAAGGATTCTTCTTCTGGTGCCCTGTAAGGAACCCTCGACGTTGGCGATCAATCTGGCGAATCCCTCTCTGTCCTGTGCTGCCCGTAATAACTTTTCCACAGTTCTGAAGCCCGTACATTCCCTGATATTACGCAGCCAGGACATCTTTATCTTTTCAGACCCTCGGCGACCGTCTATCTTGCCCTCCAGTATTAATTGGAGAAAGTGGTATTTTTCTCCCCTCATCATATGGCCCAGAAAAGGGATCTTGCGTACCTTTATTGTAGACAGGAGTTGCCTAGTTGTCCTGGCTCGACAAGACTTCTGAATTTGTAACCAGATCTGTCCAAGGGATTTCGAACATTCTGCGATGTAACCACATCTCAAAAACTTCCGACCTATTCACGTTTTTAACCTTCAGCGTCCAAATCTCACAGCCAAATAACAACACAGACCATACACAGTATTTTATCATCCTCTGTCTTAGGTCCATATTGAAGTTTTCGTTGCAGAATAATTCTACACCTGATTTTCATATCTGGATCAAGGGTCTCACGTCGACCAAATGTCATCCAATTTGTTTTGGCTACATTTACAGAAAGGCCCAACTGTTCAAATACATTGACATTGTTTAGCACCCCCTGGAGATCAGAAATAGAGTCCGTCAGTATTATAGTATCTTCGGTGTACCTGATATTATTAATAACAACACCGTTGACTTTTATACCCTTCTCGGTGTTGTTGAGAGCCCCTTTAAATGCATAATCAGAGTACAAATTAAAAAGCAGAGGAGACATTATACAACCCTGCCGTACTCCTCGCTGTGTGGGTATAAAGAATAAGTTATTTTAATATATCGTGTGTTTCTTTTGTATTTTTGTTCTTTGAGAGATATTGGATCTTATTCTGGAATATTATGAATCTCTCATAGACAAATATAAAACGGTATTTCATTTCGGCACGAATCACTCTTATTATGGAGTGGTTGCCAACATTAAGATATATCAAAATGTTCCGAATTTGAATTCATGAAATAATTCATTAAGCACATCAAAAGTAGGTATCCAGGAAGTCTAAGAATAATTTGAAGTAGGTAAAGTATACTCTACAACGATATTATATAATCTAGAGCTCCATCTTGATGAATATGGAAATTGCCTTTATTTAAATCTAAGCAGAAAGTTCGCTCAGTAAGAATATTCATATAAGACATGGTTCGAAAGGCGCCGGAGAACACCAGAAAATAACAGAATACAATACAATCCGGTTCGCGATATCCTTACTTATCTATAAATATTAAAATCCAAAGCAAAATGATTTTGATTAAGATGGTGTTTGACACATCTGGTGTGGGAAAATAAAAAAAAAATATTTCCCTACTAATTACACATTCACAGTATTCATTGGGAAAACAAGAAAAAGGAATATCAGTTACGAGCACGTTACGAGCATTTGTGATTAGTTTCTATGCATTGTAAATTTTGAGAAATCGTATTCTGGCTAAAACCAGATTTTTTTTCTGCGAAGAAATAATTAATATTTAAATCAAGATAAAATGAAGATTTTTAACTGACCTATCACAAATATGATCTCGGTTAAAAGTGTGATGAAAAGATTGCGAAATTAATATTTTAAATACAAATCATTTTTAAACATTTTACTCAAACTTGAGTGATATAATGTAAGTGATTAAATCAAAGAAAAAAGCTTGCAAAGTTTTTAAATTAAATACAGTTCAAACTCATTAAAATCATATTATTCGTGTAATTGAAACACAACATCTTGAAAAGAAAAGGGTAAATCAAAATGAAGGTACATAACTAATGAAAAAAAAATCACATAAGAGATGAAATTAAGAGTTATGTAATCAAACAAGAATGAGTTGTTTCGAAGTACCATAGCGAATTTAGCAATTCACAAAGGGAAATGAAGTATTTTATAAATGACTTATAAATGACTTTGGGAGCAAAACAAAACCGATTGCGATGTTTAGCGTTAAGACCGGGGTTGCTTTAATAAAATGGAAAAATAGAAAAGCCATAGAAGTTAACTCAATAATATTTTTACAGTATATATCCTACGAAATCCATACGATGGATTGAAATTAAAAACTGAAAGATCGTACTTAAGTAAGATTTATTAACGTTGAAATGAAGAATAAAAAAATATTTCTGGTGAGTCCGTAGATTGTTTACATTCATGCTGCCAATGTCAAACGCATTATGACCGATATGTCTTTTTTTCGTTTTTAACTGAAAGATTCCTAGATTGATTAATCTGAGATGTGTTTATATTGTGTTGAGATTCCAATCTGTCTGAAAAAAAAATCATATTATGAATCATGTACTACATATGCATTGTAGACCGTGGCCCTTACAAAAAGAAATGTAGAAAAGCTCAAATGTACACAGCGATCCATGGAAAGATCCATGCTTGGTATAAGCCTAAGAGATAGAATTAGAAATGAGGAAATTAGGAAGAGAACCAGAGTAGCGGATGTCATGGATCGCGTAGCAAGATTGAAGTGGCAATGAGCGGGCCATATTGCAAGGCAAGACTCCACAAGATGGACTCCTAAAATATTAAGATGGAGACCTTGGGAAAACAAGAGAGGCGTCGGAAGACCTTAAAAAAAGATAGTCCGACGACATAGCCGCTGTGGGAGGTAAAAATTGTGTGCAAGCAGCAAACGACAGAAAGAAATGGAAGGGTATGGATGAGGCCTATATACAGCAGGGGACGACAGAGGGCTGAAGAAGTAGAAGCAGTGTTTATGTAACAAAAAGATACTTATAAAGAAAATATAAAACAAATAAGGGTCCACAGTATACACAGAATCGGATAGTCAAGGAAAAAATATTAATATATTGTTTTTTTTTTTAATTTAATACCTTAAAAGTGAAAATACTAGTACATTATAATGATTTATATACATATGATTAATAATATGTAATATAATATAATGTAACATGACGGAATGTCATATAATATAATGTTATATGATAGAATGTAACATAATATAATATTTTTGAATATGATGTGATATAATACAATATGATAAGATGTAATATAATATAATGTAACATGACGGAATGTCATATAATATAATGTTAATGATAGAATGTAACATAATATAATATTTTTGAATATGATGTGATATAATACAATATGATAAGATGTAATATAATATAATGTAACATGACGGAATGTCATATAATATTTTTGAATATGATGTGTATAATACAATATGATAAGATGCAATATAATGTTATGCAATATAATATGATGAAATATAATATAATGTAACATGATAAAATATTGTAAATTATAATATAATATAGACCCCAACACGGGTAGGTACTCGCCTACCTAACGGGGGACACTATAATGTCAATGTGTTATGTAACTTAATTGTTAATGAGCAAATAAATAAATAATAACTATATATTACTTTTTATATATTCTCCACGTGTAGTTGATTCATGAATACACAAATTCTGAAAGTCTCAGAGCTCGTATTTGTCGGGAAGTTGGTTAAAAATCAATTGCAAAATGCTTTTTAACCAACTTCCCGACGTGTGTAAAAAACAAACAGTGTGTAAAAAACAAACAATATTACAAAAAATACAACATAAACAAAAGATTCCTCAAAGTAATCATGAAATGAAATTTATAAAACGTATACAGGGATGTAAATTATTTAGAATTCAAATTCTTGTTTCGGGTCTTTTGTACCTCATTATAAAGACACCTGGGATCGAGTTCTTAAAACCTTTCTCTGACAATCTGCCGTGTCACTTAAGGGCTGACATAGAACCCTCGCTAAGTTCTTATTACAATTTTGGGTAACTACGTGGTAAGCCCTTACTCCGCAATTTGTCTTCGCAAATATACAAATGTGTAAGAATAAAAATAAAACTATACTTAGACATGGAATAATGATCACTTTGATGTACCGGTAAAAAAAAGTTTTTGGTAGCAACCACAATTTGATATTCACCCCTACTGTCATAAATGAAATAAATTCAGAATTAAATCGCTGTAAAAATATTGTGATTGTATCCAAAATTCATGCATGATTTTACAATATCTATTAGCTGAGTCTAACAATTAATTACAATAAAATATTTTGGTTGGTTGAAAGAAATTGCCTTGTGGCAATAAACCCGCCATTGTACACAGTATTGCACATGAAGTTGAATAAATAAAATAAATAAATAACTATTTAACTATTCATTTTTACCCCAAAGTTAAGAGAAACATATTAAGAGGTGCGTAATTCGATGGTCAGCTGTAATTCTAAATCAATACATACCATCACGGCATATCCTACAATATGGGGTAACCAGCGGGAGTTGTGCGGGTGTGCAAAAAAAAGAAGAAAGAAAAAAGAAGTAAGAAGAATAAGAATAGAAGTAAGCTCGGCACATGCATTTATACCCACACACTAGTCTCGTCTCACCTATAAGGGCAACATCCAGAATGGGTGGTTGCTCATTTTTGAACTTTATAAGATATTTATTTGCTAGTTGTTTTTTGACTAACCGGCTCTTACGGGAACCCGAAAACGATTATAATAGGAAAAAGTAGAAACACTATTCTAAGTCGGTGCCTTACAGATAGTAATCGGACATTTGCGAATTGACACCAGCATTTGTGGATTGGCTCGGAGCCCTCGACGTGAATGTGTGATTGCCATGTCGTGCTGTTTTGTATTTGTTTGCTGTGTTTGTTCATTTTGATTTTAAACATGTAATTCACTATTACCATACGATAAATAAATAAATAACAGATAGTAATTGTAAATCAAATATTAATAGGTACTTCAACATTGACAAGAGTGAGCACATAGCTCAGGCAAATAGCCTATTTTGATATTTTTTGAAGTAGTGGTATTAGTACAAAGTATCTTGATTGTATGTAGAGCGGAAACTATCTTCACTCAGTTCATCGTGTATTGTAATTGTAAAGTTGTTAATTGCTAGTCCTAAAACAGGGTATCCTAGTTGGGCTGTAGTAGTTTACTTGTTTGTGTCATTGTAAAATATGGTGTGATAAACAAAAAGAAAACATTAAAACAATTTAAAATAAGGCGAGTTATACATCATAGATACGAGCAGTACTCGTAATGCAGTAATAAAATATATTCATTGGGATCAAATTAAAAAATATTGATGTAGCGTGAAAATGAAAACATGATGTTGGTACACACGTGTACATACATAATATTATCATAACACAATTAGGAATGTCTAAATGAATAGAGTATTGATTCTTATTCTAACTGAATAATATCTACGGGCTATCACGTTCGCTGAATAGCAAACGATAATTCATATGGTTAACTGAGGATTAGTATCATAAAGAACCAACGACCTTATATACTGTAAAGAACTGACAAATAAAACTATGTAGTTCTTTCTAGCAATACTAATTGAACTATTGGGAATAAATGCAATGTCTCAGAAATGATAACAGTGTAACTGAAAAATAATTGTTTTACTTAAACAAATCAATTTTAGGTTAATTTTCTATGAAGTTCCATCATGTATCGTCCATTGAGAAGTAAAATATAATAAATTTACGAAACAATTATGCTTTACCAGTCAGGATTATTATTGGTCGTTGATACTTTTTTATCAAATTTTTCAAAAAAGAATTCGAATTATTTAAATCTACGATTCACGTGTTTATCTTAGACTTAAGGTAATTAATTGTGCTATTTAAATCGCTAGTATATCAGAATTGGATCCTTGAAGTCATTTATAAAACATTGAAAAATATTAATGTTATAATAATCAACAAAATTAAGAATGATAATGATATGAAATATGTTGATCCATTTGATAATTTATTACGCACTTAAGTATTTTTAAGAAGTAGGGTAAACATTACATAACGTTTTGGTTCTATTGTAATTCCTTTCGATTTCATATTATTCATAAATTATGTATGACTGTGTTGAAAAAGGTCAAGTCGATTCCATAATATGTCTAGAGCTAAACGAGTGAACCAGCCCGGAAGAATTATTTTCTTACGGCGATAACCGCCAGATAAGCGGCGGCTGAGAAAGAAGTATGCATTAGTCAAAAGTCCGACATGAAAGCTGACGTAGGGACAAGACTGCCTCTTTCTTTTCTTATCTCCATTCCTACAACACAACATTTCACCGCATATCTACATGACTAACGACCAGCGGCAAATAATTATATTATATTCTTGGATTTTTCATCTCTAAATGTAACTTTTTCGTACTGATCGTATTTAATACAAAACTAACATACACTGGCCATATTTTTTACCCCCTGTGTGATAATGGAGTCATAATTTTTCAGAATATTAATGAATATTTTTTAACATAATTCTTGTTAGGTATCATGTCTTAAGTGTGTACTATGAGTTTCGTCTTGAGGATATTGTCAATGTTATTTATAAAATATCCTTGAATTGTGGTTGAATCACGGTTCAATCGAACTCGGTTCAAAGTCCTATTCCACGTTCAACTGAAACCTTATTTATAAAAATAGTATAACCTTAGTTCAGTTGATCTCGATTTTGAGCTATATGTCATACGACAGAACCGAATTTATTTTTGCTAAGCTGGTTGTCATGACCACATAACAGTATGCGCGGCAAGACAACACTGTGTGTGTTTAGCGTACAATAAAAGCTTATGTTCATTATTGATCCCAAACTTAAAGTTCTATCTACTGCATACTGCTTCATTCGATAATATGCCATGGGTTGGGCGTATACAAAAAATCATCAAAACGAAACATAGTATACATTCCTTACATAATTTCTGCAGAAACTTGATGTAAATAGAAATACGCTTGAATATTGCGATATAAAAGCATTGTAGACCAGTGGAGAGGTAAGTAGCAATCAAATAGAGTTAAACGGAAGTAATACTTCTGAAAAGCGTAAAATATGGTCACAACTTCCCTTTTAATTGCTTTGTAAATTTAAATTTGTTTCTCACATTACATCTGCTCCTTCCAAAGCAGAACACTGCATATTATCACAGTACGTTTTAGGGTTAGACCTTATGGCACAAGATTTTTAAGCTAAATTTAAGAAATGTTTTTAATTTCATCAAAGATAAAATATTTTGACAGATAAAATAATATTTTTTCAAACTTCTAAAGAACATCTTTAAAATTCTAGCAAACATGATGAGCACCGGAAATACGTAACATAAAATAAATGGGTTTTCGTCTCTCTAAATTTGGAGGCGAAGACAAAAAATGACACAAAATAAATATCCGACCGATTCCATTGTCCCATTTTATTGATGTAACTTTCTGAAATGTTATATTCAACTGAAATTTAAAAAATATCGAATCATTTCATTTTGTGATTAATAGTCTATTCTGCATGACGGATGATGTACTTGATTGAAACTAAACAGAGCATAAAGATGGTTTTAACAAAATCGATAAGTTTAAATTGTCAATCAACAATATCACGGAGACGAGATCTTTATACACCAAATAATTCATAAATGAGATCATTTTTAAATATTTTTTTCTTCGAATCTTTGACAAAACAAAACTGTAACAGTTAATGGCTACTCAATATTGTATTGTTTAACAAAACTGTAACAAAATTTTGTAAATTAATATCTATAGTTTTACTTTCATATTTTTATAAAATTTCAATTCCATAATATGAACACATATAATCATCCACAATGTTTTTATTTTGACTTATGACGACCGTTTTAGCTTATAAGGCCAAAATCAACCAGTTGAAACAGTCCTCGGAGGACTAAATAATAATATTTTTGAATATAATACCTACATATGTTTTCATATTTTTTTCTAACTGACAATTGTATAAATAATTTGCAGGAGATGACGGATAAACATGTATACCTTTTGAAAGTCATATTGAAAAAAAAAATTACTGAACCAACCCTATTGCATTTTGCAATGTTTTGATTTTGAAAGTAATCCTAATTATGCAAAAAAAATTAATTAACTTTCAACACCCTTTTATTTAACTTCACGTGTCTGTCCGCACTGGAATTAACAATTGATTTTTAGCTTTTTAACTTCCGTAACTCTTCTAAATTTGTCCAATGGCAATTTTATCATAATATCAAATTTTGATAAAATTGGACAATTTTGTATTTTATACGAAGTAAATAATAATGATACTTATTTCACGAAACCAGGAGTATTTTTATGAATTTCTTTTGACAATTACATTTTAAAGTGAAGAAAAATTAAAAGGGTGTCCTCAGTTTTTATTAACTTGATACATTATTAATCCCAGAAAAGGTCGCATACCACGTTACGCTTTGTGGTAATAAATGAAATGTCTTCTTCCTGGTCGTATTCTTCATTCCTGAAGATCGTGCCCATCTTGAAAAGCCAATGTTGCCTCTCATATTAATCTTCTCCAGATGCCTCGGTCTTCTGCCGAAGGAAACCAGAAGAACAGAGGCTTTTCAAGGTCCGAAACTAGCGAGAAAGAATAAATAAATACATTCGTACTGTCAAATATCCCGATAAAATATATTTAACAATCAAACGATATTCTCGAAATGGTAAAGTATGAAAATGCAATATACTTAAATTGGCATCAAAGCTGAATGTGAGGGTTCGTGACAAAGATTGGAATGTTTCTTAATAGTTGTCAAGTGTGTTATATAACGTACTAAGAGAAAGATTTGTGTTTTGACTTTAAATGATATTGTACGTACTTACATACAACTTACATGTTTGAAAGTAAATAGTTTCCGCATTCTTCCAACTGAAATCAGATTGAATTCCTCCTTTGATCGCAATCAAATACGTATTGTTATTTCTGCTATAGCTGTAGGTATATGACCATTTCGTCTTTTGAACAGAAATATATAAACATTCGATACATAATATTACTTTGATAGAACAATCGATATGAGATAAAAGCCAACGATTATCTGTGAGTTAGACGATTTGGTGATGAGCGTAATGTAAACTTCACTACAAGAAAAAAAAAAAACGAAATCTGGGGGGGAAGTCTGGTAAACCAGCTTAATCAAAACCATCCATGTCTATCCATTTCATGGATATAATTATTTGATGGAGTTCTATAATACCTAAAGATGTTACTGAACTCCATAAGATAATTAAATGCATGGTATGGGTAAACATAGCTGATTTTGATTTCGCCTGTTGACCAAACTTGCCCACCAGAATCGCTAAAATAAAGTTTGAATTTTATTTATAGCCATCGTTGTTATAAAGGGGTTTAATGAGTCCCTAAAATTAACAAAAAAGTTTTTTAAAATGTTTTTTACTGTATAAGCTACATTTTTCAAAAAAGCAGCAATGTTGGTTTGTATAATAATAGATAATTTTAAACTCCCGATTCATAACCAGACAAAAGGTGCATATTATGCGACCTTGTAACGCTCAGTGGAGTAAACTCTTTAGTAATACGTAGGGAGATGAATACGTAGGGAGATGTTTATTTTGGGTCATTGTTACCATATGGTATGTGAACACTTTGACGAGCATCGTCAAAATACTGTACAATATAACTTCAAGAAGTGACAGTCTAAAAGATTGCAATTTTATTGTCTTAATTTAGTGTTTTAATTTCAGTGAAGCTTTGATAAAAAGAAATACATTTTTTGTGCCCGAAATACTACATACAACCAAGAGAATTATTAATAAGATAGATGATGATTTTCAATTAATGCATCATTTCATATTGTGAATCTATATACTAACTTAATTATTAATTCATCTTCCTATACAAAGATTGCACCTTGCCTTGGAAACCAGTATAGTTATTTAGTGCTGTTGATATATTTACTGTATACACTATTTTACTTTTTAGTAATTGCTTTGCTTTGTTTCTTTTTTTGTCTACATAGAATAATTTTGCTATTTTTTTCTATTCTTCTTCTTTATTATCTTGTTTTTTTTGTGTTAATAATGTGTTTACATTTATTGATGTTCTTGTTGTGCCTACACTTCATACCTAACTATCAATATGTTTAATATAAATTCCCCATAAAGGACGTACATGTATGTAAAAAATAATTAATTGTTAAATTGTGAATTTTAGGACACTTGTATAAGAAACATGTATAATTTATGAAAATTGCACACTGCACATAGATTATTTAAATCAAAATCATACCCAAACGAATCAATGTTAAAAAATTGAAACTAGTTATAATAATGATAGATAAATGTAGGTAGGTATTATAAATAAAACAAAAAGTAAATCAAAACGTTTGGCCTTCGAGAGTTGGCAAAACTATTATAATAATATCAATATAGACAACTTTCACTGGATGGTGGACGGTTTGGTGTCTGTTGCTCCAAACCAGTTTATAATTATTATGGCGAGTCATAGAACTGCACTAGTGAAACTTCCTTATCAACTTGACAATTCCACCTGATCGGGTCTAGAGTCTACCGATGAACGACTGACTATCTGTGATTTACATTAGGGTGTGTCAAGGTCACCAGACAGTGCCAATACTGTTCGTGTGCCTTTGTGAATTTTGTCTTTACTTAATAACACGATGCGTACAAAAATAAACAGTGCAGAATTACAATTAATAACAAACAAAATGTCATAAAAACTCGTGGTTTTCAGTTTCCTTTTCTTCCGCTCCATATTAGATTCCCCTGACGTTGGTGATCACATTCGAGAAAGCATCTGTATCTTCGGAAGTCCGGAACAATTCGCCGACGTTTCTGATTCGTGCCAGATTTGCAAATGTTGTGGAGCCATCTCCGGAGCCGTCTTCCTATTCCTCTGCGTCTTTGATTTAAACCAGCTGAAACAGTCTATACCTTTTCCCTCGCCGAACATGACCCAAATGTACTACCCTTCGTCTCTTCTGTTGTGTCTCATTTGTACTATATGGCTCATTTTATTTATTATTGGATAGGGTTAGTAATAATTCCACCTTATTCTGAATCATTGTGAGAATACCTCACAGTATATATATATATATATATATATATATATATATATATATATATATATATATATATATATATATATATATATATATATATATATATATATATATACTTTTTCAAATTGGATTGACAAGGGAACTCAATAAAAATGCAAAATTTGTAAACGTTGCGCAAGCGCTTAAAGTGATCACGTGACCAGCTAATGAGCGTTTGTAAGTCCTGTAGGTGCCTGATTTCCTGGTGCATTGTTCTGGCTGTGGACTTGTTGCTACCCAGAAATCCTGGGATTCCAGTAGAAATCTTCGATGTCTACGAAAGATGAGATGACGCGATATATTTTTGTATATGTATTTATCGATGTATAGGTATGAGTCGCCACAATATACATATATCAACTTCGTGATACAAAGAATGTCATGAAAAGTAATTGACAAATAGTTACGTTTTTATCCCGAGAGGCTCACCGAAACCGAAATGTACTAGGTCACCAGAAATAAGAAACTGCCTAATACGTAATCTATGATTCACCAAACTTAGTGGATGTTTCACTGCGATGGTGAATACCAAAATGCGCCATTCTTGAACATTAATTGTCAAGAATGAAGAAAAAAAAATAGTTTGAATTCCTCTTAAGAATTCACGTGGATTGTGGATCTTATCATATTATTTGAATACTTCGTTAAAATGGAATATTGATAGAAGAGGTTTAAAGTACCCACTTGGGTGTTGTCGGGTGAGATTTGTATAAATCGATACTTTAGTATCATCCGATCATTTATATATAAGATAACATGGTTCGTCAATTAATGAAAGAAGTGACTTGCATTGAGGTATTTTGTATTTACGTTTTACCAGTAATTCAAATAACTTGTGATATTTATCAGTAAACATAGATAGACAAAGCACCTTAAACAAAGCATACCTTACTTAAAACAATGTTTGGTTAAATATAAATTGGTGATGTTAATAATTCTTTCGTGAGTCAAAATCATTTAAAATATGTATGTAGTTAGCTTTACAAAACTATCTCCATCTAAAATCAGCCTATACACGCCCGAAGAAGAAATAATGCGTAAAAAAAACATGAAATTGATACAAGGCACCATAAGAAATATGCCTACATAAGTAGGTATAAGTCGGCCTTCGTGGCTCAGTTGGTTAGGCATATGCCTAAGACTAGGGAAGCAGCTTTTAATTATTGTGTTTTTAGTCAGGATCTGTGAGACGATTAATATTGTAAGTCTCCAGAATGTGGCAACTTGTTATTGAGTACTTGTTAATTTGATATAAATATGACATTGTACCTGTTAGTTTACCGAGAAGTGATATAAAATAAAAAAAAATAAACATAAGTACCTACTAAAAACATTCATCAATGAGATTTTGCCAGGTATTTTGCCATAAGTCACCATAAGCGGATGACTAGGGAAGAATAAGCATGTTTTGTTTTAGGATCTATAACAAATCATCAATTGTATGGAAATGTATACAAAGATTTCTTGATAACCTTTTTAGGCAAATCTTTCCGCGATAAATTACCACGAACGTTGGACGTCGTGTGTTTTGGCTAATTATCTACTAAAAAGATAAGGAGAAAAATATTACCTACATACAATTTTATCAGATATATATGTACATTTCAAGAGATGAAACAATTTCAATAAAATTTTATCGAAGTAAAAAATGAACAAGGATAAAAATAAACACCATCACATAATACATTTACAGTATGGACACACCGTAGACTGGAAATTTATACAATAGATTAAGTCGGCAGTACCTGGTTTTTTCTTCAAGACCGATCTCAATAAGTCACGAAATATGTCACGCTCTGTCTTACGAACGATAAAACTCTATCTGTGTCGATTCGTTAAGTTTTTTTTTTAGAATCAAACAGTTTTTATATAAGAAGTGACATCCAGTCATTCGGTCTATATCAAGACGCTCCCAGATCTAAGGAAATGTCCAAATTACTTCTCAATATAATGGGTTTTCTTATCGAATTGGGTACCGCTAAGTAAAACTTAAAATAAAAAACATTTCTGAGAACCAAATTCAAGATATTTTCGTTACCTAATAGCGTTTTATTCAAGCAATCATAAAATACAATTTGAAATACATTTAGGATTGTAATGATTGACCTAAACTAGAGAAAACTGACAAAATGTCTTGATGTTTAATGTCCAGTACCAGAAAACTACTCATTGACAAACTTTAAAACTCTGCTATCATTTGACTAAACTATATCATCATCATCATCAGCTCCACATCCGGTGGGACCTGGCTTCCAAAAGAAGTCTTCGCCATTCCGATCTGTCTAACGAAAAAACAATGTATAAAATGTACAATTACAATGTACATTTTTATAAAATAGAAGTAGAAGATTATACATTTGGTACATAATGTAAGTGCCTTTAGGGAATTATTTTACGATATGATTACAGAGTACAAAATTTACTTAAAGAGTCTAGAATAGTAGGTATTTAATAATACTGTTTGTTGTTCAATGCGAAATTGATAAAGGAGCATTTGCAGCGTATGTTTAATAGTGTTTTTTATGTGCATGAAATTATAAAATTCACAATGGTAGAAATAATTTCTAGACGAGAAAGATCGATCTTCGTGTCATCTGATCTTTTTATTTTATAAGTGAATATAATGCAACCTTTTATTGAATCTTTTCTTCTTCTTGTGCCGCTTTTAGCGGATGTTGGCGACCAACACACCAATGTCATCCCAATCTTGCAGCAACATGATTATTGACGCCGCATCCGAAATCCCGAACCACTGCCTGAGATTTTTAATCCACGATAATAATAATAAATTGGGATGATTTTAATAGCGCCGTTTTTGTGATAATCTCACCTCAAGGGCGCAAGGGGCACGATATTATCTTACGGCCCATACTCCGTCTTCCCTCTGTCTTTGTTGTAAAAGGGCATGTTTATCACCACAATATATTTGGCCAAAGGATGCGGCTTTGCGTCTCCTGACTGGTCAGCAACTATATCTCTCTTTCTCCAACATATTTACAACTATTTTTCATTGGAGACTATCAACCCATGAGATGCGCATCAACCTTCTGTATAGCCACATCTATAATGCTTCAATTTTATTAATTGTTGAAATTTTGAGAGTCCAACCTTCCACTCTATACAACAGTACCTACTGGCAGCATGTATACTTTAACAGCTCTCCATCTTGTAGGTACTTTAAATTTTCATTTTATTGAATAAGTGTTCAAATCAATAAACACAATGTGTAGTAAAAATAGTTATGTCTAATCATAAAATGATGAACTTGAATGTGATGCCAATGACACTGACCATAAAATATTTTATTGGAGTTTCACAAAAAAGTCACACACAAATAAGAAATTAGAAATGGCTATTTCATATGAAAAGGAAATGACAGCATGAATACTAATTTATTATACATATTTAACGAAACAAGTTATCAAAAAACAAGATAATATTTCAACGTAATTAAATTTCTGTTGACGATTGATGAGGAAAACTATAATACTGTAAGTCAATTATTTTTATAGATCATATAGGATGATAATAATAAATGTTTTTATTGATTTCCGTAAATAAAATATCAACATCAATTAGCCGTTTCCACATGAACATTGTCTTTAAAAATGATACGATGTTTTTTGTCAAAGCGGTAATTAAAGTTTAACGACTCTTTTATTTATTGCGTACGGTTGTGGAAGTTGATTGTAGTCGTAAATATTGATTGAACAGAAAAGTGCAAAATATTAATGAACATTCTGGAACGATGGACTCCGCTCATGCAGTGTTCTCTCTACAGCGAGTGATTTCAACCATTTTTTGTTTGTAGCACTGTGTAATAGACCAGTACCTATCTGTTGGAATAAAATAATATTGTATTGGGCGATAAATAAAACCTATATAATATCTAACTTACAGTACAAAGAATTTTACTATTAATAAATATGAAATATGTATACCAGACTTAATTTCTCCACGAATTCGTGAGAAAGAGTGTATATTAAGAGTTTCGTTTTGATATATTTGTTAGTAAATATAGCCAAATCTAAATTGAATTTAAACTTTACACTGACTATGATTTTTCATATATGATTCAACATAGGTATGTATAGCCTTTCCAACTGACTATTTAAGGCAGGTCATTCCTGTACTTCCTGTAATTCCAATCTATGCTCAGTTTGGTAGTCATTAGGTCGAAATATTCACTAAATCTGTGTGTCCAATAAAAATAAAATAATACATAAAATTGCAAAATTTGAAACAGCGCAACACACAAACTCAAAAACAAATACTTATTTAGAGTAAAAAATATTAATTTGACTCGTCCACTTAGAACTGAATCTGGTATAAAAGCGTCGAAATCGAGCGAATTACTTCTACGAGAAGGCAGTCGACTTTAATTTAATGTGATCGACATACTATACTCATTGGAATTCGATATTGATACTGAAATGGAATACAATAGTAGATTAATGTACGATGCACTCGCATCAAACCGACCTTAGGAATGTACATAACATCACAGAAGTCTATGGAAGCAGAAAGAGACGTTTTTATATAAGTTTTGTTTTGTGATGATGGTTCATGGCTTGTATCCAGCCCATTGGAGCGGATGCGATGCGACGTTGAGTTTTGTTGAAACAGACCTGATGTTTATTTTATTTTTAAACATGTTGATAAACAGCATTCCATTAGGAGCATGCACTGCACTATCTCGACGACAATTATTACGTATATTGGATTGATACTTTTTGTCGATATACCACACCGTGTCCTTTACAAAAAAATTACAAACGCAGTTTCCTAGCCTAGCTCACAAGCTCGTTTTATGACCCTAACATACCGCAGTAAAGGATAATCCAATAATTGTGGAGGTTTCCGAAATTTCTTTGTTCCAAGATTCCTTTGTTTGGCGTATCAGTTCTTTTGTGGTATCTCTAAATCTCGATTAATTTGAAAAAAAAAGTTAGGTATCAGAAATAGTTCTTAAACAATATTTTTCTAATTTTATACGTTATTTTTGTGAATCCTAGATATAATCCCACTAAATTATAGGCATAAGATGATTGATAATAACTATCTATGTAGATTCGCCCTAAATATAGATAAAAATGTTTTTCATAATAAGAAAATCTGGCGCACCAAGTAATAACTTTATATTTAAATTTACTATTTAAATACGTACAATTTTCATTTTTAAATAAAATTTTATAAAATAAAAAATCAATTTATTTATATATTTTAATTTTGGCACATGTTACATAATAAAAGAAAACAAGAAAAAAATTACAAAAAAAAATCAAAGAAAATTACAAAGTAGAATTCAAATGACCAAAATTCTCACAAAGGCAATGCCTGTGTGTGGGTATACAATATATTAGAAACATATTTTTTATGTGTACCTAAATATATACATACAATATAAAATACAAATTAAAAAAAGTAAATATTACAATAATTAGCTGTAGTCTTTTGATAGAAAGATATTATGTATACAGAAAGCGTTTTAGTGCAGACTTTTCATCGCGGTATTGGAGGTACAGTCCTGTGTCAACAATTTGTAATTTTAATTTGCAAACAGCTTTACTTTCGAATGTCTTTAAATATTTTAAATTAATAATAGTACTTGGTGTGTACTCCACGCCCGAGTTTCGCAAACTTTTGCCCGTTTAGCTGTATGAATGATATAATTAAATTATAATGCATGTTAAAACAAAGTATTACAAATATAATAAATTTTGCCTCTGGAGAGAAAATTATTTTCAACAAATCCTTCGCCGTGGTAACACCGGTTCAACAGAATCTTTGAAAAGTTTCAAAATACTAACCATCCTTCCTCCCGAGACAATAATCTGTTGGGAATAATGTATGAGCGTGTATAAATACATAGTTAACACGTGTACAAACTTTGATATCTGGAAAGTATGTCAACTTTTATTCAATTTGTTGGTAGGTAAAGTAATACATGAAGTTAAGTTTTTTACAAGCCACGGGATTACATTCAACATAGGATATAATTTATAATTAAAATTTCATACATACCATCACGCCATATATTTTCTCGCCTCGTCCACATCCATGCATCTTCTCATACATGTTCGTCTGTTGCTCACACTTCTAACATTTTCGTCTTTCAGAATATCTTTCACATGGTCGTGCCATCCCTTTCTTGGGCGTCCCCGACCTCTCACTCCATTCTTGTCGGCACTGTATATTTTCTTCGTCAGATATTCCTCATTCATTCCCCATCCCCACGTGACCATACCATCTCAATATGTTCACTTTCATTCTAGTAATGACATCTTTCTTCATCTTACATTCTTTCCTGATGTCCTCATTCCTACCCTGTCATTTATCGTTCTATTACAAATTACACATCAAAATTTCAAATATAGACGGTAAGGAATAGAATCGAATTAGCGATCTAATTTTAACTGTATGTATTCTGATTTCGTGCGACTTATAATTTCTCATCATAATATACCTAATGTTTAGTTTTATATCGCAAGCGATTTTAAAGGCATTTCTCACAATGCGGAGTAACCAGCATAAGAAGTGCATACCCTTATAAAAGGAAGCACAACACATGCATATATCTCCACACACCAGTCTCGTCTTACAAAAAAAATCAGAATGAACCAGTGGTGAACTCATTGCTGAGCAATGTAAGACTGCTGAATCAGTTTTTTCGATTGACAGAGCCGGTTATGGGACACCCGAAAGCGATAATAGAAAATAGTGGAAGCACTATTCTTAAAAAAACGTGTATATGATACAATTTTTCCATAAAAGAAGATGCAAAATGATTTAATTAAAAATAATAGCAAACAAAATATGGTCTAAAATAAATCTTATGGTCTATACTTAAGATTTTAACGTTTTTCATTATTTAAAATGCAAATTCAAGTATTGTCATATTCCTTTGTTGATCGTCTTGAATTGTACCGAATGAAATTTGCAATTCAATCGAGAAACCCTTTGAAAGATAAAGATTTCATCAAAGAGTTTGATTCTTTAAAAAATAAAAAGTACCTTTCTTTCGTACGACGACTGTAAATTTTTAAGAGAGTGACTGCTGCCAACGTACCTATTTTTTTCAATTTGATATACCATCATTATCACTAAACGAATCATTTTGAAAAAAATAACCTAGTTAGTTTGGATATTAATAAAGAGAAATATACCTTAACTATTTGATTATGTTCTGTATATATTCTTGTAGGAAAATAATAAGCATACCCCGATTTTAGACATTTATCTTAAATTTCTAAAAAAATATAAGGCATAGAACAATATTTTTTTTTATAAATTAAAGAAGAACAAAATACCTGGAAAAATATGATATGACGTTGCATTAACGCATCAGGTTAAGTAAATAAACCAAAAAAACTTTTATTACGCAATGGCGCTGAATGGAAAATAAATGTTTTTTAGGTTTATTTACTAAACCTGAAGCATTAATGCAACGTCACATCATATTTTTCTAGATATTTTTGTCTTCTTTAATTTAAAAAAATATATATTACTCTACGCCTTATAGTTTATTAAAAATATATGATAAACGTTGAAAATCGGGGTATGCCATTATTTTTCTACAAGAATTAATACAGAACATTATCAAAAAGTTAAGGTATATTTTTGTTTATTAATATCCAAACTATCTAAATTATTTTTTTTCAAAACGATTTGATAAGAAATAATGATGGTATATCAAATTTAAAAATAGGTACGTTGGCAGCAGTCCCCCCCCTTAAGAATATTGAGAAAATGAAACATGTATAAATTTCCACACACGATGTATAACCGCAATAATTAAAAACATTTTTTTTTATTTAACATAAACTATACATAGTGAATATTGTGAATTAATAATACACGCAATTTTATTTAGAGCGTAATAAATCATACATACTGACATACTAAAAAAATGAATCACGCAACAAAATAAATGTGAAATAATTCTATTAAATTTTAGAATAATTTAATCAAACTTCATGAAAGGTACAATAATAAAATTTTATAAATTTCAAATTAATTTTGAAATGCTCAGGAGTGTATACGAACAATGCGCAATTATTATTGGTGATTTATTTATGTAATATTTATCTATACAATATAAATGAATAACTAACAACAATTATATATTATATAATCGATAGGCAATAAATTACAATTTTAGTTATAAAAACATCCATGACAAAAAATACTCTATAAAAATTGATGAAATTAATCTAAAACATAAAAAAAACTATAGTAGTTAAAATTTAACCCAACTTTTTCATTCCTCCAGCCGTCCCTGTCCTCCACCGCTCTCCTCCAGTTTGCTATTCCGATCGCCCTTATGTCGTCTTCTGTATCGTCCAGCCATCTTAGCTTGGGCCTGCCTCTACTTCTTCTGCCCTCTGGATTGGTATTAAGTACCTTTGGTATTAAGGATACGATCATCCGGCTGACATGACATGTCCCTACCACTACAGTCTACTTTTATGACTTGGGCAATGTTAGTTTCGTCATATAATGCCTGTAACTCGTGATTATATCGCATCCTCCAAAGTCCATTATCATATACCGGAAAAAAAAATTATGAATGCGCATCAATTTTCGTTTTGGTTTATTTGAATGTTATACAACCCGGTGCATGGGAAAATCTTTTCGAAGAGGGAGCGGTTAGTATTTTTTTTTTCGAAAAGGGGGGCGATAGACCAAAGGAAGGTTGGAACCTCTGGTTTAACGTATAAGAAATAATAACGAATATATTTTTCTTGGCATAATTAATTTTAAATAACAAGGTATCAGAAGAAAGGTAACGGCAGACTCAGAAAGAAAAAAACAGACCCAAGACATCCTCTGGTCACATGCCTCCGATGGCGAGATTAAAATCGAGAAAAAATTTCTGGACCACGACATCAACCTTCAGCTGCCTCCAAAAAAGGCAATGCAAGAACACTGGATTAACAGTACAGTGGAGGTCGAAACGAGTTGTCGGAGACTTTGAGACCGGGACACCATCTACCCTACTGCATATGGAAGACACTAAATAGACTCCGTGTAGGTGTCACAAGGTGTGAAAAGAACTTGTATAAGTGGGGTATAGAAACAAAAAGAGGATGTATCTTGCGATTGCGGGGAGGTCCAAGATGATAAGCATCTTCTTGCCGAAACATGGTACAGGGATGTACCTAACTAGGAAGACTTGGTTGTGGCAAATGACGTAGCATTTGCTGCTGCAACGTATTGGAGTGGAAAGGACTAATATATGTCCGGACACGTTAAGCAAGTGAGTAAAACGGAAATTGCAAAGAAATTGTACTTTGACCGTCGATAAATCAGATTTTCTTTGATAAAATAAATTCAAAGTATACATTGACTTTTATTTTAACTGATTGATCAACGTAAAGATTGTGCTAAAATAAAGTACTTGATGTATACGAACACGCGCTGATAACGCATGTAGACAATCACATTGCGGTAAATTTGTTATCATACCGACAAAAATCGAGATAGATATGATTTGGTACATTCAAAACGCAGGTATGATTAATTTTGTAAAGTCCAAAAACATATAGAAATGAACACAATAATATTCGCTGCAAAAACACGTGTTCATCTTCAGCCCGCGTTTGCCCACTACATGACATAGGCCTCCACTCTCCTGTTTTACTCATGCGCTGGGGTCCAACCACGGAACACAGAAGTCCAACGAATATTTTAATGTCGTCCATACATCTGCTATGTGGCCGCCCTTGTGGTCTCTTATCGCCTCTCGGGCTCCACTCCACCAGTCAATGTGTCTTGCCCATCTCCACTTCTGATGTCTTATATACTACATCAATAATAATAAATAATAAGTATAATAACTTGATCTTAATATTGTTTATTGTCACGTGAATCCCGCATCAAGCACAATATTCTAATCTTTTTGATTAGGTACCTACTGCAATATTAATCACAGTAACTTCACATTTTCCTGTATATTGTTAAATTTTGAATAAAACAGAAATCTTAAAAAACTAAATGAATAAATAAAGAGTCGTTATTTGATACACAATCATACCGACGACGTTCTTGCACAGTTTTTAATTCTAATTTACTGAACATGTGACCTTTAAAGTTAGCACATTAGAAAACCGTAGAAATATCTCCGACGCCGACTTCCAATATAAAATCCTAAAATCTAACGTGGATTGCCCGGAAATGCTCGAACGAATAGCTCTTTGGGTTCCCACTCGAGCAAATGCCAAACAACACGCATTCATATATATTAAGCATTTCACTTCTTCAACTTATCAAAAAATAAAATCATATTAAAAATTAAAACTAATCATACAATAAATACTCATATAATATAATCAAACCAACACTTATCCCTCTCAATCTGCACTCTCTCTTTCCTGTCTATTTCCAACTATCTCCTACATTATCTTGTATACATTTCTTCTTATACTTACTTAATTATTGCTTTTTATTCTACTTATGTACTTTACTTCACGTGGAGACAAATTACTGGCATTAACATATTTGTGATAATTATATCGTTCTTACCCCAAACTCTGTATATGTTATGTGTTTCCCAAATATAAATAAATTAAAAAAAAACGTGGTCCATGAAGGTAGTTCATGTCACATTAAAGGCTTTAAATAATTCAAACTTGTCGGTAATTGATCCAAGCTTCAATTCGGCGGGACCCACGATTGGGGTTGGCCTCTTTGGGGTAGTGCTATGAAATATGCTTGATAGTAGTTCCTTGTCTTGTGCGAAGAGCAGCCGCTCCTGAGATGAACAAACCTTGAAACTCTAAAACGTTATCAATGGAGTGGAGAAGGTGACTGCGAATTTCCTGTCAATTCAGACTTAAGAATTCAATGTTGCATGATTTCGCAAACGGCAAGATGAAATCATATGGGAGAAACTTAGAGGAAGGTATTGGAGAGAATAATGTAAGAATAATGGAATCCCAGAGACAACCACACCTTGTTCTACATGGAAACCCAGAGAGAAGAATGCCTCAAAAAAAACATTTGGGAGTCCAAATCATAAGAGGCAGCAAACTCTACGCAAACAGGCCCTGGCGGTCTACATCCAGTACAGGGAGAAGAAACAGGTTACGATATTTTTCTGTTATATTATATCGGCAAATGTTTTTGATGATTTTTTTGCAAGTATAAAGAAAATATAAATGAATCGTGATAATGTTATCTTAAAATAAACACTTGACATTTTGATTGAATAGGTACAGATTACCTGATGGATTACACGACGCCACTACATGTTCATTCATCGGAACAAGAAAGGTTCACATACTTGAACAACAATAAAAAAAAACAAAAACGCTTTAAGATGGCACATAAACCTAATCAATGTCAAATCAATGACTCCCGACATGGAAAAAATCCAATGTTTGCGTATGCTGTATAGGTCTGTTGAGAAGTGTAGGGGGCCTTGGTTACCGGAAAGCAGTGGGGACAGTGGGGAGTCGGTACCTGGACGAGTAGGGAGCGTGTCGGTATATTTGCAAATAGATTATTTGTAAAAGACAATCACTGGAGTTATTAATTATATCTATCATCTAGAGAGAAGAAATACCTACTGATCATCTCCAGTCAGTATTATCACAGCAACTTTAAAAATATTCTATTCGCATAATATACACATTGGTGCAAGTAGGTAAACAAGCCAAAAATGAAATATTTCTGGCACAGTTCAGGGGTGACATCTGTGCGAGACACGGTCAACCTATGTATAAGGACTGTTGCTTCCATTGTTTAAAAAAAACCTTTCAATAGATGCCGTTACAAAGAGGTTTCGTCGTTATTTCATAGATGGTGATGGTAAAACAGTTTATTTTCAAACGATCAGTTTCTCACTATCAAAATATATAGAACTTTCAAAATTGCATTGATAGGGGAACTCAATAAGAAGGCACAATTGGTGAACGTTGACCAAGTGTTCACATAAACAAGCCGATGACGGGTCGTAAGCCCTGTAGATTCCTTGAGTTCCTGGTTCTCCTATAATATTCCAACTTCGTCTCACATTATAGCACATTAGACGATTTTGGTAGGTATATCATGTTTTCAGTCACTAGATTAAGCGTTATAAATTACATAACTATATTGAATAAAATAATTCTGATAACTATGTAAGAGGATTAAATAATTAATTATAGTTAATTCGCAAAAGAAAAACGCATATTTTTAAGGATCGATAGATGAGTAGGTATATTGACAACGTTTCAGGATTTCAAATCTATGGGGAACAATAATAGTCAACTTTGACTTGAGTCTAGCATTTTTAGCATGCATGATTAGCCTTTTAAGACAGGGCCCATCAACCCCATATTATTATTTTTTGCATGAACTCTCAATATTTAAATATAATATACACGTTGAAATAAATAACATTAATAGGAGCTGGAAAAATATAAAAAAAGTATGATTAAAATCTGAGAGTATAATGAACACAAATCATGATAATTCGCGTTATAAATATTAAGGGAACAAAAAATATGAAGAAAATTAATAAAAGCCGCAAAATCGTATAATCGTTAGTAATTATCATACATTAACAAAATTAGCGGCGTTGTTTACAGGTTGAGGCATTAAATTTGAGTTCAAGAAGAGGTTATCTGTCGTATTTTGCTTCAGCGATTCGTTACCAGAATTACTCATATGTGGACCCTCAGGGATGGAATCGGATTCATTTACTTTATTATAAGTAATTTTGCAAACAACAAACCAAAGTAATTTTGCAAATTTCTAGACAATATGCGAATCAAAATTCTATGAATCTTAATCATAGTGAATAACAAAAAAGAACAGGACTTTTGTAAAAGGAAATCAACTGGTTTGAGGAAATAACCAAATGAATTTACTATGTTACATAAAGAAATTTGTTTTTTTAAGTAGTAATATATCGGAATGCCCCCTCATAGGCCCTCATATCTGAGATAAAGATTCCAACCATTGGCATCTCATGGACTCCCACTTCGGTCTAGAGAAGAAAGAACCCTCGCCATCCCACCTCGCGTTACTGAATATTATTCATCTTCCTTTACCATTCATGCTGCCCGGTTATGGAACAATTGATCATTGGACATTAGAAGTGTCCCATCACTTTCAAATCTCGTCTTAAACGCTCAATCTTCCTCTGTATTCTCCAAACCCACGTACCTACATCCCCTCCCACACACCATCCCTTTTGATCGCTCCTAATCCTCTTCTCAATTCGCTATGTTGTTTTTGGCAAAATGTAGTTTATTTTTAAGTGTTTTAATAATTATGTAAACTGTTATGCCGTATATTATGCCGAAACTTAATTTGTTCGGGTAATTTTTTTTCTCAGATGATTGACTGGAACAAATTTCCTCCAGGCAATTAGTCCGCCATTTCAACAATGCAATATTTGTTTGTATAAAAAGGGTTAAATAAATAAATAGATATATTCTTGTAACAAGTACATATACACCCTCACAGCTCTCCTAAACTAAGTATAAAAGGTTAGATTAAAATTAAAATTTGGTAATAGAATTAATTAAAGAATAGGAAGAACGAGAAATTCTATCAAGAAAAAAGATAAATGAAACGGAATTTCGGTTCTTATATCAAAATATTCTTCTCAGTTCACGTACAAAATCCGTTCCTGTTCTCGAAGATCAGCGGAGGTTGACGTCGAGTCACCAGAATGCAAATAAAAGGTTATAATATTTTCTAGTAATAAGAAAACGCAGCTGCTTTGCTAAGATGACGTTTGATCTCAAGTGATAATTTTAGCAGATGTGCCCAGTATCCACTTTGCTTTCTTCGCGGAGCTAACTTCACCCGACATAAATTTCACAAACTCAACAAACGATGACTCATTTTACCGCGCAAAACTTTACCATTAAGACATAATGTCTATCTACTCGAGAAATAAAACTTGATTTAATGTTGATATTAAATCTTGTGGATCGTAATCTCGTGTTGACAAAATAACAAAGTTATCAGCAGGTACATAAAAATGAAGCAGGCTACGTGCAGTGTAAGTATGTATATCAAATTTATAGTTTCGGTACACAGTTCAATCTCTCTTCAAAGCCGTATTCAGTGAGATAAAAATCTTGATGAGGAACCAGTTGTTTATACCAGATAAATAATTCAAAATAACGTGAAAGTTTAATTAAATATATATATATATATATATATATATATATATATATATATATATATATATATATATATATATATATATATATATATATATATATATATATATATATATATATATATATATATATATATATATATATATATATATATATATATATATATATATATATATATATATATATATATATATATATATATATATATATATATATATATATATATATATATATATATATATATATATATATATATATATATATATATATATATATATATATATATATATATATATATATATATATATATATATATATATATATATATATATATATATATATATATATATATATATATATATATATATATATATATATATATATATATATATATATATATATATATATATATATATATATATATATATATATATATATATATATATATATATATATATATATATATATATATATATATATATATATATAAATATATATATATATATATATATAAATATATAAATATATATATATATATATATATATATATATATATATATATATATATATATATATATATATATATATATATATATATATATATATATATATATATATATATATATATATATATATATATATATATATATATATATATATATATATATATATATATATATATTTTGGCACCAGGTTTTGTTTTTATTAAATTGTTTACTAAACTAATCAAATGGTTTGTGGCTAACGGTACACTCCTCACTACCAAGTCACTCCACAAAGTACCTATTCAAATTTGGTATGGAGAATTTTCAGCATTTTCATGAAATGAGTTTGTTAAATTGTTTTTGATTTAAATATTTTATTATGAAAACTTGATAGTTCTTCAATGCCATTATTTATATAAGTGATGTGCCTTTTTACCGATTTAAAAATAAAAATATCAAATTAAAGTTTCCTGAGCTTGGGGTCACTTTGAAATATTTGATATATAAATTGAGAAGTACTGATCAGATATCCTTCAAAATCTAATGGGGTCTGAACGGGTATTAGATATACAAATTTGCAAAATTTGAATAAGTAGGTACATTAGTTTATGATCGAAAAAGTAGAATAAACAAAGTAGGTATATAGCACATCGTACACACAGATATATTGTGATGAAATTTTCAGAATACAATTATCAGCATGATATTAGTTGAATTCATAATTTTCATAACTCTACACCATATATCCCCTTGGGTTAGTGAGGAGTAAAAATCAACTTACGCTCCATGATACACCTTCTAAAACGGGTCCACAGATCCTCCGTAGGACTTTTCTCTCATATGAGTCCAACATCTCTGCCATTCTCACTGTTTTAAGGTCGGTGCCTCTTAGTCATGTGCCAATACAATTGTGCCTATGGTCTTGTAAAGGGTATGGTAAACGCATCCTCTTACAAAAAAACTCAATTTTTTTAACATAATTAATGATTTAAAAAATCGCTCTAAAAGTGAGAAATTAATGATCCATGTTGTTAAAGACAGATTTTGTGATACCAGCCATGGTTCATATTCTGTATTTGTAAAACAATTTTGTGTTTAATGTGTTTCACATCAAGAAAATGTTCACATATGTATATCCTAGCAAGATTCGATGTAATCTAGATCTGGATAATCTATACTTGACTCCTGTGTCCTTATTCCCATTCACGTGTAATATTTTGTGATAAGTTCCGCTAATCTTTACGTATCACAGAATGTAAAGTGATAATTACGTATCACGAGCTGTAATTCATAACTATAATCTGTGAAACGAACGAATGTGTGTACGCGTCGCTTTTTGTCTTTACACAGAATTTAACACCACCTCGATATGCCGCATTAAACTTTGCGAATAAATTCACCTGTCGAATGTCATACGTATTTCGCTCCAATCAGAATACCGAGTTACGAACGGCGAACGGAAGTTTAGTGTCCGCGGAAAACAGAATAACGATCTGCTATAAGAAACGCATGTAGCGTTTTAAACTTGTGTATATTGCCGCGATACAATAACCGGAATAGGCCTGCTGATAATGCCTCGGCAGAGTGAAATAGAAAACGAAAATTTTCAAAAAGAAATTGTACAATCACCAAATGTTTAAAAATTATCTACTATCCGAAGAAATTGTAACAATCCTTTTTAAAGGTATTCGCTGGACAGCTATAAAATGATTTCTTAATATTTTTTTTGATAAATAGAAAATAGTAAATAATTTAATATATGTTCTTCTGATTTTTTTTAACTCTTCATTTAATCTTCAGCAAGGCTATGGAATCGTTCTAATATAACGCCAGCTATCTCATTGAAAATAGGTATATTAATACAAAAAATGACTAAATCAAAAATATCTATCTGATAATAGGTACTTGATTTCTTCTTCCTCTCCTCTTCGTCTCCTTATCGTTTACTTACTTTCATTGCTATGAACTGTTTATATTTTTTTTATATTTATCATTTATTTTTATATTAAATCATTTTTTGTGTTTATATTTTTTTACCTTTTTGATGTTATTTTTGTAATCTTAGCTTATTTTTTATTTTCCGTAACTTTATTGCCATAGTATGTATAATATATTGTATTGAATATTAACATTAACTCTGGTTGGTTGGAAAAAATTGCCGTTACCAAAAAAATGCGCCAGTGTACAATATATTTGTACTAGAAGTAACTAAACAAATAAATAAAATGTGATCAAATTAACAATTAGAATGTATTTAATTATACTTTTCCTAATATTATACATTTGACCAAAAGGCAAAGTTTCATTGGCACTGAGTATCTTTGACAGAACGAAAGGAATGTCCCTGTACCATCACTATTGCATGAGATAACACTCCAGACATGATGATAATAAATTAAGTAAATTGCATCTCAGAAAACGCTACGCTACTTGATTGTTATGAATAATATTATGAATAGGTTGTGGTAGGTAATTGTATATTTCAGATGCAGATCAGCCAACTATTATGACGGTAAACTTATCTCAAATGAGTAGTTATAACATGTTCCTACTAAGCTATCCAATCACATTCTTATCAATACAGAAACATTTTATTTTGTAAACTACGTAGGTTGTAAATAGTTTAATGTAATTCAAGCAGATGATTCATATTGATACTTTGTATCTCAATCTAGGAACTCTGCTACATAAACATTTAATTGATAACTTTTGATCCAGAAAAAAAAATACCTGTTATCCCCCACCACCACCCGTTCTGCTTATGAGGACTAATAACGATCCCTTGCAAAACTCTGATAGAACACATAAAGAACATTATACGAAGAGTCCGGAGAACTCTAAAACCTTGCAGACACAGCACTTAATGTGCCAAAGAGAGCTAATCATGTGGAAACAACTGGCTCACTGCTCAGTGATAGTGAAGATAAGAGTGAACCGAATTTAAGACAGAAAGTCTTGAAAACCCCTAAAGTTGCTCTTAAAAAAATACCTATCAAAAATATATTTCAATAAAAAGTTACTACATAATTCAACTATCCATTTCTTCAACAGATCGAAAAAGTCTAGATCCGCGAGATATGTATGGCCAGGGGGGTACGTCTGGTCAAACGGTAAAATCAAAACACTTTTGAGTATCCATATCACGGATACAATTATCATATGGAATTCTATAATATATTAAAATATTATTGAACTCAATAAGATAATTATATCCATGATATGACGAATCATGAGGGTTTTAATTTCACCGTTTGACCGGACTTGCCTCGAAGCTCTACAATGTACCTGAAGTTGCAGAATAAGGCGATTTTTTTTCACACCAATCTCACTGAACGCTTTCGAGCGGCGTTTTAATCTGAACGCGGCATCGGGCGTATTAAATGTCAAATATCATTTATCATACATGTATCTTTTTAGGTTATATTTTCATCGAAAGACAACATTTGGGCAGTGGTGTTGTAATGAAATGAAGTACAATTCATTGTTATGTATAAAATTAAATCCATACCAGATCTTTTGCTTCTGCTGGATCCACTATCGTCCGGCTAGGACACACGGTAGAGCATTTCTTTGATTCTCAGAGGGAATACAGGTGGATAATTGAGAAACAGCGAGCGTGACCAGAACAAAACTGTATATTCTTTGTGTAAGAGAGACAAAATTTAATTAGAGATATAATGGTACATATGGGTTAGTGTGATATGAGGTAATGATGGTGATGTTTGATGATTAAGAATATTCTTACTTTCTAGGGTGGCCAACTAATTAAAATAAACAGTGATCACTATTGTACATTTACATGAGCCTTAAGTATTTGAATATTTCAAAAGTCAGTTCCAGATTAAATTTAATTTTACAGGCCGAAGGCCCAACACTGAGTAATTAAGGAATTTCTTTTTTCTCTTTACCAAACTTAGTTCTAAGGGTATGTCGATATCAGTAATTCTAGGGACGATTCACGTAAAAGGGGATGTGCGAAAGTCAATGATCTCAAACCTTTAGTCCGACGGTGGGGAGAAATTGCCTTATCACGTATTCAACAAGGCCTGATGTTTCCAACCGTGATGGAGGTGAAGAAGAAAAGCGGCAGGGGCGATCTAATGTTGAAGGCGCTCCAGACTTTCTCTCATCAAGGGGAGAAGCCTAATCCGAGGTGATAACAAGGCAGTTGGCCCACTGTCAGTCGTATACTTCCCGTGTGGCAGACATAGGTGTTAACACTTCGTTATGTGTTCATACAACCACGCGAAGTCACTTTGAAGATGAAAGAAATTGAAAAACAGTCACGAAGCATGGCTTGCTACCATTTAATCAAAAGGTACAGCTCGTATGCAGCCGATTGAGATTTAAACACTTCGTTATGGATTCACACACCTACGCGAGGTCACTTTGAAAATTAATGAAATTAAAAAAACTGTCTCCAAGTATGACTTGCGACCATTTATTTAAAAGGTACAGCTCGTACGCAACAGATTCAGATGTTAACACTCCGTTATGTGTTCATTCAACTACGCGAAGACACTTTGAAATTTAATGAACTTAAAAAACTGTCTCCAAGTATGACTTGCGACCATTTATTTAAAAGGTACAGCTCGTACGCAACAGATTCAGATGTTAACACTCCGTTATGTGTTCATTCAACTACGCGAAGACACTTTGAAATTTAATGAACTAAAAAAACTGTCTCCAAGTATGACTTGCGACCATTTATTTAAAAGGTACAGTTCGTACGCAACAGATTCAGATGTTAACACTCCGTTATGTGTTCATTCAACTACGCGAAGACACTTTGAAATTTAATGAACTTAAAAAACTGTCTCCAAGTATGACTTGCGACCATTTATTTAAAAGGTACAGCTCGTACGCAACAGATTCAGATGTTAACACTCCGTTATGTGTTCATTCAACTACGCGAAGACACTTTGAAATTTAATGAACTAAAAAAACTGTCTCCAAGTATGACTTGCGACCATTTATTTAAAAGGTACAGTTCGTACGCAACAGATTCAGATGTTAACACTCCGTTATGTGTTCATTCAACTACGCGAAGACACTTTGAAATTTAATGAACTTAAAAAACTGTCTCCAAGTATGACTTGCGACCATTTATTTAAAAGGTACAGCTCGTACGCAACAGATTCAGATGTTAACACTCCGTTATGTGTTCATTCAACTACGCGAAGACACTTTGAAATTTAATGAACTTAAAAAATTAAAAAAAACCGAACCGAAGTATGTATTACGATGTTGTTTTATACGCCTCCTTCACGCATAAGGCGGTATACTCAGAGATCCGACTCGGATTTTTAGATAATTAGTTTATAACGACACTCTCTGTTTAGTTACAATGCCTTACATCGATTCCAGGCATAAAACACAATGAACTGGGTGAATACGCTGATAGATCGCGGAGCAAAACAAAGCGTGGTGTGTCACCGTTAGAAAAAGACGCCGACTGGAGGCGGGAGTTGACGGGGGCGACGGTGGGTGTTTTGAGGGGAGCGGGGGGGGCCGCTTGACACCAGCTGCGTTTTTAGCGAGACCTTGAACTAGTCCAAGACGTAACTACTGCCGCGAAATTTAATTTGAAAAGATCATTATTTAAATACGTAGCGAGCGTACCGCTCGCTACACTCCAATCAAAGTTACCCAAACAAAAAAGAAAAAGAAAAGAAAAAAAAAATTCCGTAAGCCGGCCTGTGCAAATTGGGGAGAATGAAAGACCCTGACTGTAATGAAGAGAAGTAACGAGAGGAACTTATAACCACGACCAGATTCTTAGTTTATGAGGAGTATGGTGAGTTGCGTGTTCTCGGCTGGTCACACCAGTACATCGCAACCACCTCCAGTAGTGAGACCGACCTAGTGACTCTTGGTCATCGTATGTTTGTCGAGGGTGTAGGCAATGGGTAACATACTTAAGGTATGTGCCCCCCTACTCAAGATCAAGGTTTCGTACGTGAATCATAATCGATTATAGCATTCAGAAGGAATACGCCCTAATTGTGCGAGTTCGGAATCATACTAATGTTCAAACTTCGTTGAAACCTAGGTTAGACTCGAATAAGGACTCCTACTCGCGATACGACACGATCGGGGTTATATGTTGGGTTGCGCAGCGGTGTGGTACAGATACCAATGTTCGGCAACTAGCTTCTACCTATAGCCATGATTAATTCTAGGAAAACACTCCATTGATGAACAATACAGGGGGGGAGCACCGAAAGAATTAGAGTTGCCAATCTAATAGGCGAACTCTCTTCAGCCTTACCCAAACAAACTTAACAATAATCGGCGAACTCGAAGCTAGTCGCTTTCCTACACGCATGAGAGTTGAGCAATCAGATATCTCACTCAGGGCAACCGACTGGAAACATAAGTATAATGTCGCGGAGCAAGCGTGCTTGAACAGTCCGCTTGCTATGTGCGAAACAACAAAATTAATGACTTACATTCACAAAAGGAAAATAACAATCTTGTAGCTACAGTTTGTGACCACACTGGATAGCTGGCCAAGCGATCCATCACGATGGACGCGAATCGATGCTTCCCAATTCTCAACACGACTCCTCAAGCGAAGACTTGGCATCAGGCTACTACCTGGGATTCCTTCCTAACGACAGTTTACAAATACAATGAATATAAGGACAAGGGGCCTATCACGACAGACGCAAACTGAAGTTATTATTCACTTGCAGCGACAGTTCATAAATACAATGAATATCAGGACAAGGGGCCTATCACGGTAGACGCGAACTGTAGTTTGCACAGCCTCAAAATGACTCCTCAAGTGAAGACTTGGCATCAGGCTACTACCTGGCATTCCTTTTCAACGACAGTTTACAAATACAATGAATATCAGGACAAGGGGCCTATCACGACAGACGCAAACTGAAGTTATTATTCGCTTGCTACGACAGTTCACAAATACAATGAATATCAGGACAAGGGGCCTATCACGGTAAGCGCGAACTGAAGTTTGCATAGCCTCAAAACGGCACCTCAAGCAAAGACTTAGCATCAGGCTACTACCTGGGATCCTTTCTCAACCACAGTTCACAAATACAATGAATATCAGGACAAGGGACCAATCACAATAGACGCAAACTGAGGTTCTTCACGCAACCGCTTGGTACTACCACTCTTGCTTAACTCTACACCGGTCAAGTAGTACCCAACCGAAGGGAATCAAGCCAAATGGCGAGTTGACAATCCAGTATTCAACTCGTTAATAATACACAAGAAAAGGGTGAGTTGACAATCTAATATTCAACTCTGGAATAATACACACAAAACAAGGGAGAGTTGACAATTCAATATTCAACTCAGAAACACTTATATATAATACAAGGCGAGTTGACAATCCAGTATTCAACTCTGAAATAATACACACAAAACAAGGGTGAGTTGACAATTCAATATTCAATTCAGAAACAATTAAACATAATGCAAGGTGAGTTGACAATCCAGTATTCAACTCGGAAATAATACACACAAAACAAGGGTGAGTTGACAATTCAATATTCAACTCAGAAACAATTAAACATAAAACAAGGACGAGTTGTCAATTCAATATACAATTCGGGAACTTATGTATTCTAACAAGGAAATCTTTAGCGAGAACTCCTAGTAGTACACAAGGGGAGGGAAGGGGTTATATACAGTTAGGGCTACCACTTAGGATGCCTGTCAGAAGGCGGCTAGCTCCTTCAGGAATGGAGACAGGATCCTAGCAATCATGCATTGGTCACAATTATTTATACACATACCCTTGCATACATCATTCTTTTACAGATGGTCCTTACAAAATTCATCGTTCACACTACTTTAATTTCAAGCGATCTTTAATTGCCAGCACATTTTATGACGGGTACATGACTGCAGGGCATAATTGAAAAGGGGTTACATAATTCATCCGGGATGAGAAGTGTATCGTTAGGCGCCACTGATTTTTTTTGCGGATCAAACCAGAAACCAAGTTTACACTTTGCAACTTATCAATAGGTTTATTGCTAGGTAAGGGTCCCAGCACAACAATTAATACTTAATTAAACTTAATCAGGTCCTTGATATGGTACCTGCCACTATGTTTACCCTCGCAGTCGCGAACCTCGTAAATGGTGTCCGAAATTTTATTCGATACGACGCATTTGATGAATCGAGGGGCGAGCTTGTTTGAGAAGTACTTTCCAGCGTCAGATTGGGTGAATGCCCTGCGCCAGACCACTGCGCCTTCGGACAGTGAGCAGTGTTTCCTACGCAGGTTGTATCGTTTCGCGTTTACCTTGAACGCAGTCAATAGTGCGCTAGAAACCTTCTCGTAAAGTTGCTCCATGGTTGAAAGGCTCGTTCCATAAGAATTATCCGTGCTCGCTGGCTCCTCCGAGCTATTGGTGACCTGTTCCATTTTGTCGTGAAATGAAGCATGCGGACAGGGGTGGAACCCGTGCGTCAGGAAGAACGGTGTGTAACCGGTGGCGATGTTCACGCAATTATTGAGGCAGGAGCAGATCTTAGGCAGCATTGTGCACCAGGTTCGCTGGTTCTCCCCCACTAATATTGACAGGGCGGTTACGATGGTAGAGTTGTATCTTTCCACAGTATTGTTCTGGGGGTGATAGTACGCGTTATAGAATAGGTCTCGTATACCGAAGCGATCAGCGAACTCCTTGAAATCCTTGGATATGAATTGCTTGCCGTTGTCCATAATTAAAGTACGAGGTACACCGTAAGGCAGAAAGATCTTTTCTTCTATCAGCTTGGTGATAGCCGGGGCTGTGGCACGTCGCAACGGCAGTGCCCATAAGAATTTCGTGAAGTTATCGACCACCGACAGTATGTAAATATTTTGTTTATGTGAACAGGGAAGCGGCCCAACAAGGTCTACGCTCAATGACTGCATGGGATGATCTAGACGTTTAGGCACGCTCATCAAACCCAGAGGTGCTTGGTTGTTATGTTTATATGCCTTACAGGTGTCACATTTTGATACAACCTGTTTAACCGTGTTCGTAATGTTTTTCCAATAGAAGGTCCGTGAGACCACCTCCAAAGTTTTTCTGATTCCAGGGTGGCAAAAGTTAGTGTGGAAGTCCTGTACGATACTTTCCTGTTCTCCGGCGGGCACCACGACCTTCCAGGAGCTATTTCTGAATGGAGGGTCAGTTTCGGGAACAGTTTTACAGTATTTGTAGAGGTGTCCGTTACTTATCATATAGTTGGGTGTGGAGTTAGCATTGGTCGAACATTCCTGGAACAGACGTAGATAGGCTGGATCAGTAACATTCTGAAACGGTGTAGGGAACGTTAAACTGGATACTTCAATTCTGCTTAGTGCGTCGGCCAAGTTGTTCTCGCATCCCTTTTTGTATACAAAGTCGAAGCTGTATTGTGAGAGGCGGCAGGCCCATCTGGCCAGGCGTCCCGATGGTGAAGACAAGTTGTTCAGGTATTTAAGACAGCCGTGGTCGCTGATCACTTTGAAGTGCGTTCCGTCTAAATAACTCCTAAAGTGGTGTACCGAGTCCACAATGCTCAAGAGTTCCCTCTCGGTGGTGCTGTAAGACCTTTCGGCAGGTAGCAGTTTCCTGGAAAAATATGCAATGGCGTGCTCTGAGCCGTCCGGGCTCCTTTGGGCCAGGAAGCTCCCAATGCTCACGCCGCTGGCGTCACAGGTGAGTACGTATGGTAGGGAATAGTCGGGGGGCTTCAACACCGGAGAAGATATCATTGCGCTTTTTAGGCTTACGAAGGCTTGTTCAGCTTCGTCGTCCCAAGGGAGATTATTCTTTGTGATTTTCTTGCTGGTGAGGCGGCATAGAGGGGATGCAATACGAGAAAAGTCCTTGATGTGTCTTCTATAGTATGCACATAATCCAATGAACCCGCGAACCTGTTTGACAGTTGAGGGCCTAGGGTAATTGACCATCACGTCAATCTTTTCGGGGTCGGTCCTGATGCCTTCTCGGTCGACTATGTGGCCGAGATACTTTAAGCTTTGTTTGCAAAATTCAGATTTTGCTAACTTAATGGTTAGGTTGGCCTGTTTTAGTCTGTCACATACAGTTTTCAGTAGCTTGCAGTGTGACTGGAAGTCCGGGCTGCATACCAGTATGTCATCAAGATATACAAAGACGTGGTCTCCCAAGTCTGTGAACAGTCCATCCATCATACGTTGCATTTCGGCCGGGATATTTTTTAGTCCGAAAGGGGTAACCTTGAACTGGAACTGTCCTCGGCCTTCTACGAAGAAGGCGGTCTTTGGCTTGGATTCCTCGTCTAGTCTCATCTGCCAGAACCCGTGGGAGAGGTCCAGGGCTGTGAGGAACTTAGTGTCGCGCAGATTGTCCAAGATGCGATGAATGTTGGGCAACCGGTAAGAGTCAGAGCGAGTGATCGAGTTAAGGCGACGTGGATCAAGTACGAAGCGCCCAGAGCCGTCTTTTTTGGGAACAATGAAAACATTGTTCAACCAGGGGCTCCGCGCCGGCTCTATTACGTCGAGTTTGATCATTTCATCCAGTTCTGCGATGAGTTGTTCGCGTCTTACGTGAGAAAGGGGATAAGTCTTTTGTTTAACCGGGGCGTGATCACCAGTGTCTATGATGTGGGAAACTAGGTCGGTGCGGCCTAGTCCCACCTTTTCATAAGCAATCTGGTCGAACTCTTGTTTGAGCAGATCCAGTTGTTTCAATTCTGCAAGAGAAAGGTCGGCTGTAGAGTTTAGACAGGAAGGGGTCGACAGCGGTGAAATGTACAGGGGAGGCATGTTGATAGCATATAATGATGACACCTTATCTGGGAATAGGGTCGGGGTTAGTCCGGACTTCTTCAAGAAGGGTGCCCCCAAAATAAACCCTTCTGCAAGAGACGGAGCTACAAGAAATTCAACAAAGGTTGTTTGTTTATAAAATCTGAGGGGCAGCGTGAGGGAGCCCAGGATCGCATGGGGATGGCCGTCCGCTGTGTGAATGGAAGTGTCGCCCGGCACCAGGTCATAACCCAATTCGAGGAAATTCTTGTATAATGTGCCACCCAAAACATTAACTGCAGCTCCGCTGTCTAAGAGCGAACGGAAGGCGATGTTGTTGATTTTGAAGTGTAGGTATGGACGATCGTCTCGCGCATTCGTGATGGCTGATACATGTAGGTATTTAGTATTGTAGAAGAGTTTGACCGATCTCAACCAGTCCTCCCACTCTGTCTTTTGTTGAGAATGGGACGGTCTATAATAGGGCTGGGTGGTTATTCGTTTTTTGGCAACTTTTGGAGGAGAGGTGGGGGTCTAGAAACGTCTGGGAGGTTTCTGGGGGTTGTCGGAGGGTGACCTTGTGGGTCAGTTCTCTGGTACTTTTGAAAGCGGGGAGAGGTTCGTCTTCCGAGGGGATTCGCTCGTGACCGATTAGGGCACAGTCTTGCAAAATGTCCGGTTCTTCCGCAGGAGTAGCATTTGGGACTGTACGGACGCGATTCAGGGTTAGACAAGGAGGCTGCAGCCTTGGTGCGCCGGGGCCGGCGGGGGGAGGTAGGGGCAGTCTCGTCCTTGTGGCCAAGCGACATCTGTTCGAGTGTAAGACACAGTCGCTCCAGATCCAATACTGTCGTGGGTTGTGAGCCGATGATAATAGGGAGGAACTTCTTGTCGAGTCCTCTTTTGAAAACTTGAAGGAGCTCGTCCTCTGGCAAGGGTGAGGACAATGAGTTATTTTTGTTGATGATTCGGCAAATATAATCGGCCGCAGATTCCGAGTCTTGCTGCCTAGAGGACCAAATTTCTAGCTTGATGTCGGTGGAATAGGTTTGTGATTCAAAACGGTCGAGAAAGAGCTTCTTCAATGTGTTCCAGTCGCAGTTCTTTCTAGGGTTTGTACGATAAAATAATAAGGCACGTCCTACAAGAAATTCAGGAATGATTGTGGACAATAAATTAGTATTGAACCTGCGGGAAGTAGCGATCTCCTCTAGGCGTACGAGGAATTCTCGGACGTCATTTGTTCCGTTAAACTTTGGGACAGGCCACGTGGCAAAGTTTGTGTTTATGATTCCTCCAGGGTCTCGATCTCCACGTGAGGTATAACTTGACGAATTGGAGGGCGGCTCGACTGGGGATGGGGGCAATAAGGCGACAGTTCCTGGGGGAGGGGCGCTCTGGGGTCTGGAGCTCGATTCGGAACTGGATGAGAATGGGCGGGCTATTAGGTCATTCTCGGCGGTGTGGGAGCTCTCGGAAACCGACGCCAGTTCGGGGGCGTTCTCAAGTGAGTGGTACGCTACAGACCTACTGGGGATGGCTACGTTGTCTGTATTAAAGGGACGGGAGGCATTAAAAGCATTGGCCTGGGAACGCAAGGAGGCCAAATTGTCGGTAGGAACGATGTTTCTGTCGCGCAATGCTTTAGCAAGGGTTTTTGCATTTGCAAGATTTATTCTCTCGATTAAATCCATGACGTCGACTATTGCGAGACAACAGAGGAAACGAGGATTTTCGTTACGACGTGGTTACAATATAGGAGGCTGTCAGAATAAAGGGGAAAAAATAAAACACAAAAGAACAAGCAGTTTCGAGTGAGGGTCCGCTCGCAGATCTCATTGAGCAGACTGTCATCAAGGGACAAGTGTACGTGTCAATTGATGAGAGTCATAGCCCCACGTTGGTAAACGTCAGTGTAATGAAATGAAGTACAATTCATTGTTATGTATAAAATTAAATCCATACCAGATCTTTTGCTTCTGCTGGATCCACTATCGTCCGGCTAGGACACACGGTAGAGCATTTCTTTGATTCTCAGAGGGAATACAGGTGGATAATTGAGAAACAGCGAGCGTGACCAGAACAAAACTGTATATTCTTTGTGTAAGAGAGACAAAATTTAATTAGAGATATAATGGTACATATGGGTTAGTGTGATATGAGGTAATGATGGTGATGTTTGATGATTAAGAATATTCTTACTTTCTAGGGTGGCCAACTAATTAAAATAAACAGTGATCACTATTGTACATTTACATGAGCCTTAAGTATTTGAATATTTCAAAAGTCAGTTCCAGATTAAATTTAATTTTACAGGCCGAAGGCCCAACACTGAGTAATTAAGGAATTTCTTTTTTCTCTTTACCAAACTTAGTTCTAAGGGTATGTCGATATCAGTAATTCTAGGGACGATTCACGTAAAAGGGGATGTGCGAAAGTCAATGATCTCAAACCTTTAGTCCGACGGTGGGGAGAAATTGCCTTATCACGTATTCAACAAGGCCTGATGTTTCCAACCGTGATGGAGGTGAAGAAGAAAAGCGGCAGGGGCGATCTAATGTTGAAGGCGCTCCAGACTTTCTCTCATCAAGGGGAGAAGCCTAATCCGAGGTGATAACAAGGCAGTTGGCCCACTGTCAGTCGTATACTTCCCGTGTGGCAGACATAGGTGTTAACACTTCGTTATGTGTTCATACAACCACGCGAAGTCACTTTGAAGATGAAAGAAATTGAAAAACAGTCACGAAGCATGGCTTGCTACCATTTAATCAAAAGGTACAGCTCGTATGCAGCCGATTGAGATTTAAACACTTCGTTATGGATTCACACACCTACGCGAGGTCACTTTGAAAATTAATGAAATTAAAAAAACTGTCTCCAAGTATGACTTGCGACCATTTATTTAAAAGGTACAGCTCGTACGCAACAGATTCAGATGTTAACACTCCGTTATGTGTTCATTCAACTACGCGAAGACACTTTGAAATTTAATGAACTTAAAAAACTGTCTCCAAGTATGACTTGCGACCATTTATTTAAAAGGTACAGCTCGTACGCAACAGATTCAGATGTTAACACTCCGTTATGTGTTCATTCAACTACGCGAAGACACTTTGAAATTTAATGAACTAAAAAAACTGTCTCCAAGTATGACTTGCGACCATTTATTTAAAAGGTACAGTTCGTACGCAACAGATTCAGATGTTAACACTCCGTTATGTGTTCATTCAACTACGCGAAGACACTTTGAAATTTAATGAACTTAAAAAACTGTCTCCAAGTATGACTTGCGACCATTTATTTAAAAGGTACAGCTCGTACGCAACAGATTCAGATGTTAACACTCCGTTATGTGTTCATTCAACTACGCGAAGACACTTTGAAATTTAATGAACTAAAAAAACTGTCTCCAAGTATGACTTGCGACCATTTATTTAAAAGGTACAGTTCGTACGCAACAGATTCAGATGTTAACACTCCGTTATGTGTTCATTCAACTACGCGAAGACACTTTGAAATTTAATGAACTTAAAAAACTGTCTCCAAGTATGACTTGCGACCATTTATTTAAAAGGTACAGCTCGTACGCAACAGATTCAGATGTTAACACTCCGTTATGTGTTCATTCAACTACGCGAAGACACTTTGAAATTTAATGAACTTAAAAAATTAAAAAAAACCGAACCGAAGTATGTATTACGATGTTGTTTTATACGCCTCCTTCACGCATAAGGCGGTATACTCAGAGATCCGACTCGGATTTTTAGATAATTAGTTTATAACGACACTCTCTGTTTAGTTACAATGCCTTACATCGATTCCAGGCATAAAACACAATGAACTGGGTGAATACGCTGATAGATCGCGGAGCAAAACAAAGCGTGGTGTGTCACCGTTAGAAAAAGACGCCGACTGGAGGCGGGAGTTGACGGGGGCGACGGTGGGTGTTTTGAGGGGAGCGGGGGGGGCCGCTTGACACCAGCTGCGTTTTTAGCGAGACCTTGAACTAGTCCAAGACGTAACTACTGCCGCGAAATTTAATTTGAAAAGATCATTATTTAAATACGTAGCGAGCGTACCGCTCGCTACAGTGTAAGCAATAATATTTTTATAAATTAACCTGTTTGTGAAAGCGTATTGTCATCATAAATAATGTCAACTTATAAGACAAAAAAAAAACAAATAGAAGTCATCATTCCACAGATAAAATAGAAATCAATAGACACTATAACTACTGTCAGAGCGTTTTTCACCCGACAATTTACCGAGCAATTGGTGCGTACACTCGACGTTCAATCTGAACGCCACAGAGTGTCATTTGAGCGTCTGTTTCCGGTCATTATGAACGGCTTAGAGCGTCACTAAGTGCATTCGGCGTTCATTGTGAACGTAGTCCTGAGTCTAAAATTTCAAGTTAAGAAAGTGTTAGGCCTACAAAACTTTTATACTCAGAATTTTGAATCTTCAACTAAACATACCTACTATCGCCATCGAAAGTTGGATGGCGAAAAAGTATGTATAGTTGAAGTGTGTTACATGCAACTATGTAGTGTTATATCGTCCCTCTCCTGACTAACAGTCGTATCTGCAAAATGCAAATTGTTCAGGAGAGCGTTTTTAGTGTTTTGCCGTGCATATTTTAATCTCTCCCAGCACACGGTGACACAATGTAAATATATTTTAATATTTTATTTGTATTCTTCTATATATGAATCATTCTTATATATATTAGAATCGTATTTGCACATAGGTCTATTAGTGATATTTTATTTTCAGTAATTCGTAGACAACAAATCACTAAGCTATTCCAAGTTAACGGGAGGTGATACAGTCGAGACCTTTAGTGAGAACATGCGTACAACATATAAGTAGGTACACATTGGTGGTCCTAACTCGATTTTGCAAAAAAATGTCAGATACGACTGTTAGTCAGGAGAGGAACGATATGACACTTGATGAATATTAACAGAATATTTAAGATATTTTGTAGTTTTAAGAAAGCATTTAAAAGGTAAGAGTTGATAGTTTAAACGGTGAGGCATTTCACTTAAATGGATATCCGACAAAATATGTAAATAGATATTCATAGAGGACATCGATATTAAATTTAGATTTAAACTAATTAAGTCAGCCTTCGTGGCTCTGTTGGTTAGATATCTGACTTCAGAGCAAAGGGTCCCGGGAACGATCCCCGACGAAGACACAGTTTTTAATTGTGATTGCAGTTTGGATCGGTGAGACGATATATATTTATTTATATCATAAGTCTCCAGAATGTGGCATCTTGTTATTGAGTGTTAAATTAACATTTGATATATAACCTGTAACTCGAGAAGCTATATAAAAAAATAAAAATAGCGATTGAATTGTGATTATTAAGCACATTATATACCACGCATATATTTATGTATTATCATTTTTTTAGATTAACATATGTATTAGTCATAGAAACGGAAAACAAGCATACCTAACTATTTCTATACCTATAAACAAAAGATTATTGTTTTCAAAGCAATAAAAGATAATTCTCGGACGCAGTAATAATAAGTAGATACTTACCTAATTTAAAATAATAAACATCTTAAAAATAAAATTAATCCTAATTACTGATAATAGTGCGTTCACTATAATAAATTCTTTCTTGTTTTTGTGTTGGTGAGATTTTTCAGTGTTGTCAGAAACTAAAACTTCCAGATGTGACAAGTTAGTGACAAAATATAAATAATGCTAAGTTGGATAAATAAATTCTGTAGTATTCGTCACAGAGTAAAAATAATAAAAGTCCTTTTTGACATACCTCATAAAAAAGGGGACTAAATTTGTTTATAAAAGCAAAGTCTTCGTTAATGTCCAGAGTAGCGAAATATTTTAAATGTTAGCAACTCCGTAGAACTATGCAACTATGCAAGCATACCAACATGAAATCGAAAAAACTTATTATAGTGATTGCACAACAGTTCAAAATAAACTTATTTCATTGGATAGGTAGTGTTGCAACTTAATAAAAAAAAAATGATAACAAATCAACGAAACAATCTGAAGATAATTCTAGATACAATTGAAATTATAATCGCCATGTCACATTATTTAATGCATTCCAATAATCATAAATAAATAGTCAATCGTTATTTTTAGATTTATATAAAAATTTAAAATACTATATATGTATCTACTATGATTAAATTACATAATAACATTCCCATGCTATGTGTAGTTAATTGTGTTTTTTTTATTACAATACAGTTCAATACAGTATAGGTACTAGCTAACAAAAGCAAGATATACGTAAAAAAAACCCAAATAGATATTTGACTAAGTACTAAATGTAGGGTAAGCACTGCATTACTTAAAAATGTCGGCACATTAATTTAATATCATACAATAACGTGGAAAATATTTAGCCTTTAAAATCTATTATGATGCCGTTCAGGAATTAACTCTTGATATAAGTCCACAGTGTTTCTTACAGTAAGGATCCTTAAATGCCAACGTACACCTGAAGGCAAATCGTGAATATTGTTACCTTAAGATGTAGGTACTTACTAAAATTAAGTATCAACTATTAAGGTGTATGTAGGTGTACCTATTATACAAAATATACAGGTTGTATCGGCGATAGATTTCCTATGATATTAAATGAATTGATTCCATCATCCATCACAACCATCACAACACCTAACCTTCAAGGCAGGTAGAGACATCCAAGAGCCAAACCTAAATTATGATTTTTTTCTTACATCGTGTTGACTTTTCAAAGATGCCTCGATTTTTCCGCTTCCTTCATAACTTTCTGTAGCATTGTTGGTGACATGTATCTTAACTCTTTATGCAGTTCAATTAAGATTTAATTCAGTAGTATTTATTAAAGAATAGTTGTCCTTAATCATAGTTCACAATTGGTATGAAGGGGCCACATAAACCTAAATACCCCAATTTCAAATCAAATTCCTCAAATATGAGAAACAATGTGTTTCTAGAAAAAATACCAAAAAGTGTTTTCAACATTTCTCTAGTAAACTTTCGTCACACAATTTCAAAATTCAGTCTTAATTCCCATAAAAAATATTAATAACTCCACCACTTAACGAATTGCACTGGTTGAAGTGTCCAGAGCGAGTTGACTACAAAATCTGCTTAACGGTGTTTAATGCTTTAAATAACCTAGCACCACAATACATACAAGAGCTGTGTCAGAGAAAAGATCTCTCTGGAAGGCATCTCACACTTAGGTCTTCTGGATCACAGAGTATCAACTCCCTAAAGGAGTTGGACAGAACCAATAAAGCGGCTTACTATGATCGGTGCTTTGGTGTGAGTGGTCCTATAAAGTGGAATAAATTGCCTCTAGATGTCCGCAGTGCAAATAGTAAGAGCACTTTCTCTAAAGGACTGAAAACAGGTTTGTTTCGTAGAGCAATATAATATCTATCTAAATAACAGCGCCCTTGGAACGATATTGAATCATTAAACGGCGCTATACAAATTATTATTACTATTATTAGGTAGGTACTACTTACTACTAAAAATATCCTTTTTAACGGCATTTTTTTTAAATTACTCCATAAGTATCTGTCGTAGAGAAATAAATATTTTATGTTTTTAAAGAGTGCATAAAATCATAGTGAATGACCGATAATTTTTTTCATTTCAAGTAAGGTTTTTTCTTAAAATGCAAAGAATCAACAAATTTTGGGTTTAAGATAATTGAAATCACGTATAAACCTTTTTTTTAATGCACGCGATAGTTACCCTTACTAACACGTAACTACATAGTGCATTAGGCGGTTTTAATATAATATCATGTTTTCAGTCACTATATTTAGCGTTATATGTCCTCTTTTAACAGCACAAAATAATTTAAGAGCAAGATTGAAATAGAAAAAATAAACGGACGCTTAAAATACGTTGCATATTTAAATTATATTTTTGTTTAGATATTGGTTTGTTATTTGTATATCTATAATCTACTAAAAGCATTATTATTTGTAATTGTTATTTAATTAGAAAAAAAAAACAAATTATGTCATTTTGTCAGGTTTAATTTTTCTCTTAGGATGTATATTAACACGACACCCTGTAGATCTATACAAGTCAATTATTCAAACTGAATTTCATCACCAATATAAGTAAGTAAATAGCCATTTCCGCGATATCAAATTGCAAACAGATAACTCAACCATATTATATTGTATTGTCTAATATGTACCACTTCGATAAATTATATGTTTTGTAATATTAATTGTTTTGTATGACATATTTGTAAAATCTTATTAACTTTTTTTAAGTTAAAATTTACTTATATTACAACACATATACACAAAAAACACAATCACAAGATACAGAAAAAAAACACGATTTTGTATATACTTCTACTTTACAATTTGTGAAATAAAAACACCCCCTTCCCTCTACTACATCCACCTCTTCTAAAGTACTTAAGTAGTTTGCCTATAGTTTTTAAGTTAGTTAGAAGGAGTTATTGATGATGAGCGCAAGCTTGAAAACGTTAGAACTTATTTCGAAGATATATATAAAGTTTGTGTTGTACCTATTCTCATTTTATTTAAATGAACTTCTACAAAGTTCCCATGCGAAGTTCAAAAAGACTATTTTTTTATATTTTTCTTTTGAAATTGTTAAATGCAGTTGCCAGTCTCAGATCTGTTTCGAGTTGGTTGAACCACACCATCACATTGCATTACATTACAAAGGGTTGCACAATTGACCCAACATATTTTGTTTAAATAGTTGTAATAACGTCCAAATATAGTTTTTATTACATAGCCATATAAGAAAAAAAAGAAGTGGATAAGTTCACGTCTCTGGGTAACATTCTTACTAACACCAATGAGATGAGCGTTGAGATAATGTCCCGAATTCAAAGTGGCACAAGAGCAGCAGCGGCACTGGGAGCATTCCTGTCTCCAAAGTCCATATCGCGAAGAGTGAAACTCCAGGTCTATAATAGCCTAATTGAACCAGTAATCCTGTATGGTGCTGAATCCTCGTGCATGACACTCAAGGACCAACAAAGACTGCTAACATATGAAAACAGGACATTACGTAAAATATTAGGCCCAAGACCAGGAATTGCGGCAGGTACCTGGAGACCACGAAGCAATGAGGAAATTCGTGCATTGACAGGACAACCTTTAATCACCAGCGAAATCAGGTCCAGAAGATTAGCTTGGATTGGACATGTCAGATCAGGGGAAGAAAGAGACATAAAAAAGTATTCTGCAAAATAACCCTGTGGGCAAGAGACCCCTGGGAAGACCAAGGCAGAGATTGATGGACAATGTTACCCGAGATCTGAACGTGCTGAATGCTTGTGATGACTGGGAGTCCACTGCAGTTGACAGGAGGCTAAAGCTCTACCGGAGTTGTATGGCCATCGGAAGTAAGTAAGTAAGTATATACGAAAAAAATAACATTTCTAGAAGAAAAAATGAACGCTTACTTTGGTGTGGAGAGTTTAGTGTGGCCACAACCCGCTCGTTTTACAAATAAATTTGAATCTATAATGGTATTTGATAATATATATTTCAACTATCAAAAAGCTGAAAAGCATATTGTCCTCAAATATTACCTACATATAAGCTAGTCTTTTACGAAAACCATACTATGTCTGGTAGATATTTATTTGAACCTAACTTTTGTTTTTTTTATTTCCTTCACACAAAAAAAGGAAAATCATATTACCTAAACATAAAAGTTCTGACGAATTACTGTGATCAAATTAATTGCCTCAAGAGAGTAATAAGTCTTTAATGATATCACGTACAAAGATCACGTAAAATAAATTTAAAAAAAACTGGCAGCTTGTATAATCAGATGTTGCCACTTTTTCGGAGAAAATATGACCTTATGTTATTCATATTTATCATAATAAATAATAAATAAAATAATAGGTGTTGTAATACTGTCTGGAAATTTTATTGTACTTTGATCTGTTAGTGAATGTATTGTACAATGTACAAGTAGGCAGGTAACGAAATGCAAAAATCCAATATTTAATCTAGCTCTTAATAATAAACGCTTACTTCATGTCTATATAAAGATGAAATAATTATTTATCTAGTCATAATATTTTATTGGCAGCATAAATTTTAATTCACTGCTTAGTAAAAACGGGGCATAAAAATAAAATAATATACCTATACGAGATAGATATAAAATTTTATATTTCAGAATCAATTTATCATTCGCAATTGAACTTAGAACTGTCAAAACTAATACGGATGTTGACGAGGAGAGTCTAGACGGTGAATTTGAATGTAACATAGAGAGACAGGTGTATACTTCGATTCTTTTCATAAAATATAGGTATTATTTTTATAAAAATATATATATCGCATTGTTTTCAAATAATTAATACGAATGAGTACCTAATCAATCTGTCTTGTATGAAGGACAATTTCAATAGACTTGAGCGTGCGGCAAATGATATTGGCCTCAAGATCAATGCTTCTAAGACTAAATATATGTCAGCGAAAAAAGCTCCAACGAGAGGAAATGAGAAGATATTGGTGGGTGAACATTGGGTAGAATCGGTTGTATTCTTCACCTACCTGGGATCATTGGTCACCTCGGACAATAACATTAGCATGTGTTTCTGATATCTTATTAATATTCTAATTAAATATAAAGCTTCCTCCCAACTCACATACCGCTATACATGGAAATTAAAGCGAGGCTTGCAGTGGCTAATAGATGTTATTACGGGCTACTCAAACATCTCAAGTCAAGACTAATCTCGCGAAACACTAAGGTCCTTATATACAAAACTCTTCTCCGACCAGTCCTGACATACGGAGCAGAATGTTGGGAACTGACTAAAAAGGACGAAAAAAAGTTATTGGTGTTCGAAAGGAAAATATTAAGGAAAATCTTTGGCCCAACTAACAATGGAGGGGCCAGGAGAATACGGTATAATCATGAGCTAGAGGCAATGTACAAAGAAACGAATGTAGTCCAATTTATTAAAATTCAGCGCCTGCGTTGGCTTGGACATGTTTGCCGGATGGATGATGACCGTATTCCTAAAAAGGTATTAGACACCTGTCCCGAAGGCAGAAGAAGTAGAGGCAGACCTAGGTTGAGATGGCTAGATGACGTGCTGTGTGATATAAGAGAAATGGACCTGATAAATTGGAAAAGACTGGCGGTCGACAGGGTGGGATGGAGACAATTTCTGGAGGAGGCCAGGGTCCGTAGGGGACTATAGTGCCACTGATGATGATGATGACCTAATCAATAAAATATATCATCTCATACATAATGTTTTATCAATTGACTAATTACGGGAAAACAAATTTACTTCGTATGTTAAAAAATGTCATATTATTAGTAATAGCAGTAACATTTATATAAAATAATACATCCAATTTAAATAAAAAATATAAAAACTCTGAAATGAATAGTTATACTAAGAGTATGAAATTGAATTATATATCTTTCCCACTTGAAAATAAAATTAAATATATTATGAAAGAAACATCGTATAATGAAAATTAGCGAAAACATCTGTTTTCAATAGAACTATTTGTATCTTCTAAGATAGCATATTATCAAAATTGAATTATATCCTCCGTAAACAAATTAATCTTCTGATCAGCTATGATATAATTGGCAAACTTAGGGATAATTTATTATTGTTTACAAACGTTTAATGTACATATATCAAGACACAATAATACTACGTCCATATAATAAAAGTTCTTACAATTTGCTCAATGCTTAGCGTAACAAATACAAATATACGTTTTGGTAAATAATCAAATGTGGAGGCTTCAACTTTGTGGAAATTCATATTTAATCAATTATTTAAATTTAAATTAAACACAAACTATACTTTGTATGTTTCCACTTATTTATTTACTTGTTCACTTTGGTGTTTTACGTTTTGGTGTTTTAAGCATTAAAAATGTTTTATAAACAGGGTCATTAATTGAAACATCAACAGTATTTCGCAGTCTCCTACCCCACTCTATAGGGAAAGTTTTAGAACTTTATAGTTATGTTCCTCCACGAAGCGGCTGCTCATCTCGGACAAAACAAGAACTACCATCAAGCATATTTCATACCACCACCACTAAGAGTCCAACCACAAACGTGAAGGCCCGTCAGTCATGGCGAGGGTTTCCCACCCAACAGTGCCACGGTAACACACACGTGACTCGACACGTGACTCCGTTGGGCGAGACATTAAGGCTTCTGCCCTGCTCTGCCATAGGTAAGAATTCAAGAGGGCAACGACCTTTTGCCCAGAATCCTAGGATGCGGCTGCGGCTACCCCCAACTTTACTGGCTAGACCCTATGGCCACAAACTAGCCCCAATCGATACAGAAATTGGAACCAGGAAAATTACCTTGCTATGTATAAATATAGTGAATTCTTTCTTCCATGACATTGATCTATTCAACTCATCGCATATAAGATATATAACTATCCATTTTGGCCACGTTCTCTCTGAGTGATCTCACGCACGCTTTTCTCTGAGTGATCTCATTCATGCTTCCCATAAACCCCCATTTCCTTCCAAATTCCTTCTCCTAGAGCATAAAATATGTTATTGACGATGTATCTTTTCAATTCATGTTTTAATCACTAATGTTCATATTTCTGGCTAATTCTGTTGTAAAACTGCCTTTTTGTCCTATGCACTAAATTGGCTGTATGTTTGTTTTCAATAAATAAAAATAAAATAATGTGTCTATGAGAAAAACAAAATAATATTACATACAACTTTAAAATGGTCTCGATATTCATAGATTAAACGTGCGTGATATAAATGGTGGTTTTTACATGCTAGTTGTTAATATTGTATGATAAACACATTGTACCTACAAATTAATTAAATTTCATCGATCAAAACTTTCCCTAGATTCGTTTGAACGATCATTTGGATCTAACGAGAAAATACGAAAACGAAAACATCGCTGCTACACATGTCATACCTATACCTATATAGTTTCCATTCTTTCATGATAAATCAACATTAAATTATTGTTAACGATTGAGAAAATAAAAACATTTCATAATATACAAGATCCCCTGGACAAGTTGCAAATACTTTTTACTATTTGTTTATCAAAAGTGACGCGCGGTTGGCGATATTTTGTATGGGATTTGACATCAGCCAAAGTCGCGGCGTACAATCACATACAAAAACTATAACCAGGCGTCACGCATGTGTCGTGCTTTATTTTATAAGGTTGTGCACACCAGCACGCCTGTCGCTGGTTACCTCGCATTGTGGGATATTTATTTATTTACTCTTTACATAACGGCATAAATTGCCTTTTACAAACATAGATTAAAATATACATATATACAGAGAACAATCATATAAAAGAAAACAATTAGGTATACTCTAAGTAAAAAAGAATATATAACAAAAAAGTAAATATGTGACGCAACTAAATATAAAAAAAAAACTTTGGACACAAAATACCTATTAGCAGCAGAAACAGTGCAACTTAAAAATAGACTTGTTTATAGTAATATTTATAAAAAAAACATAGATAGTCAAGACTCGTTCATTATATGTAATCATTTCATTATATGTAACAACAAACTATTGTATTTACCATAACCCCAATGCAAAGACATCGATCTGCTTAAACTTATTTGCAAGTCTTGGAAGTTTCTGCATTGGTGAACTAAATAAATAGTTTGATATGTATGTTTTTGACGTATGTTAGCCCTACGGCCAATGTCACGGCACGGCGGCGTTACCTATTTAAAAAATCAACAAGCGTTATTCTAGAGAAACGATATTTTTTACAGCCCACGAAAAAAACAGAATTTAATTTAAAGAAATTAACAATTTCTAAAGATTATTAAACGGAATACCTACGGGTTCTTAATTCTTAAAAATGATTTTCTATTTGTAGGACACAGCGTATTTCCGCAGGAAAAGCGAAGTCCGATATTAATTAAAAAATATTTTTTGAATAATAAAATTATACAAGTATTACTATGACTTGAGTATTTGTAGCACGATTGTTTCGTTTAGCAAGGTAAATAATAAGGTATGAAATGTCATGGAATATTAAATCTATTTTAATTTTGCTTTAATTTTTCTAGAGTAGTAAAATCTGAAAAAAATGTAATCAAATCTACAGTTTATTTTTATATTTTTATAATGATATTACGAAAAATATACCTACATATATAAAGATAAATGCATAAAAGGGAAGCCACAAGTGAACAAAAAGAAAAAACTTGACCGGAATAAAAGCTGTAGTTTTTGAAACTAGTTGTGGAATGAATATGAATTAGTGGCAATAAACAAATTAATATTGTTAATAATTAATTAGAAAATACATATAAATTAAAGAAAATAACAAAGTATGTGTAAAGCCAGCTGCATCAAGGAAGAGGAAATAGGAAAGTAGCAAATTGGAAAGGAAGTAGCCAACATGATTTTATTTTCTGAAAGTTTTGTTATGCTATCACCAAACAAATCAAAATTAATGAATAAATTATTGAATGTGATAGACATTCTATTTAAATTTGAAATTTTAATGCTGTCTTAATCACTAAAATCAAAAGTTATAATCGTACTTACGACCGACTATAAGTTTCGACAAACAATGTTAGTGCAATGTGTGCTTGTTATTTATATGTATACATATGTATTATAATTACTGGGTTATTGTATAAACTAGTTGCATGTAACACATGAGATCCAACTGTCGATAGCGATAGTATGTATAGTTGAAGAATATGTACCAAACTATAAACCCATAGATACAAATTATTGAATATTTTCAAATATTTTGTTTTCTATACAACATATGTAGGTATGTATGTCAAGATAGGATAGTATGGAGGAAGATCCTTTTTCCTACCCAGAATATGCTAATAGCATGATGGTATGTATGTATGTTTGGAGATGAAGTATCAAACTATTAAGTCTTCTTACATATTGTGTATAGGCGACTGCCATACAAAATGTATGAAGCGATGTCGTCACTAAATTCAATTTTTAAAAAAATTGTTAAAAAAAATTAAGATCTTCTACTACAATGTTAATATTTTTTATAGAAAATTAAATTATCTAGTTGGGGTGTTTCGGCTTTTTTCGATAATTGTAAAAGTTTTGGAAATATAGGCAGTTAAACTCATAAATTTATCATAAAAAAAATATTTTTCTTAATAAAAAATGTTTGAGAAACCCTGGAATTTTTTTGAAAAAACTAATTTGAGATTTTGTATTTGTCTATGTTTGTACCAATTTTCAGCGTTCTAGCGTTTATGGTTTCTGAGATATATGGAAAAATAAAATAAAAATTCAAAAGTTGATAACCCCTGACTGAAACAAAAATTCAAAATTCCGAGTATAAAAGTTTTGTAGGCCTGTAACTGTTTATATATTCTGAAATTTTAGGCTCTGTAAATTGAGCGGATCAAAAGTTATAAGGGGGGGGGGGACACACACAGACACACAGACACACACACACACACAGACACACGAAATGTTCTACTCCGAATTCTGAGTAAATCCGTGTATGGAACATATATGCTGCGAAGCCTCTAAGTTGGTGTTTTTTGACTTCAAAGTTGGAAAAGCCGTGAAAAAAGTAGACCTCTCCATACAATTCTCGCGTATTCTGGCTTGATACATTGTCGATATGTTAAGAGAACAAAGTTCTCCTGAACAAATCAACAGTTGGATTAGATTCATATGTCTAACCGCCATAGACTTCAATACATACAAGGCAATTCTTAGAGAGGAAATCTTGCTGATCCACTTATAAATCTAGTTTGTAAATAGTGCGTTACTGCTGCATATCAAGATAAATAAAAAAACATGAGACCATAAAATAAACAACAATTTATTGAATCTATAATTTTAACTGTTGTCACTCATTGATCTACTAACGTTTTCTAAGATGTTATGGGATTGACTCAATCATGTAGGGATTTGATAAAGTACAACATTGGTATTTGCTCATAATATTAACGTGAAGATAGTAACGGATAAGTAAAATGTAGATAGGTTTATGAATTTGAAAATAGAGCACTGTGAAAATAAAATGATCTAAGATGACCTACCACAGAAGGATACACATAATATGTACTCTTAAAATAATGAATAGGGAGACAGTTGATAAAAAAACCAGACTGTAGAGACATAGGCATACAACTGGACAGTAAACTCTTATTTGATAAATACATTGACACAATTAACCTCAAAGTTTATAAAATGTTGGAATTCCTGATGAGAGTATGCAAACCATTTACTCAAGTGAATACATCTAGCTTACTATATTACACAATATTTTAAGTCAATTGGATCATACCTCAGTCATCCACGATATATACCTAATATGTATATAAAAGTATAGAACGAATTCAACACATACTTTTGAGACACAAGAAGTATACCTATAAATTTGGTAAAAACTTCAAACACGAATTGCAGACTTTACATACCTACAAGACGAAGGACCTCAGACTTAATGTATAGATACCTTTATGACATCATAAACTCAAATATTGACTGTTCAAACCTACTTAAAATTATCAAATTTAACATACCAAATAGATGAACAAGGCACTCGCCAACGTTTTTTTAAGATAAAAAAACACTAATGTCGCTCAGAATTTGCCATTGTACCGATGCCTTACCACATATAATAATGTGTAATAAGTATCAGGTCCGTGGACATATTCTGTATGTCCAGGACCCTTTTCAGGAGCCACATTAGACATGCATAATTCATTGTTTTGTTACCAGCAGTGAGTTGTACGTTGCCCTTTTGTTTTAAATTATTTTAAATAAATAAAAAATAAAAACGAAGTAATATAGAAAGGTAGTTTTTACCACACAAAAAAGACAAGTGGTTATACAGACAGGCAAAGCAAACAAAACCATTTGTATCCATTTAGATGGGTGGTGGCACAGCGGTTAGTAATCCAGTGGCCGCGAGTTCGAATTCTGCCACGACCGATTTCGTTCACCTACAGTACAGCATGTATGCTTAATCAAGCGATGTACGAGCAAGTATATGTAATTTTCCCAAGGAGAATGAATTAAAAAAAAATGATACATATATCGACAAATAATTTAGGGAATTTCGGAGGAGAGGGGAACGGATTTCATTTCCACTCAATTAACATAAAAAAATAGAATTATTAAAAAGCTAGATTTTATCTTTACATATCATAACTTATCTCAGCATTGACATTTATTTCAGTAAAAACTTATGAAAAAAATAGATCAATCAATACAACCGAGAAAAGAAAAATAAATAGTTTATTCAAACAATTATTACCAAATGAATATTAATGGATGACTTTCAAAACTGGTTTGGTAATGTCATGAATCGTTACATTTAAAATAAAACAGTTAAGTACTTACTTTTGAAATTATTATGTACACAACAAAATTAGTGAAAGTTTTATAATATGATGTTCTGGTTCACCCAAATCACGACTTGATATGTGCCTATTTTACAATACGAGATGTATTTTTATCCGCACGTTGTAAAATATCAGACAAAATTTAATGACTACGACATTTGATGCATTTTCGTGCAATGGTTGTTGATATTTATGACTTATGACATTGCCGTTATGAAGAATCAATGTGTCATAACTCATAATATTGTCATTGTTCTGAGAAGTGAAATCGTACGAAGCAATAAATAGCGCAGAGAGGAAATATTCTAAGACCATGGATGTGTATTGTATTATCAAGTGACATAATAATTTACAGGTACCTACCTATTATTTTTTTTAATCTTTTTGAACGAATAAACTTTACACTCACGGATTTATGAGCAAATCTATATTTCTTTCAAATTTCGAACAGTTAATTAAAAAAAAATCACAATGAGTTTTTAGTAGGTACAAATAGCCTGATTCCCGTGATTCTGCCCACAAGTCCGATAGTCCTCGTTTAAATAACAAAAAATAGTGTTATTGTTGTAAGATTTAAGAATGATTGTTTATTATATATTATTTATCCCAAAAAATATAAAAAAGATCTTTATTTATATATTTATGTAGGTCAAATAATTATTTAACACGCACCCAATAACAAGTTGCCACATTCTGGAGACTTACGATATTTATCGTCTCACAGATCCAGACTGAAAACACAATTTTAAAAACTGTGTCTCCACCAGGAATCGAACCCGGGACCCTTGGATCACCAGTCAGATACCTAACCAACTGAGCCACGAAGGCCGAGATAAAAATTGTTAAAATAGTAATTTGAAAAAATTCAAATAGGTATACACAAAAATAAGCAATATTATACGGGAGACAGTGTAGCTATATAAACTAAATACAACAAAAATAAGTAATATAGTATACGGGAGACAGTGTAGCTATATAAACTAAATACACACAAAAATAAGTTATATAATACGGGAGACAGTGTAGCTATATAAACTATATACACACAAAAATAAGTAATATAATATAAGGGAGACAGTGTAGCTATATAAACTATATACACACAAAAATAAGTAATATAATATACGGGAGACAGTGTAGCTATATAAACTATATACACACAAAAATAAGTAATATAATATAAGGGAGACAGTGTAGCTATATAAACTATATACACACAAAAATAAGTAATATAATATACGGGAGACAGTGTAGCTATATAAACTAAATACACACAAAATAAGTAATATAATATACGGGAGACAGCGTAGCTATATAAACTAAATAAACACAAAAATAAGTAATATAATATACGGGAGACAGTGTAGCTATATAAACTATATACACACAAAAATAAGTAATATAATATACGGGAGACAGTGTAGCTATATAAACTATATACACACAAAAATAAGTAATATAATATACGGGAGACAGTGTAGCTATATAAACTATATACACACAAAAATAAGTAATATAATATACGGGAGACAGTGTAGCTATATAAACTATATACACACAAAAATAAGTAATATAATATACGGGAGACAGTGTAGCTATATAAACTACATATATACACACAAAAATAAGTAGGTAGTATATATGAGAGACAGTCTATATAAACTAAATACACACAAAACTAGATATACTAAATACAAAAGAGGGCAACTACGGAAATGAACTGGTCCATGTAGATTGAATTCAGTGTTCAGTCAATGTGAAAATCTCTTGAACACAATAAACACATGTCTTTGTCTATAGATACTTAGTGATGCAATAATGACTGCTTATGGTGTGTGTACATGTGTATATTATACACACATGTATGTGTCAATGATTGAAATATTATTAAATAAATAAATAAATAAATTATATCCGAAGTAAATCTACCAATTTGATTATAATCAGCCGTAAACGTGGAATATATTCAAAGATAATATTAATTAAGATTGGGTCCAAATATAACAATCGCTTATGATAATTCTGAAACGTCAATTTGATGAAAAGTTGATGGTACCTACAAAGTACGTATGTAGGTACATGTCACGATCTTACGATATCAAAGTCTTTTGTGAGTGATGGAATCGATAAGAGTAATTGATTAAATTAATTTGTCATTTCTAGGAATGTTCAGAGACTGATAATAATTGTAATAGCGCATCCAGTTTTATGACAAGTTAATTTTAAATATATTTTTTAAAGCCGCAGAGGCAATAAAGATATATATGAAATAATAGATAATTTACTAGAATTTCAATTCGGTAAACAAAAAGGCGCATACCTCGCAAACAAGATGTTGTAGTGTTCGTACTTATTGATGGAAACATGTAAAAGTTACATTTGAACTGTGAAGGAACGACCAGATAACATAACTATCATTTCATGCTGCATATTTATTTAATAACTTAATTCAATATTCAATATTTTTCGATAGTAATTTTTATTTTGAGTCAACAAGAGAGTAGTTAAGTCATATTCGCTTGTAGCTACGTAGACAGATTCTGTTGTTGTATCAGCTTTTTCACACAGCTACATATAACTTAATATATATGTTCTTCTCTTTCACAGTCATTATTTGGTGTGAAAGATAATTTAATATACTATGATTGCACTGGAGTAAAAGAGAAAAGATATATGTATGCAGTGTGTGCCTATTATTTTATGATCTCTTTCTCACTTGATTTATTCTGTCGTGTGTGCTCTTTCTTGGTGATGTATAAGAATTCGTTAAAATGTACCATTTTGTAGAGCGTTTTGTTCTCATACATATAACGTGTCTTTATATAAAATGTCACTGCTAAAATGTAATTATTGCAGATTGGAGTACGGCAGCAGGAGACATGAGTCAGAGACAAGGTTTGACGGAGACCATGGCTTGATAGAAGCTGAATAGGCGTCGAAAGGAGAAGAAGAAACAATATGATTTCTAAATATTTTATTTGTTCAAAATATCTACGAGTACGTAAATGGGTCGATGGCAGAGTGGTTAGCGCGCTGGGCTAGTAATCCAGCGGTCAAGAGTTCGAATCCTGCCTCAACCGATTTCGTTCACCTATAGCACAAACATTTATGCTTATTTAAGGGAACGTAGGAAGATGTTTATGTACTTTCACTCATATCATTACGGGACGGCATATCCCACAGTGAGGGGTACCAGAGATAGATGTGCAGGTGTGCATTACGTTACGAAAGGAAGCACTACGCATGCGTGTATACCCAAACACCAGTCTCACCTTACCTAAAAAGGTAGTACAGAATGGGTGGTGAACCTCATTGCTGAACTATGTCAGATGTTATTGTTGCCTTTTATATTTTCGATTAGTCGACCCTATCCGCTCAGAAGCACTGTTCTAAGCCGGTGCACTGCACTATTGTATATAAAAGAATTTATGTAATGAGTCAAAAATGTCTGCAGTAATAAATAGTAAACCAATGCCACGACAAAAAGCAGGATCATCATTTATGTGTTACAAGATATAAAAAATAATTGTTGAAATGAGTTCCCTTAACCCAAATTGTATGAATCTCACGGGAGAATACGCTTGTTTGGATCTAAAAATAAAATAATATATTACGCAAGAGATGACCGTACATCCTACCTACACGCCATCGTGTGTATACACGACAACTGCACACACGGTGATTGCGCACATCACAACTATGCACATTCAGAATCGGCACTCTGAAGAACTAATAATTATAGTTTACGGAAAACAACTTGAACCAACAAATTTGTGTATTTTAGCTCGATTGGTATGAGTAGACTGCCCTCCTCAACGACGAAAAAGCTTCAGTATTTTGACGGAAATTATATACGAAAATGACATTTTGTTAAGATTTTTACCAATATTTAAACGTAGAGCGAGTTTTTATTTAATTTGTTGGTAAATTCATAGAATGTGCACATTGGATATGTGCACATCTATATATATAAAATTACGTATATTTGTTTGTTCGCGATGAACTCCTAAACCAACCATCCGATTGCGATGAAACTTTGGGAATTTGTTCAGCTCATTCAGGAGAAGGTTTATGCATTATAATTTATTTATTTATTTATTCGATATCTAAAAAAATGGTATTGAATTGATATTTAGTGGGTTTGTTTAGCAAAAATCCTATATACCCATACATAAAATAGTATCTATATATATAAAAATGGATTTACATATATTATAAAATTTTCTTCTTCTTCTTCATCTTCGGGTATTAGGTCATTTTATCTATAAAGGTGGACTATCCTGGGAACCGTTCATCCGATTGCAATGAAACTTTGGTGAATTATTGGGAGTATGCCCGGGATGGTTTCTGGATAAAAAAAATTTTCTTCTTCTTCATCGGGTATTAGGTCATTTAACCTAATACTCTGGGTAAAAAAGAAGATCCATCTGTCCTTCCATCTCTTCCCAGGTCTTCCAGGACAGTTTCTGGATTTAAACTTTTTTCTTTTTCTTCTTCGTTATCATCGTGTATTTGTGTATTTACCTATGAAGGAGGAGTATCGTGGGAGAATTAGGTCCAACTGTCCTTCCATCTCATCGCAGGTCTTCCAGGAAGGTTTCTGGATTCAAACTTTCTTCTTCTTCTTCTTCTTTATCGTATATTTGTTCATTTTACCTATGAAGTTAGAGGATCCTGGAAAAAGAAGGTCCAACTGTCCTTTCATCTCTTCGTAGATCTTCCCAGTATTGTTTCGGGAATTAAACTTTTTCTTAACCTACTGAAGGGACGGAAGGTAATGAAGGGAAGGGAGGTACTGAAGGGCCTGAAGGGACGGGAGGTACTGAAGGGACGGAAGGTACTGAAGGAACGGGAGGTAAGGGCCTGAAGGGACGGGAGGTACTGAAGGGCCTGAACGGACGGGAGGTACTGAAGGGCATGAAGGGACGGGGGGTACTGAAGTGCCTGAAGGGACGGGAAGTACCTACTGGAGGTACTGAAGGGCCTGAAGGGACGAAAGTACTGAAGGACCGGGAGGTATTGAAGGGCCTGACGGGATGGGTGGTACTGAAGGTACGGGAGGTACTGAGGTACTGAAGGGACGGGAGGTACTGAAGAGACGTGAGGTACTGAAGGGACGGGAGGTACTGAAGGGACGGGAGGTACTGAAGGGACGGGAGGTACTGAAGGGACGGGAAGTACTGAAGGGACGGGAGGTACTGAAGGGACGGGTGGTACTGAAGGGACGGGTGGTACTGATGGGACGGGAGGCACTGAAGGGACGGGAGGGCCTGAAGGGAAGGGACGTACTGAGGGCTTGAAGGGATTGGTGGTACTGAAGGGTCTGAAGGAACGGGAGGTACTGAAGGGTCTCAAGTGACGGGTGGTAATGAAGGACCATATTTAATTATACAGGCAATACGAAGTTTGCCGGGGGTTCACTAGTAATCCTATAAATATAAATGTATTCCAATTACGAATTTACACGTGAAATATAACATATTATGTATTTAATGCTTGGCACAAAAAGTATTAGCAAATAAAATAAACAAAACTAAATTGATAACCGAAATAACAAATTAATTGAACAATAAACCTTTCTTTGTCTCAAATATCAAATTATTTTTTTTTTAATTTCACAGTAGCGCATAATGGCTGTCACGGAACAAAATAACTAAAATCTAGATTTTTTGACCCATATGTTTAAATCATAATATTTTATCCTTCTTTGGGGCAGGGAAAATTAACGAAAAACATAAAATATTTATGTTATTATAATACAAGACCAATCTAATTTGTTAATTGTTGAGTAGACCAGATTGATATACTGATTCTTAGATATTGAAAATTCGCACAGTTTTGCTGTGCCTTTTGCGCAGTCGTTGTGTGTTCAGTTTTATTCTGTACAGCGTCTCGTGGAGCACCGTTATATTATGCCCTAACGAAAATAAATTTTAACACTTGTTTCGAACGGATAAAGCTTTTAACAAAAGGACATCCAATTAAAACCTACCTATATTGTATATAGACTAGCATTTTTCAATTCGTGTTCTGTGTCGGTACAGGAAACGAACGGCGACTCGCATCATTGGATACGTGAGAGCGGACACACCTGACAAATATTTCTCATATTACTGTTCTGATTCAATTGATACTGATACCAACATTAGGATTTTTCCTGTTTGTGTGGGAAATTAAAAAAAGATGACAAAAAAAAAATCCGTGCAGATGCGTTTTAGGGAAAATCGAAGACAGGGTAATCCAGTAAAAATGCAGTTTGAATAAGAATACATTTTTTATATTTTTATTTGTCAATACTGACGGTGTTTAATGTGTAGAACTCCATTATACTAGGTATTTTTTATTAAACAAAAATGAGTATGTTTCAACATATATATTTCCCTTATAATATAACAGTTTATACCTTAAGATTAAAAACCTTAAAATCTCTTAAAATCACCTGCATAGAAGTTTGTAAAGTAATTTGTATAGATGTAAAATAAACCACCACCATAAATAAACCGATTTCTAGTATATAAGAAAAATACACTACTCTATGTTTACCAGTTGATAAGGGCCTAGTCAGCCGAAACGATCGTCCTATTATAAGGGAAATATATATGCAGAAACATAATCATTTAAAAACACCTAGTGCTATACATTTTAAAATAATAATTCCTTAATATAACTAGTATGTATTCTCTATTGATATTTCAAATTTAAAGCTTGAACGAAAATATTTTTTTTACATACTCGTCCAGAGTGAAGAAAAACAAAGGTTTGCTCAAAGGTACATTCTAGAATATCTAGTTAATAATCTAATATTCAAATTTAAATTTTATTTATTTTATATTGTTTCGTATGTCACATTTTTTAATATGATGGGATTTCATTTAAATTTAAATGATTTTTCCAACTGTCGATTCGTTTATGAGAATTCAATTCTCTGAATGAATCGACATTATTAAGCCAAGATGCGTGTACGAAGGAACATTTTGTATGGCGTAGTGGACTTTTTGCATGCTAATAACACCAACTAGAGGCCTCGCAGCATATATGTTCCAATACATGGATTTACTCAGAATTCGGAGTATAACATTCTATGTGAGTTTTGTGTGTGTGTGTTTGTGTGTGTGTGTGTGTGTGTGTGTGTGTGTGTGTGTTTGTGTGTATGCGTCTGTGTGTATGCGTCTGTGTGTGCCTCCCCTTATAACTTTTGATCCGCTCAATTTATAGAGCCCGAAATTTCAGAATATATAAACAGTTATAGGCCTACAAAACTTTTATACTCAGAATTGTGAATTTTTGTTTCAGTCAGGGGTTATCAACTTTTGAAATTTTGGTTTATTTTTCCATATACCTCAGAAACCATAAAAGCTAGAACGCTGAAAATTTCTATAAACATAGACAAATACAAAATCTCAAAAAAATTCCAGAGTTTCCCAAACATTTTTTATAAAGAAAAATATTTTTTTTATGATAAATTTATGAGTGTAACTGCCTATATTTCCAAGTTTTTTTTAAAATATCCAAAAATGCCGAAACACCCCAACTAGATAATTTAATTTTCTATAAAAAATATTAACATTGTATTAGCACATTTCAAATTTTTTTCATCAATCATTGTATTAGCACAAACAATTTTTATAAAAATTTAATTTCGTGACGACATTGCTTCATACAATTTGTATGGCAGTCGCCTACACACAATATCTAAGAAGACTTATACTAATCTCCAAACATACATATGTACATACCATCATGCTGTTTTCATATTCTGGGTAGGATCAAGGGACTGACCTCCATACTATCCTATCTTGACATACATACCTAGGTACATGTGTTGTATAGAAAAACAAATATCTTAAAATATTAAATATTTTGTATTTATGGGTTTATAATTTGGTACTTATACTTCAACTATACATTATACTATCGCTATCGACAGTTGGATCTCATGTGTTACATGCAACTAGTTAAATCATTTTCAGTTTTAAATACTCTTTCGTGATGTGCAATAATTTTTAATTTAATAGATTTGTCTCTTGATATGATAGCCATGTTTTATTGTAGGTACTTTATAAAATATTTCAAATGAATATATAAATTGAAAATTCACGATTTTACGTTATACAAATACTTCGAAGAGATAACATTAATTTATTTGTCATTTTAAATAAAAAATACATTTTTTAACAGCGATGATCGGTGTTTTAAGTGCATGATATCTAAGAAGGCATAAAATTATGATTCATATTGAACATTGGACAAAGTTGATTAAACTTTCGTTGATTATCTGTTTAAGTACGAAATCTTGTCCTTCCGATACTCGGAATAAGATCTAGAAATATGAAAAAATGCAATTGTAAAAAAAGGTAGAACTATTGATTTATTATTTACACAGAGATAAGATGAAAAATATAATAATTAACATTTGATAACAAAAGTTAAAATAATTATTAAACCATATTTCCTCTGATGTATCTACTTATATACATACAAGTTTACATCGATAAGAATAAAATCCTTTCCAGTCTTTATTTTTATTAACAAAAACTGAAGTAAGCATTATTATTCAACGGAACTTTGATGGATACAGGTAGATGAGATTAAATAAAGTCAGTCTTATCTGATAAGAACAATGATATCATCTTTCTTCAATTGATACACTTCACAATTGATATAAATAAGGATTCCATAACGGAAATTATTCATATTTAAAGTGATCGAGAAAGTGATATAATATAATTAATTTTGAGTGTTTAATATAAAAAAAATATATATTAACATTTATAAAATGTTGATATATGCAGTTGGGGCGTTTTTAGTTCTCTTCGGAGTTTCGACGAGTGCTTGCAAAGAAGCTACATGTCCAAAAAATGGAGTAGCACTTCTTCCGATACCCTCAGACTGTTCAAGTTTCATCAGTTGTGTCAATGGAGAGGAATATCGAAGGTAGGTAAATTTTATATGTTGCAAAAAAAAACAAATTATATTAGTCGTTATAATATTTTAAGAAAGACTGAATACTACAATATATTATGGTAACAACGGGTTGTGCAACTTATGTTGAATAAATGTTAATAGGAAAAAAAAATGTAAGGTATTAATGAAATTAAATAAATTCATTGCTACACATTTACTACATTTTATGCGTTGTAATTAAAATTATAAAATACAAATCTTAAAAATAATATTAAAACATTTTTCAATATTGAATAATAATATGATATGAGCTATGATTGACCCAGAACGAATATTTAAAAAAAAAAGTGAAATCTTATTATAGATGATATGAGTACCTATTCGTCTTGTAAAAAAATATAAAATGTATAGGTGCATTGATGTGATTGTGAAATATTCCACCTCGGTACAGGTATGTAAAGCCTAGTGAAGTGGATATATAATAATATGTAAATATTGTATATAAATGTATTGATGTGATTGTGAAATATTCCACCTCGGTACAGGCAAAGCCTAGTGAAGTGGATATATAATAATATGTAAATATTGTATATAAATGTATTGATGTGATTGTGAAATATTCCACCTCGGTACAGGCAAAGCCTAGTGAAGTGGATATATAATAATATGTAAATATTGTATATAAATGTATTGATGTGATTGTGAAATATTCCACCTCGGTACAGGCAAAGCCTAGTGAGGTGGATATATAATAATATGTAAATATTGTATATAAATGTATTGATGTGATTGTGAAATATTCCACCTCGGTACAGGCAAAGCCTAGTGAGGTGGATATATAATAATATGTAAATATTGTATATAAATGTATTGATGTGATTGTGAAATATTCCACCTCGGTACAGGCAAAGCCTAGTGAGGTGGATATATAATAATATGTAAATATTGTATATAAATGTATTGATGTGATTGTGAAATATTCCACCTCGGTACAGGCAAAGCCTAGTGAGGTGAATATATAATAATATGTAAATATTGTATATAAATGTATTGATGTGATTGTGAAATATTCCACCTCGGTACAGGCAAAGCCTAGTGAAGTGGATATATAATAATATGTAAATATTGTATATAAATGTATTGATGTGATTGTGAAATATTCCACCTCGGTACAGGCAAAGCCTAGTGAGGTGGATATATAATAATATGTAAATATTGTATATAAATGTATTGATGTGATTGTGAAATATTCCACCTCGGTACAGGCAAAGCCTAGTGAGGTGGATATATAATAATATGTAAATATTGTATATAAATGTATTGATGTGATTGTGAAATATTCCACCTCGGTACAGGCAAAGCCTAGTGAGGTGGATATATAATAATATGTAAATATTGTATATAAATGTATTGATGTGATTGTGAAATATTCCACCTCGGTACAGGCAAAGCCTAGTGAGGTGGATATATAATAATATGTAAATATTGTATATAAATGTATTGATGTGATTGTGAAATATTCCACCTCGGTAAAGGCAAAGCCTAGTGAGGTGGATATATAATAATATGTAAATATTGTATATAAATGTATTGATGTGATTGTGAAATATTCCACCTCGGTACAGGCAAAGCCTAGTGAGGTGGATATATAATAATATGTAAATATTGTATATAAATGTATTGATGTGATTGTGAAATATTCCACCTCGGTACAGGCAAAGCCTAGTGAGGTGGATATATAATAATATGTAAATATTGTATATAAATGTATTGATGTGATTGTGAAATATTCCACCTCGGTACAGGCAAAGCCCAGTGAGGTGGATATATAATAATATGTAAATATTGTATATAAATGTATTGATGTGATTGTGAAATATTCCACCTCGGTACAGGTATGTAAAGCCTAGTGAAGTGGATATATAATAATATGTAAATATTGTATATAAATGTATTGATGTGATTGTGAAATATTCCACCTCGGTACAGGTATGTAAAGCCTAGTGAAGTGGATTATAATAATATTATGTAAATATTGTATATAAATGTATTGATGTGATTGTGAAATATTCCACCTCGGTACAGGCAAAGCCTAGTGAGGTGGATATATAATAATATGTAAATATTGTATATAAATGTATTGATGTGATTGTGAAAATATTCCACCTCGGTACAGGCAAAGCCTAGTGAGGTGGATATATAATAATATGTAAATATTGTATATAAATGTATTGATGTGATTGTGAAATATTCCACCTCGGTACAGGCAAAGCCTAGTGAGGTGGATATATAATAATATGTAAATATTGTATATAAATGTATTGATGTGATTGTGAAATATTCCACCTCGGTACAGGCAAAGCCTAGTGAGGTGGATATATAATAATATGTAAATATTGTATATAAATGTATTGATGTGATTGTGAAATATTCCACCTCGGTACAGGCAAAGCCTAGTGAGGTGGATATATAATAATATGTAAATATTGTATATAAATGTATTGATGTGATTGTGAAATATTCCACCTCGGTACAGGCAAAGCCTAGTGAGGTGGATATATAATAATATGTAAATATTGTATATAAATGTATTGATGTGATTGTGAAATATTCCACCTCGGTACAGGCAAAGCCTAGTGAGGTGGATATATAATAATATGTAAATATTGTATATAAATGTATTGATGTGATTGTGAAATATTCCACCTCGGTACAGGCAAAGCCTAGTGAGGTGGATATATAATAATATGTAAATATTGTATATAAATGTATTGATGTGATTGTGAAATATTCCACCTCGGTACAGGCAAAGCCTAGTGAGGTGGATATATAATAATATGTAAATATTGTATATAAATGTATTGATGTGATTGTGAAATATTCCACCTCGGTACAGGCAAAGCCCAGTGAGGTGGATATATAATAATATGTAAATATTGTATATAAATGTATTGATGTGATTGTGAAATATTCCACCTCGGTACAGGTATGTAAAGCCTAGTGAAGTGGATATATAATAATATGTAAATATTGTATATAAATGTATTGATGTGATTGTGAAATATTCCACCTCGGTACAGGTATGTAAAGCCTAGTGAAGTGGATTATAATAATATTATGTAAATATTGTATATAAATGTATTGATGTGATTGTGAAATATTCCACCTCGGTACAGGTAAGTAAAGCCTAGTGAAGTGGATATAGGTATAATGATATGTAAAAAATGATAGTTATTTATTAATTGATTCACGGCTCAAAGCCCTTTACAAAATTAAATATGACACAGCATAAACCGAAGAAATACAATTTATAAACATCTATACATAACAACGGTAGCAGAGGATATATAAATAAAAATAAAAACATATAAGAAAGGTAAATTAAACAACAAAGTATATATATTAAAAACCAAAGAATAAAGAAATAAAAAACAAAAACTCAAATAAAAAATACTAAATAGCATGAACATAAGAATATTACTGATTGAATAATTTAAAAATGAATGGCGTGAACTACCTACATACTTAGCCACACTGAATCAGAGAATGCTGCCAGATGTGATTATATATTACATTATTGAATTAAATAAAATAAAAATCAAATATCCGAAAACATATAAAAATGTAAAATATATAAAATGTATTTTTTAACAGATTTTTAATTATCTCAATAGAAACGAAGTTGGAATATTTATTGTAGGAGAACCGGGAAATCAAGGCACCTACAGGGCTTACGACCTGTCATCGGCTGGTTTACGTGATCATTTTTAAGCCCTGTAGGTGCCTTGATTTCCCGGTTCTCCTACAATAAATATTCCAACATCGTCTCTATTGAGATAATTAAAAATCTGTTAAAAAATATCTTTGACTCCCGACAGGGAAAAAAATCCAATGTTTGCGCATATGCAATAATAAAAATATATTCAATATAAAATGTAAAAAATATATAAAAATGTAAAAATATATAAATATGTAAAAATGTATAAAAATGTAAAAATATATAAAAATGAAATGATATTGTTAATTTTTATTAATTAATAAATAAATTTTAAATACATAAATTTATTCATGTAAATAAATCGCGTAGAAGATAATATATGCGTGAAAAATTATTTAGAAACGGTAATAACTTGAACTAATTTTCGTAACAAAATGGCTTTACACATTAAATCTTTCCTTCTTTCAAATAAGAATACCAAATTTAAAAAAAATGTGAAGCAAATTCCGATGGTTATTTGAATCGACCAATATATTATACAGTCATTGTTTTATTTTGATAATATCATTATCAGTTAGATAAATGAATACAATTAAATATCAAACAATTGTATTGTTTCAGGCGATGTCCCGATAATTTGAAGTTTGACGTAAATCTTCAGATATGCACTTTTGCGGAAATCGCAAAATGTGCACAGTGCGAAGACAAAGACAAAACAAAGCTTTCTATCAAATCACTCTTTGGAGGAATTGGAGAAAAGGTTAATAATATATCACAGAGATGCATCGAGAACAGCGTTACTCCCGTGACATGTCCTCCTGATATGGACGATGACCGATTGATTCCACACCCCGATGATTGTGTCTTATTCTACTATTGCCCCGGTGAGAACCTTGCGCCAATCTGCCGAGAATGTCCGGCTAATCTCCACTTCAACCCGAACAAGAAGGTTTGTGATCACCCAGAGAATGCTGGCTGCATACAATACGACAAAATAAAACTTCCTCTGATATCAGCAAACAAAGAACAGGCCGTTAATAAATTAGTTTTGAAAACACCGACTACGTATGACGACATATCCGAAAACTGTAAAGCACATAGTATCACCCCAGTAATGTGCGGTTCAGATCTGACAGACGATAGGTTATTGCCACATCCGGATGATTGCAGACTATTCTACTATTGTGTCAGCCCTAACCGCCCACCGATTTGCAGGGAATGTCCAAACAATCTGCATTTCAATCCCATCAAGAAGGTATGTGATTATCCAGAAGATGCCGGATGCCTTTCAAAGAAGGAAAGATTACTATTATCCGATTCCTTGAAATGTGAACAAAACAACGGAATATACGCTGACTTGAGACCCGACCCAGAAAACTGTAACAAATATTTTGTTTGCGATTGGGACACGCTTATTCCGATGAGCTGTCCGGAAGGATTACATTTCAACGCAGTTTCGAAAGTGTGCGAATCACCGTACACAGCAAACTGTCCATTGTTTGTACCCAAAGTGTTCAAAAACGCTTTAAACAGAATGATATCGCGTAAAGAAGATCTAGATGAATCAAACGAGAGTAATTCTGCGGAAGAAACGCCAGATGATTCTAACGAGAGTAATTCTGTCGAAGAAGTGGTAGATAAAACTGATAAAGTAAAGTGCCGAACCAATGACAACTCAGGATACGTTGAACTTCTCCCTGACCCAGATAGCTGCGAGAGCTTTTATATATGTTCGTGGGGTGTTCCAAACTTAACTGATTGTCCGCCGAGACTACACTTCAATCCAACCTTACTTGTATGCGATTACCCATACAGAGCAGGATGCACTCTTCAACAATAAAGTACATCATTCTTATTATAATATATATTTTAAGTATGTTTTTGTATGAAATGAAGTATAAATGTAACTTTTAATTAATAAGAACCTATGAATAAGTTATTTATTGTATAATTTTAGTAATCAATCTACAGTTGATTGTCAAAAATCTCAAACGAATGCCGACAGACGAATTTGATTAGTGAGAATAAAAAAATATATGAGTATTTAATTGTATTGACTTAAGATATTATTTAATTAAAAAGTTTTGAAATAACCTGAAACAACTTAAGTCTTAAAATTAAAACCTCGATAGCAACTATCAGATTTCCTGATATCCAGAGAAAAAATATACTAAGGTCTACGATACGGGTGTTTTCTTGGCCAAAAAGCAATAATATATATTTATATGAAATGAGATAATATTTCAGTAAAGTACATCAGTTGAGTGTAAACTCATAATCGAAATCTTTAAGATAACTTTTACATTTCACTAAAATAAACTGATGCAGCTCTTAAAAACTAAGCATATTAAGTAAATATATGAAAACAATACGATAAAATTTTCCTAAAAGATCCTACTCATGTTTTGAACGCAGTAGTTCATCATTCGCCTGTCATCTTAATCCATCATTCTAGCCAACTAAGTGGGGCTTAAAATGCTTAATAATGTGGAATTTTGCGTTAAAAATGACGACAGCCCAATTTGTGCTTTGAAATCGGGCTAAGCTTACGACCGAACCGGTATAATATTTTAGAATTTTGAAATCCGGATAATTTTAGTCGATGCCTAAATCAAATGAGCAAGCAATTATAAATACTAGCTTCAAAAGCGGTGTTACAACTTGATATAATTATTGATTACTAAAATGCACAATTTGTTATACAATCAGCATAAAATTATAAAGGGACATAATATTATGAACACTTACCAAAGTAATTTTGTGTAGAGCGAGAATCCAATATGTGCGGATGAATAAACTGAAATTAAAAATAAAACAATGATTATTATTCAATGATAAAATGAGAATTAAAATATAAGGTATTTCAAAAAACCATTTGGCTTCAAAAGCGTGTCATTTTCAGTACTCTGTTTTGACTGAACGTCAAAGGATTTCTAAGAGTAACGCTTCCTTTAATTGCGTCACGTTATATTTGAAAATTAAGTTTGCATATAAAAAAAAATGAAAATCAACTAGCGCCATCTAGTGGTTTGTGTAATATCACACGACAGTTATGAAAAATAGCGTAGTGAACAATAAAACAATAAACGTATTTAATTATAAAACATTTCATAAATACGACTCACCAGAAACATTAAATTACATAACTTATTTTAAATAACTATACAGCTAAACATGTACATACATCAAAATTTAAAGTAAAGCTATCGACAAACACCATGGAAAATCACGTGGCTGATCAGAATACAGATTATGGGTTTTTCGCTTATGGTAGTTGCGCAAACCGTTCCTCTCAACGGCTCCACGCCAAAATATTTGGCGATACCATTATTATATTCGTTGAGGAATCACAAACAACACATGTATTTAAATTTTTTAATTAATATTATAAATCAAAAACGTTTATAAATTAATTACACTGTTTATTTAGACTACAACCTACAACCGGTTTCAAGCTAAGCACATTTTCATGTTTACTACCTACTTTTAGAAATTTTGTGGGAATTCCATCAAGAACTAGCGATCAAAAAAATAAATCTAATTACATGTATTTAATTGTGTTTTTAGTCTGGATCTGTGAGATGATAATTTTCATAAGTCTCCAGAATGTGGCAACTTGTTATTGTGTGCTTGTTGTATATAAATTAGATTGCTTATTTTAACATACATATATTAAATTTATCTTTTAAATATTAAATATTAACTTTTTAAATTTACATTACGTATTTTAACTTTTTTATTACTTTTTTTATTATTTTCAATGGGACAACGTCTAAAATGTAAACTGCACAAACACAGTACAGAACAATACTGAGTTTTTCTAGAAATACCAATTATTAATTGTCATGATTCGAGGAATCTCTGTAATCGTTAAAATGAGGATCCAGGATCAAGCTCTGTATTTCGTAACTGGAAAGAATTAATTCCACACACACAATAAGCTTATTATTATAATCACCAAAACCATTAGAAGAAAAATATTATTTTTATTATTTATATATAGGCAGGCAGCCATGGCTGATGTGCCTATATCCAATGTCGAATTTTATTATTTAATTGTAACTATTTTGTTGTGTCCAAAAAAGTCCAGTCTATTCTTGAAAATATCAACATTTTCAGCATCCCAAACATGTTGGGGCAGTTTATTCCAAGTATTGACCACTCAATTTGAAAGAAAATGCTTTCGAGGATCTGTCGAGAACCTACTTTTCACAAGTTTTAAGCTATGGCCACGCAAATTAGTGTTATGACTATATTCAAAGAGATTTTTCATCGAATATATATTTTTTAATTGCATTTACGCAAACATTGGATTTTTGTCCCTATCAGGAGTTAAATTATATTTTTATTGACAATAACATCTCAATAGAGACGAAGTTGGGATATTATAGAAGAACCAGGAACTCAGGCACTTACAGGGCTTACGACCTGTCATCGGCTGGTTTACGTGATCACTTTATGCGCTTACGCAACGTTCACCGATTATGCCTTTATTGAGTTCCCTTATCAATGTAATTTTTGAAAGTTCTATATATTTGAATAAGTGTAAATATTTCACCTGAATAATACGAAATTATACTATTGCCATCTATGGGGTAACGAAGGAACCTTTTTGTAACGCCATCTATTGAGAAGTTGATTTATTTGTAAACAATGAAAGCAACAGTCCTTGTAAATGACAGGTCGTAAGCCATGTAGGTGCCTGAGTTCCTGGTTCTTCTATAATATCCCAACTTCGTCTCTATTGAGATGTTATTGTCAATGAAAATGAGATTTTTCATGTTTACACAGTCATAATGGTCTGATAATATTTTGAATGTTTCAATAAGATCTCCACGTTCTCTTTGGTTTTCCAGTTATGACAGTTTTAAGAAGTCAAGTCTTTCCTCATAAGTTAAGTTGCGAAGTGTCCTGGGAATTTTTGTAAAACGTCTTTGGACCCTCTCAAGTAAGGCAATGTCCTTGGAAAAATAGAAGATCTATGTATTTTTAGTTATTACAAACAACTAAAAGACATGATGTTTTTTTCTGAAATATGAAAACATTGCAATAATTTATGATCGCTATGTGATTCACGCATCACATTAACAAACAAACAAACTGTTCAGATAAAATTGAACTGACGATAAAATACATATACCTATTATTCATCTCGATAAATTCGTATAAAGTTTAATACTTGCTAGAGAAAACCTTTCAAAACACACATGGCTAATAAACAGGGTTGCCCATAGAATAATATATCTTAAAATTTCTATTCACAATAACATTGTTTTTATTTTTAAATCAAGCTTTTTCGGATTTATTCTTTAATACTAGTATTTTGTGCTTTGATTCCTGCAGATTTGCGGCCTAAAAGTTGAAAAATAATTTATAACTCTCGATATACTTTTTTTAAGATAAAGCGAGCAATAAACTAATACCAACATTTGTGTATATTGATTTTTCATCATATTTTGTTTTTGAAAGAATGAATAAGTCCTTAAAACAATATTCAATAAACTAAGCAAGACAGCTTGTACGCTTCATGAACAAAATTGGTCAAGGCAGGATTTAAACCCGAATGCACTAGATTAGGTATTAATCCACCGCGCTAATCGCTCTGCCACCGATCTATCTTTGTCATGATCGTGTATCTCACTCACGGTAGGTATATCATGATTTAAAAATTATGCGAAGATTATGTATAGTTATAAAAATATGATCAAAAATTGTACCTATTCCGTGTAAATTGTACTATGTAACCTTTGTTGTACACTTTTTTACTATTAAAAAAAACAAAAAAGAATGAATATGTCCTTTAAACAAGTGCATAAACATTCTCATACGTTTCCTAAATTAAGCAAACGCTTGTGCTATAGGTCGTGGCAGGATTCGAACTTGCGACCCCTGGATTACTAACCCAGCGCGATAACACCTCTGGCACCACCATTTCGATAATAAAACTTAAAAATATAGATACCGATTTCGAAACTCAAGGTTCCCTCGTCAGGCTAATTCACAACTGACATCAGGCCGTTTCAGTTGTGGTGAATACAAATGTAAAAAAAAAAATTGTGTATATTGCCAACCCTGTCTCGGATGATACAGCAGTGTTGCTATAACAAAATGATTTAAATACCATTTCCCCATTCAGGGCACGGCCCACCGCTTCACGTCGGGTGGCAATATATTATCGGGCGTCGAGTCGCTTGGTGCCATATATTGTGGAAAAATATTTCAAATCAAAATTAAACAATGTCTCGATAAAATATCGCTTAAATCGGGGTCGCCCTATCACATAGCTTCATATAAACACAAACTTCCCCTTAGAGAACAATAATCTATTTTTAGATATGAATCTATAGCCACATAATCGATTTGTTGTAAGTATTGTGGGAATTCATTTTGACAAAGCAATTCCTCAGTTTTTATTTTTGGAACCATAAGTAGGTACATATCACACATAAAAAATACCGATTTAAAACCAAGATTTCCGTTTGAAAAAAAACGAAAATACAGTTTGTTCAAAATTATCAATCAACAGTGAAACTACTTATCATAACGTTGTTTCTCTATTGAGATAGGTAGATTAAATGAAACATCATAAATTAAAAACATAGTAACGTACAATATCTGCTAAAGTATTAGTAATGTGCCACATATTTGCCACATATAATATGATGTAACGAACTCAGGGATTGTATGGCGTTGGCAGACAAACGTGTTTTCTTTTGTGGTTTTTTTCATACCCTTATTGTTCTTAACTGTTTTCAAGTTTGATTTTTGTTTTTTTGTTTAATATGTTCTGTTTCTACTTTTTGAATAGGCATTCGTTGATTATTGTTTTTTTTTTAAATTTGTAATGCACTTTTTTATGTATTTATTTTTAATGTTATTTCTAATTTTGTTATTTGTATGCTAATTATATTTGGAATGCTATTTTTGTGTATGTTTTGTTAGTTGGCATTCACTGTTAAAAGTGTCATTGTTTCAAAAAGCTTTAGCCCCGGCACAGGTTTTTTACCTAGTGGGGCATTGCAGTTACGAATATTATTTGTCAATTATGTATATGTATGAATAAATAAATAAATGTACACAAGTAAAAGTAAAACGAATTAAATTAAATTAAATCCATTCTTGTTCGTGCCATATCACCACCGAGAAAGCATCTCATCTGCTGCAGTCCGGAACAATTGTTTTCCTACGTCTCTGATGCCGGTCCGCTCACGAATGTTGCGGAGCCATCACAACTGACGTCGTCCTTTTCTGAGGGGTCCCTCTATTGCAACCCATCATAATCAGTTAAAGCAACCTTTACCTTTTCCCTCACAGAACGTGACCCAAAAATGCCATCTTTCGTCAGTTAACTGCATTAAGGTCATTATATTGAGGTATATGAAAAACTTTGGATGTGAGTTTTGAGTAAGTAAGTAAGTAAGAAAAACCTCAAGGGATAAAAGTTAAATAAAAAATATCAATAATATTTAAACGAGTGGCTTGTGGCCAACGACATACTCCTCACTACCAAGTCACTCCCACAGAGTATTCAAATTTTGTATGAAAAATTTTAAGCATTTTTTATGAAATGAGTTTGTTAAATTAATTATGATTTCAATATTTTATTACGAAAACTTGATAATTCTTCAATGCCATTATATGAAAGTGATGTATCTTTGTAGCAATTTGAAAACAAGAACATAATATTTATGTTTCCTGTTTATGGAGTCACTTTTAAACACTGGACAGTTAAAAAAATAAGAAGCAATGATCAGATATCCGTCGAAATCCAATGGGGTCTAAGCGAGTATTAGATATAGGTACAAATTTGCAAAATTTGAAAAGAATCGAAGGAGTACTTTAGTCTAAAATCGATAAAGTAAATTAAACACGCCGTATATAGCACACAGCACATAGCGCACACACACACACACACAGATACATTGTGACGAAACATTTAGAATACAATCTCAGCATGATACTAGTTGATAATCTGTAATAAAAAAATAACTGCAAATTCATAACTCCCCACTATGTCCCCTTGGGGTAGTGAGGAGTAAAATGAAGATTATTTTTTTATGGAATTATTGGGGGGGCAAGTCTGGTCCAACCGGTAACATCAAAACCCTCGTGATTACCCATGTCATGGATATAATTATCATATGAAGTTCTATGACATCTAAAGATATTATAGAACTCCATATAATAATTATATTAGGTATGTGGGTAGTAGTGAGGGTTTTGATTTCGTCGATTGGACCATGGTGACTTGCCTCCCTGGTTGACTTTTTTTTCTCATTTCCTTTTTCGGTGATTGTGTTAGCTTTTTCATAGTCTCTAATACTTGATACATATTTCATTTTTTTAAAAACTTAGTATTGCGCTATCCATTTCTTATTGGTCCTTGTTTATACTCGGCAGATCTGCAGGTACCAAAAGATTACTTGTTTCATTCACTCGATCGCACCATTATTCATATGCAATATACGATTCCTCGCTGTGTATCACATGTCTCATTGTATGTACTCACAGCGACAATATGATGATGTATAAAAAGGTATTACAAATTGGTGTGATTATTATTATTCAGCGATTAACACCCACACTCGGCAGAAATATTTCAGAAGGCCATTCACCGACTTGTCTCTTGACGTTTTCCATTGTGTGGCGCCGAACAAAAGTGAACTTTTTGTTAAAGTACCGTTGCCCATACCGCCGTTGGACAATAACAAACCGTTTTTACATTGAGTCACGTTGGGCAAAATGAAAAACCAATAAACAACATTCTTAACAATTTGTACCGTGAAGTATGCGGGAGACAAAAATTAATAGCATTGACCGTTCACATACAATACCAAAGAAATATGGCTATCAATAAAATAACATAGCGCCAAGATGTAAAATATTAAAAAAAAAAAACAGAATGATTCATATTTAAATGTCTTTAACAAGATCGTCATCAAATTATATTTAAAAAAATATATGTAAGTAAATTAAACTAATAATGTTTACCGAAATTTATTTAAAAGGGTATTTTATAACCTAAACATTGCATTTTGAAATCAACAGTATGTTTAAAAAAATACCATAAATATTTACAATATTTTCTAGTGTACGTTCGTCACACAATTTTTAAATGCAGCATAATATATATTCCCCAAAAAAAATATAGAAAATATAATTTTACATTTCTTGTATCGTAAAAATGACTCCATAGCTTATATCGCAAAGAAATAAATATTTTGTGTGCTAAAATCAAAGTGAATGACCGATCGAGTTTTATTATTTCAAGTCAGGGGGGCAAGTCTGGTTCAATCAGCGAAATCAAAACCCTCGTGATTACCCATATCATGGATATAATTATTATATGGAGTTCTATAATATCTCTGGATGCCATAGAACTTCATACGATAATTATATCCATGATATCCATGAAAACTAAAGAAGGAATATTTATCCTTGAACACCTGATCCCGATTTCCTCTCCTGTCCTTACCATATCCTTTTTCTTGCTATGAATTATATATTTTTTTTGTTTTAATAGTACTTAAGTGTTATACGTATTTTCTTTGAATTCTTTTATTCTTTTTTATTTTGCTGTTGTACATACACAATGTTGTCATACTTTGTAATCTGGTTGGTTGGAAGAAATTGCCTAATGGCAATAAGCCCGCCAGTGTACAATTATATTTGTATATATTATGTACAAGAAGATGTATAAATAAATAAATAATATGGGTAATCATTAGGGTTTTGATTTCGCCGGTTAAACCAGACTTGCCCCCCAGGTTGGTTTTCAAAATGCAAAAAATTAACTTCGGGTTTTCGACAATTTAAATCACGTATAAACCCTAGTACGCGATAGTTACCCATACCAACACGTAATAACAATAAATATAATTTATGAAGCGCCGTTTAGTGATACAAGATCACTCCAAGGGCGCTAGAGCTTATTTGTTGGCTCTACGAAACAAGGCAGTCTTAAGAAGACCACCGATGGTCAATGCTCTGAGATCCACGTATGTCAGGAGGCAACTAAATATATGATATAATTGACCATTTAAACAATTCTTCTTCTTCCTCTTAAGGTAGATATATGATCTGTTTCTACAGGTCCTGGGACGAGGATGTCCAGCTCTACCTCCATCTCTTTGATGGTCTTCCCGGTGGTAGACGTCCCTCTAGTATCTCGCGCATTGCAATCTTTGGCAACCTTTCTGGATTCATCCTCTCAACATGATCTCTCCAGTATCGTCTTCTTTGCCTGCTCCACCTTACAATATCCTCCACATTGCAGGTTCGATATTCCAATGGAGTATAATGATTTTTAACCAATTCGTTGATATGGAAACTCAATGAAACATCACATTTTTGTGAATGTTGCGCATGAGCATAAAGTGATTACATAGCCAGCCAATGTAAGATCGCAAGTTCTGTGGGAACCTTGTCTAACATCTTTACTAAACGTACTTGTTCTGTCTCTGTTAGGATGTAATATCTATAAATCTATATAACTCAATACCTTGGGATGTGTTTGGGCTCAGTAATATTATAGAAATTGTAAATTTATACAATAACTAACAAAAAGTATTATTCTCCTTACTATAGGAACACAGCATAATATTATTTATAATATAATGCTGTGCCTAGCATAAATTTGTAATAATCATCCATGATAAAAATAGATAAGTATGTATATTTTTCAAAAGAAACTTGAATATGTGCCTTAGATCAAAAAATATGTAAAAAGAATTAGGTCCATTGGGTATACGAAAAAGTTTTCTAGGTGACTTCTGAGAAATATAAGGGAATCTGACACTCAAAGTTAAGAAATCAGATTTACATCAACTTTTCAGAAATTTTTCTTTCAACTTTTGATATAAATTTAAGAGTAAAGCTTGTTTTATCAGCTTTATTCGCCATCTTGTTTGAAAAAAGGCTTTGAAGATTTCACCAAAATTAATACTATTAAAATTCATTCATTCGAAAATACAACAGGCAACAATAACATCTGACATAGTTCAGAAATGAGGTGCCTTTTTAGGAAAGACGAGACTGGTGTGTAGGTATACACATATGTGTTGTGCTCCCTTTTATAAGGCAATGCAAACCCGCACACCTTTCGCTGGTTACCCCACATTGTGGGATATGCCGTGATGGTATGAATGAATGAATGAAAAGAATATGAAAACAGCATGATTGTATGTATGTATGTATGTTTGTTGGAGATTAACTATTAAACTATTGAGTCCCCATAGATCTCGTCACTTAATTCATTTTTTACTACTACTACAAAGTTCATATTTTTTTATAAAAAAATAATCTAGTTGGCGTGTTTTGGATTTTTTCGATATTTTTAAAAACTTTGGAAATATAGGCAGTTAAACATATAAGTTTATCAGAAAAAATCTTTTGAGATATATGAAAAAATTAAGTAAAATTTCAAAAGTTGATACCCCTGACTCAAACAAAAAATCTAAATTCTGAGTATAAGGCCTATAACTTATCATATTTTCTGAAATTTCAGGATTTGTGCGTTGAGCGAAATTCTCTTGAACAAATCGATAGTTGGAATAGTGATAAGGAAAATTAAAAAAGTAATCACATAATTTATTAAAACAATTTGACAATTTGAAAAGTACAAAATAGTGTACAAAACGGCTTTATAGACATGGCTATGTCTTCTGACAAACCCAAAAAGCTTGAAGCCTTAAAGTAAATTCGAATAGGTAGTAAAAGGAATTTTAGAACCTGAAAAATACGATAATATTGACTGTACATGCAATGAGGAAAGGGAGGATACAATAAATGGTTATCTAAAGAATATTATGGTTAAATAATTATTAAAATAACTATTGAAAATTGAGAGGACATCGACACTTACCTAAGTTTTTCCATAGTCTGATTATTCTTGAAAAGTAACATCATTATATTGAATGAAAGACAGCACAAATTAATTAATAAGATATAATAACGTTTAATATCCAGACAACAAAACCCATGAAAATAGTCATCAAGTCAATGTTGTATCTTATGTAAGGTAAATAATTGAATGCATAAATCATTACAGGTAATAATAAACCGTAATATTAGAAGCCAAATTAGAGTAGGTTGTGGAATGTTTAAGTTACTATTGAATATTGGGGTGGGGTATCAGAAACCCTTCAGGGAAATTTAGAGCCAATTAATTAATAGGTTTGAAAGAACATTCTCGCAATTACATTTCTGCTGCTCACGTGGGATTGTAGATTGAATTTTCATAGTAATATTGCGATATATTTATAGACAAATAATAATAATAAATGAATATGAACCAGTAATACCGAGCATGAACGACACCATACTTGAAATAACACACAAAAATTTAAATAAATCTACTATATGTATCAAAAAAGATGTTGACATATTTGCATGTTTGTATGTATGTATGTATGTAAGTGGCCGATAAATTCCTATACCGACCATCCGATTGCGATGAAATGGGATTTTTTCAGCGCACACTGGTGAATGTTATTAAATTATATGTAATTAATTCATTTATTCGATATCTCACTTTTTTTTTGAAAAATAATATATTTGGTATTGCAATGAAAATATTTGTTCATTGTACACATGAGAAGGTTTATGAATTTAAATTTATTTATTTAAGATCTCACACAAGAATTTAAGAAAATTAATCTACTTTCGTTCAACGATCCGGTGACGTTTTAAACGAATTTTTGCTGGAAAATATATATTATACAAAAGAGACGGAATGGACTGACAAGACGGAAATATATTTAGAGATTCTAAATGACAGTCTTAAAAAATAAAATAAAACATATGGATCAACCATTTTTATATGTAGAGGTAAATAATTATATACAGGCAGGACAACGTCCTCCGGGATTTACTGGTAAAATATAAATTTAATATCCAATAACATACAGGACGACAGAATAAGAAACATGTTCTCCCTCATTTGATAGCATCTTGAATGTTTTTCGAGATGCTGTCAAATGAAGGAGACAAGGATGAAGGCATTGGAGAGGAGATGGGAAAAGAATGGACTCCCAAAAACTACTACACCTCGGCCTGCATGAAAAACCAGAGGGAAGGAAGAATCATGTCTTGAAGACACATACATAAGGTGGAGAGACAGCTGGGAGTCCATATCATAAACAGCAAATTCTGCAACAACAGACCTAATTGGCCTTCAACAAGTATAAGAAGAATACCTTAACCTTTACTAAATATGTTCATATTTTTGGAGTTACCGCTGTGGCACATTTCAAACAATCATTATCATGTTTCAAACATTGTGGTCTGATGATAAAAAATCCAAAATTATCGAATCCCCCAATAACGATCTAAGAATAAGGAAAAACCTGAGTATTACCGTTGTCTGGATTGTCTTGCTATATGGCTGTGACATTGGACCATAAGCCAGAGGGAAAGAGAACGCCTGTCTGCATTTGAGATGTGGTGCTACAGGCGCATGTTGAAGATCCACTGGTCGGACCACATCCAAAACTGTCAGGTGCTGAGTAGAGCCGGGGAAACAAGGCAACTCTTCAAAAGGATCGCCCAACGACGATCCAACTGGATCGCGGAGGGAAAATGGTTGAGGGTAGCAACCATAGAGGCCGACCAAGAAACAGCTACATGAACCAGGTGATCGACGACATGTGCTGTAATAACAACGCAGAGATGAAGAGTTTGATAGAGAACAGGGCAGAGTGGAGTAGAAGAGAGGCAGCCATAGCTGTTACAGACCAATCCTAGGATCGCAACTGAGAAGAAGGGGTTTGACGATAAAAGACGAGTGGCTGGAGGCGTATGGAATGGATGCAGTCAGCCCAAGATCTCAGGGGGGGCTATGTCCATTACTGGACGAAGGAGAGCTGATTTCACAATCACATTAACATATTTTTATAAAATATTTTCATCGTACTTCATACATATTATTTCGTGAATTTAATGATTCTAATTCACTTTGTTTAAAACGTACATGAACTATTCTATACGCCCGGTTTTAAGGCAACTTCTTCCTCCTCAGGACGGATCTGTGGTATAAAATTTAATGATGTTACAATGTAAAGGAACATAATGTAAATATACATGAAATATGATTTCATGAAAACCTCACTAGAACAACTTTTGTTCAGATATCCAAGTGAACCCTATGTATATGTTTTAGAATTATAGTATGCAACAAGACAATAAAGAATGTTTAATCTGGTGTTGATGTATTTTGAATAGAATATTAGGTACTAATGTTTTGAATTCGTATTTTTTGTATTTTCTGATATTTATTTCAATGTCATCGGTAGACAATTGCGCAATTTGAATGCGTAATATTCAATGTGTCTTTGACTGTGCATCGTTTGCTACTAAGGAACATTAAGTGTATAATTTACTAAAGGTGCATATTTTTATAATAATGGAATATGTATGTGTATTTTGAAATTTACATATTCCATTGCATTGCAGATTTACCATGTAACTAGTCACAGAGTAACTAAATCAATAAACTTGTATATTACTTTTAAATATATATATTATATTGTATTACCTTATAAATAGTCAAGGAGAATAAAAACTAATTGAATGGACTTCTATATTGATAGAAAAAATACACCAATATTCATGTGTGTCAAGATGTGGCTTTCGGTTCTCTCTGCCTACCCACATGATGGACAAGGCATGATGGTATGTATGTATGTAGTAATATTATTTTTGATACATTTCGCCTATACAATAATATCTACGTGTTAAGATTGCAGACACCTTTGCATATTGAAGAGATTGATGACTTTTTTCTCATGGGTCCTATCATCATAACTTGATGAAACTTATATATGTTTTTTTCTTTGTATTTGTGTTTTTTGTTTACTTTGTTTATGTTTTGTAAATACATTTCTCTGTGTGTATGCAATTTGAATAATATTTTTATTATTTTTAAACATTTTTGCTTATTATTTATTAATAAATTATGAATATAAAAAATTATTTATGGGAAAATGAGAAGTTATGGAAGGAGTTAAAAATAGGCGGTGCCCGCTACCCTACCGATGTTTTAGAATGTGCTCTAGAGTACAAAAAGGTTGGGAACCCCTGGTCTAGTACTTCGCAAGAGGTTTCGAATAGATCAACTGAAATAGCATTGGAGATTGAAAAACGGTACTTTCAATTTTATTTTATGTGTTTGTTTACATTTCGTAGAGTTTATATACTCTACTACCTAATATAGCCTTGTGTTTTCTCTGAAATCAACATATAAATTACGTTTTCTTGGTAAATCAACTCAAGCAGGTAATATTTTGTAGTTTGTGCAAAGGTACGTTGCGCCATCAATCTTCACATATTGTTGGAAAAACCCATTTAAATGATGATGTGAAAGCCCTTCGATGGGAGGGGATGTCAAACGACCTTCGGGTGTGAATAAATATCCAGCGATGGTCGGAAACACTCAAAAAATTCTTTAGCCTGGAAATTTTCGCCTCTTGAAAATAATCAAAAGAAATTGCCACATTGAATTAAAAAATGATACTTATGTACATTAAAAAAGAAAATTAATTAAACAGACTTTAACGGTACTTATGTATATAGGAGGACGCATCCATGATGAAAATTTTACCCGCATAGCATTCAACTTTGTGAACGCGTCATTATCACCGTTGAATTTCTTTTCATTTATTCATCTTTACGCTACAATTCGTTGTGAATTCTGGTCTCTTCAAGAATTTCCTCCGGCTTTATCATTTTCTTCTCCCTTATTCCGCAGATAAAAACGTCTACTTAGACATTATAGGCACTTATTCTCTTTGTAAAAATATACAATATATGTATATCGACAATAAAAGATTAGTATAAAATAACCCATGTTTGATGCAGAATGTTACGTAGGTGTAGGTCTTTCAATCAATAGTATCGTGAAATGATTTTCAAAATTAAAGGGTATGTCCTATTCTGATTCGTCTATGTCCTATTCTGATTCGTCTTAATTTTAGTATATGAGAAATGTCAAAAAGTTGACTGCATTTATACGGGAATCATTACGTCACACCGCGCGGATAAAAATCCTTTTATCCACTGTCGCCCTTTGGTTATAGACGTTTTCGTACTCTGAAACGAATCAGAATTGGACAAACTATCATAAATTCTCCTAGCCTTCGCACTTTTGTATTAACCGCCGAGCTATCATCTATGGGTCGCTATATTTTTACCAAGCATAATCATCAGTGAATCATATCAGTGCAAAGTGACTAGTGAAAAACAGTCAATAGAGTAAATCTGAAACATTCAAAGTAAGTGCAATCATCAACATATCAAATCTGTAGCCTGCCATTAACTGAGAGACTGGCTCTATATAACTTTTGGTCCTTCAAGCCGGAAAAAAATATTGATAGGAAAGCTACATATTGAACGTTATTTACGTTATTATAAGTATTCAAATCTTTTTAGTCACCACATGATACATAAAAAGATATAAACATAAACTATACGATAAAGCATTTCAAGTTTAAATGATTAATTTTTGCGGTCAATGAGGCATTGCGAATATAATTTGATGATTTATAAACGCGTGACTTATTTGTTATATTGTATTTTACGTGGATAGTACACACATTAACTTGTAATCACAATTTAAAATATGATTATCTTTTTATGTTGTGGTACGTATCAGATAGGTAATTTATGGACTTTTAATGACAAAAATCAATTACTGGCAGATTTGTATGATCAATGATTACGTATAATTAAATGGAGGGTATACTTGTTAAATCATGAACTCCATAATTATAAAGGTAAATATCAAAGAGATTTATATAGTCCAACATTAGTAATTCTTTTTAATATAACGATCGTTATGGCTTGTATTTTTCATTGCCATTGCAAGTGAAAACAAATCATGCAAATGATAATCATTGTACATCGATGATTTCTTTGTTTAGGATGTCAAGTTTATTATTAACGAAAATAAATAGGTATTTATTATTTGTAATAATTATAACCTATTTATTTTTATATGTACATACATGCAAAACACATAATAGGGCGGTGTCCCTTATGAGGTAGGCAGAGAGCTTTACGCCAAAAATTCCAATATTGGCAGGCAACTATACACAGTTTTTCACAAAATTCTATTTCATTATTTATTTATGTATTTATTCAAGTCTAGATCTGTGAGACTATTAATATCGTAAGTCTCCAAATGTAGAAATTTGTTATTGAGAGCGTGTTAAATAAATATTTGACATAGTACCTGATAGTTGCCCAAAAAGCATTAAAAAAAACGAGTGGGTTGTGGCCAACGCTATACTCCTCACTACCAAGTCGCAAGTTACTCCACTAAGTATTAAACTTGTGTATGGATATTTTCAACATTTTTATGAAATGAGTATGCACAGTAATATTTTATTTAATTATTTTATTACGAATACTTTATATTTCTTCAATGCAATTTTATGAAAGTGATGTCTCTTTTTACCAATTTGAAAATAAAACTTTCAATTTTATGTTTCCTGAGCTTGCGGTCACTTTGAAATATTTGACGGTTGAAAAAAATGAGAAGCACTATTCAGATATCCTTCAAAATCTAATGGAGTCTAAGCGAGTATTTGATATACAAATTTGCAAAATTTGAAAAGAATCGAATGAGTACTTTAGTCTATAATCTATAAAAGTAAAATAAACTCGCCGTACATAGCACACACACAGATACATTGTGATGAAGCTTTCAGAATACAATCTCAGCATGATAGTAATTGATAATCTGCAATAAAAAATACACTAAAACAAAGTCCCATCGTAGAGGGCAGATCCAGGTAGTACAACATTATAGTATCTACTTATATAGGAACCAACTCAGATAAAATGTAAATTTTTACTGAGATTTTATTGAGAATGTTAAGTTTCTACGATTATTGGGATGATTTGCTCGACATGACATTAAATTTGAATTCTGAAAGGGTCTCGAATGTAAATATGTTTAGCGAGACATTTCTTTGAACAAAATATATATATTTATTATTATTTACATGTATGTAGGTCTGTCTGGAGTAGGGGTCACAAATATTCGTCAACTCAATAATTCGAATACGAAATTGGTTAAACATTCAAATAGTCGAATATTTTTTTTTTATAAAAATGAATATGCCCTTGTTAAACAAGTACAAATACATCTTCCTACGTTCCCTAAAATAAGAAAATAAATGCTTCTGCTATAGGTGAACGAAATCGATCGAGGCAGGATTCGAACTCGCGACCACTGGATTACTAGCCCAGCTCGCTAACCGCTCTGCCATCGACCCATTTATTTATTTATTTATATTTTTTTAGGAGACTAACAGCTATACATTACAGTTTTACATTTAAGATAATAATTAAACAGCCAATTATAAGTCTCCGCTGATAGGCCATACCATCAGTTGCGGGATGAAAAATACAACATCACAATATATTGTATTTCTGTAATAGATAAAGTTTCATCCTGCAGCCGAGGTAAACATAATATTACTTGAAAATATTAAATTATATTAAAAAAGTTCATATTCACAAACAAATCACATATCATTAAAGAACTTAGCACTAAGAACATTTCTCGCTCCTGTAATACTACACTGCATATTAAATATTGCATTTTATTTACATATCATAATGATACAAAACATAGAATAGTGCTTCCAATCTTTTCATTTATTGCTTTCGAGTGTCGGATAATAGAAAATACAACAGGCAACAATAACATCTTCACATAGTTCAGCAATGAGATTCACCACCCATTCTGAATGTAGTGCCTTTTTAGGTGAGACGAGACCGATGCGTGGGTATACACGCATGTGTTGTGCTGCCTTTCAGAAGGTAATGCACAATCGCACACCTGTCGCTGGTTACCCAACATTGTTGGATATGGTATGAATGAATTAATAATATAATTAATAAATAAACAATAAAAAAACGAAATATAAATATTCTTTTTTGGTGTAAATTGTATGTTTAAACCAGCTACAGCTAGGTATAAGAGTTTTGTAAATCGAAACAATAGCCCCAATTCATTTTGAACATCATTTCTTTTTAATACAATTTAGGTATAAATAATAAGACTATCGATAGTCGAACGAGTATTGGTATATCAAAATAAAAAATAAAATTACTATTTCCTTGCAAATTTATCTATTTTGGGCATTATTATAGGGACTAAGCTGTGAGGCACCGGCTTAGAATAGTGCTTCCACTCTTTTCTATTATTGTTTTCGAGTGTCCCGTAAGAGCCGGGTAATCGAAAATACAACAGGCAACAATAACATCTGACATAGTTCAGCAATGAGGTTCACCACCCATTCTGAGTGTAGTGCCTTTTAGGTGAGACGAGACTGGTGTGTGGGTATACACATATGTGTTGTGCTCCCTTTTATAAGGCAATGCACACCCGCACACCTTTCGCTGGTTACCCCACATTGTGGGATATGCCGTGATGGTATGTATGTATATATGTATGTATGTATACTTATTACATGTACTTACACCACAATTTAGTATTATTTTACTGTGCTCGAAAAACAAATAGGATTATTAATTCCAATTAAAGTATTATTTATAGGTAATCAATAATTGTTTATTGTTATATTTTTTTTACAATATACGAGCATGTATAACACTCCACTACAGTGATACGGCAATAATAGTATCTATGAAGCCCCTAAATGCTCATTTTTTTCAAATTGGGGTCGTCTTTTGATTGAATCTCCATGGTTTTCTAATTCTTTGCACATACTAAACAACAATAAAAATGATGTTAAAGTTGAATCAACAAGAAATACTAATTTAAATATATGGAACCTTTTAAATAATTAAAATTACTTAAAAAATCGTAAAATATCCGATTTATTTTATAAATATTCGAATGTATTTTTTTTTAAATATACCTATAACATATACGTACATCCTCATACGTTCCTAAAACTAAGCTTAAATGCTTTTACTGTAGGTGAACAGAATCGGTTGTGGTATTGTGGAATTAGAATTCGCGTCCACTATTATTAATTCAGCGCGATACCCGCTCTGCCGCTGACCTATCTATACCGAATAAATGAATACAAAAAATGCGATGAATACACTTATTCGAATATCGAATATTCGTTTGGAACCCCCTAATGTGGAGGAATTCAATCTCATTCATATCGAATCCTTCAAAGATTCAAATCTAATTTCCATACTGTATAAAATCAATTCAAATTGATGTCGCTGCCTATTTACATCCCAACGGCAGTAGTAAATGAAAGGGTTGTGTTTTGGTACTGTACACGTTGGCTGAATTCTTATTTCCTGGTAGCTAAGAGAAGCCATGACCGTTGAGGGGACACGATCCTAGTGTGAACGGTTATGTGAAAGAAGCCAAAAGAAGGACTAGCGGATATTGCAAAGGGACACCCTCTGTCCACACACTCTCTCGGCAGCTAAATTAAACTGTCATGAAACCGTACTGCGTGAAAATTTATTGGTGTTTATAAGAAAAACATACCTAATCATATTATCAGAGGAGCAAGAAACTATCTACATGTAACATGGACCATTTTATTAAATATATTTATTTTATGACACGCAAATAAGTGAATTATTACCAATTATTTATACGACAAAATGTGTTTTATAGAAATAGTGATCAACACAACAAAAAGATGACAGCTTTATAAGACAAATTTTGCAAAAAAGATACATACATATATACCATTACGCCATGTCCCTCACGGGGTAGGCAGAGAAAACCGAACGCCACATTTTTCTATCTTGACACACATTCATCGCCTCATCCACATTCATACATCGTCTTATACATGTTCGTCTGTTGTTCACGCTTCTTACATTTCCATCTTTCAAAATATCGTTTACATAGTCGTGCCATCCTTTTCTTGGGCGCGCCCAACCTCTTGTTCCGTTCTTGTCAGCTTTGTATATTTTCTTCGTCAGCCGTTCTTCGTTCATTCTCCCCAAGTGGCCAAACCATCTCAATGTGTTAACTTTCATTCTGTTAATTACATCTTTCTTCATCTTACATTCTTTCCTTGTATCTTCATTCCGAACTCTATCATACATCGTTCTGTTACAAATTCTTCTAAGCGATCTCATTTCAACTGCATTTATTCTGCTTTCGTGCGACTTCTGCCATGTCCAGGTCTCACTTGCATACGTCAGGGTTGGCACTACGATTGTGTTATGAATGGCGATCATTCATAACTGGTCTAAGTGCTCCATTCACTCTGTTTCCTGCCATAACTTTTCTTTCAATATCCTTATCAGGACGTCCATTCCGTACTACAACATACTACCCAGATAGACATACTCGTCGACTTGTTCAAGCCATTCATTATCTACTTTTAATTGACACACTGTTCTGCTTTCACTCTTTGTCATGGCATTGTCTTGAAAAAAGATTATTTATATTCAAAAAAAAATTAATTAGTTGCATGTAACACATGAGCTAGTTTAAATAAAAGGCTTTTTTCGATATTTTTAAAAACTGGAAATATAGGCAATTAAACACATAAATTTATCATAAAAAAATGTTTTTCTTTATAAAAATATTTGAGAATCTCTGGAATGTTTTTGAAAAAACACATTTGAGATTTTGTATTTTTCTATATTCATACCAATTTTCAGCGTTCTAGCTTTTATGGTTTCTGAGATATATGGAAAAAATAAAGTCAAAATTCAAAAGTTGATAACCCCTGACTGAAACAAAAATTCTAAATTCTGAATATAAAGGTTTTAGTAGGCCTATAATTATTTATATATTCTGAAATTTTGGGCTGTGTAAATTGAGCGGATCAAAAGTAAAAATGGGGGGGGGGGGGACAAAGTTGAAATAGCCGTGAAAAATGTAGACCGTGCATACAAATCTCGCGTATCTTGGGTTGAAACTTTGTCGATAGGTTAAGAGAATAAAATTTTCTTGAACAAATCGACAGTTGGAAATTCAAACAGCTATAATTTCCGTTTATGATGCATTTTCTGATCAATGTTACCAACTTCATATTGGCTTATGACACAGTATAAAATATAGGCACCCATGTTAAAAAAAAAGTTATATAAAAAGTTCTTTATAATTTTAAAGTTCACACCCACCCGACGACAAGTCGGCGGGACTTCAGACTGCCTCAAACTTACCTGGCAGATACACAAAATAATGTGTGTTACAAAGGTTTTCAGTTGTAGGTGTAATGATTTGCCAGAATGTGTGAAGGAAGCATCTGGGGGTCAAGTCCCGTCAAATGGTGGAATCAAAACCCTCGTGATAACGTATATCACGAATATAATTATCTAATGGAGTTTTATGAAGTCTTAAGATATTATAGAACTCAATAAGATAATTATATCCATGATTGGTATTGAATACATAAATGAAAAGTTGTTTTTAAATATTGAGTGCTTCCTTTGCGTTTTGTGTCTTGTTTATAAATATAATTTTTGTTTATACTAGATGTAAGGAACTGTACTCATGTATGTACAATGAAACTGTACAATGTAAATAAAAAAAACATACATACATATATACCTAAACATAAAAATTATAACTCACTGATTCTGTGACGCTGCGGTTTAAAAATTCAATCTAGTAAATCCAACGAATTGTAAGTATTTCTTTAATTGAATGACCAGTCTTTGACATATGACTTATGAAATGTTATGAATAAAAATAACCGATTAACATTTTTTTTATTTAGATATTTCAAAATAATAATTTAAAGATTAAAACGATGTTTACTGAATATCTCCGTCATCTGTATATTTATATACCTGGGGGGCAAGTCTGGTCCGAGCGGAGAAATCAAAACCCTCGTATATAGAGTTCTATGACATCTAAAGATATTATACATAGAACTCCATATAATAATTATATCCATGATATGGGTAATCGTGAGGGTTTTAATTTCGCCGGTTGGACCAGACTTGTCCCCCCTGTATTGTTCTTCTTCTTCAGCCTGTTCCATTCTTCCATTCTTGGACATAGGCCTCCCCCTTGATCCTCCACAACATCCTGTCTTGGGCACACTGCATCCATCTCCCTCCGGCATATTTCTTGATGTCATCAGACCACCTTGCCTGGGGTCTGCCGACACCTCTTCAGCTTGTTCTCGGTCGTCATTCTAAGATCTTTTTGGTCCATCGTGAATCCTGGCATCTGGCAATATGCCCAGCCCAGCTCCACTTAAGGCCAGCGACCCTTTCCGCTACATCGGCTACTTTGGTTCTTTGTCTTATCATGACATTCTGAATTCTGTCCCTTATTGATATGATTGTATTGTTATGATTGTATAATCATAAAACAGTTATATCAATTAAATTACCTAACAACGTTAAATTGCCTAGGTACAAATCCCTAGCGGATTATAAACTGTTCCCCAAGTATATGTGTTACATAGGAGCCATAAATTGTATTTGCAAAAGTTATATAATTGAAACCTGCGGATTTTTGCCCAATACAAATTACATTTAACCTCAACCTGTACACATAATCCCGGGAGAAATATAATAATTTGAACTTTTTCTATATTATTGTGTATGTGATCAATGATCAATATCTAATTTTGTAGGAAGTCCATTATTAGTATAGGTAGATTGTTTTATACATATTATTTTTTCGTTTTCTTACAATTTTATGTACAAAAAATACACTTAAACTTTATTTCTAGGTTATTTATATCTTGATCATTCGGATCGTATAGTTGTCGCTAAATATCTAGAGCCATTAAGACGTGAAAGGGGACGATTTGCACATATACCAACGAACCAAAAATACGCACATTTGCGCTCTGCGCACCATCAAGATATTTGGCGAAAACAATACACGCATGTGCACATAAAATTACCTTCTAATGTATGAAACACGAAAACAATACACGCATGTGCACATAAAATTACCTTCTAATGTATGAAACACGAAAACAATACACGCATGTGCACATAAAATTACCTTCTAATGTATGAAACACGAAAACAATACACGCATGTGCACATAAAATTACCTTCTAATGTATGAAACACGAAAACAATACACGCATGTGCACATAAAATTACCTTCTAATGTATGAAACACGAAAACAATACACGCATGTGCACATAAAATTACCTTCTAATGTATGAAACACGAAAACAATACACGCATGTGCACATAAAATTACCTTCTAATGTATGAAACACGAAAACAATACACGCATGTGCACATAAAATTACCTTCTAATGTATGAAACACGAAAACAATACACGCATGTGCACATAAAATTACCTTCTAATGTATGAAACACGAAAACAATACACGCATGTGCACATAAAATTACCTTCTAATGTATGAAACACGAAAACAATACACGCATGTGCACATAAAATTACCTTCTAATGTATGAAACACGAAAACAATACACGCATGTGCACATAAAATTACCTTCTAATGTATGAAACACGAAAACAATACACGCATGTGCACATAAAATTACCTTCTAATGTATGAAACACGAAAACAATACACGCATGTGCACATAAAATTACCTTCTAATGTATGAAACACGAAAACAATACACGCATGTGCACATAAAATTACCTTCTAATGTATGAAACACGAAAACAATACACGCATGTGCACATAAAATTACCTTCTAATGTATGAAACACGAAAACAATACACGCATGTGCACATAAAATTACCTTCTAATGTATGAAACACGAAAACAATACACGCATGTGCACATAAAATTACCTTCTAATGTATGAAACACGAAAACAATACACGCATGTGCACATAAAATTACCTTCTAATGTATGAAACACGAAAACAATACACGCATGTGCACATAAAATTACCTTCTAATGTATGAAACACGAAAACAATACACGCATGTGCACATAAAATTACCTTCTAATGTATGAAACACGAAAACAATACACGCATGTGCACATAAAATTACCTTCTAATGTATGAAACACGAAAACAATACACGCATGTGCACATAAAATTACCTTCTAATGTATGAAACACGAAAACAATACACGCATGTGCACATAAAATTACCTTCTAATGTATGAAACACGAAAACAATACACGCATGTGCACATAAAATTACCTTCTAATGTATGAAACACGAAAACAATACACGCATGTGCACATAAAATTACCTTCTAATGTATGAAACACGAAAACAATACACGCATGTGCACATAAAATTACCTTCTAATGTATGAAACACGAAAACAATACACGCATGTGCACATAAAATTACCTTCTAATGTATGAAACACGAAAACAATACACGCATGTGCACATAAAATTACCTTCTAATGTATGAAACACGAAAACAATACACGCATGTGCACATAAAATTACCTTCTAATGTATGAAACACGAAAACAATACACGCATGTGCACATAAAATTACCTTCTAATGTATGAAACACGAAAACAATACACGCATGTGCACATAAAATTACCTTCTAATGTATGAAACACGAAAACAATACACGCATGTGCACATAAAATTACCTTCTAATGTATGAAACACGAAAACAATACACGCATGTGCACATAAAATTACCTTCTAATGTATGAAACACGAAAACAATACACGCATGTGCACATAAAATTACCTTCTAATGTATGAAACACGAAAACAATACACGCATGTGCACATAAAATTACCTTCTAATGTATGAAACACGAAAACAATACACGCATGTGCACATAAAATTACCTTCTAATGTATGAAACACGAAAACAATACACGCATGTGCACATAAAATTACCTTCTAATGTATGAAACACGAAAACAATACACGCATGTGCACATAAAATTACCTTCTAATGTATGAAACACGAAAACAATACACGCATGTGCACATAAAATTACCTTCTAATGTATGAAACACGAAAACAATACACGCATGTGCACATAAAATTACCTTCTAATGTATGAAACACGAAAACAATACACGCATGTGCACATAAAATTACCTTCTAATGTATGAAACACGAAAACAATACACGCATGTGCACATAAAATTACCTTCTAATGTATGAAACACGAAAACAATACACGCATGTGCACATAAAATTACCTTCTAATGTATGAAACACGAAAACAATACACGCATGTGCACATAAAATTACCTTCTAATGTATGAAACACGAAAACAATACACGCATGTGCACATAAAATTACCTTCTAATGTATGAAACACGAAAACAATACACGCATGTGCACATAAAATTACCTTCTAATGTATGAAACACGAAAACAATACACGCATGTGCACATAAAATTACCTTCTAATGTATGAAACACGAAAACAATACACGCATGTGCACATAAAATTACCTTCTAATGTATGAAACACGAAAACAATACACGCATGTGCACATAAAATTACCTTCTAATGTATGAAACACGAAAACAATACACGCATGTGCACATAAAATTACCTTCTAATGTATGAAACACGAAAACAATACACGCATGTGCACATAAAATTACCTTCTAATGTATGAAACACGAAAACAATACACGCATGTGCACATAAAATTACCTTCTAATGTATGAAACACGAAAACAATACACGCATGTGCACATAAAATTACCTTCTAATGTATGAAACACGAAAACAATACACGCATGTGCACATAAAATTACCTTCTAATGTATGAAACACGAAAACAATACACGCATGTGCACATAAAATTACCTTCTAATGTATGAAACACGAAAACAATACACGCATGTGCACATAAAATTACCTTCTAATGTATGAAACACGAAAACAATACACGCATGTGCACATAAAATTACCTTCTAATGTATGAAACACGAAAACAATACACGCATGTGCACATAAAATTACCTTCTAATGTATGAAACACGAAAACAATACACGCATGTGCACATAAAATTACCTTCTAATGTATGAAACACGAAAACAATACACGCATGTGCACATAAAATTACCTTCTAATGTATGAAACACGAAAACAATACACGCATGTGCACATAAAATTACCTTCTAATGTATGAAACACGAAAACAATACACGCATGTGCACATAAAATTACCTTCTAATGTATGAAACACGAAAAAATATTGTACATCACCAAATCTGTGATATACAATATATTTCGTAAAGAATAGGAAAAATTTTGAGTTTTTTTTAATAGCAAGAATATAAATTAAAATATTAAATAACGCGGTCGGTAGATTTTAATATTCTCATTCGATCAGTAAAAATCTACTTGATATGCCTTGTAGTATTTTTAGTTATTTAGAATAAAAAATACACAAAAGGTTATATTTAAACTAATTTTATAAGAAAAGTATCAAATAAATTCAAATTTCAAAAAACTCACCCTACTGGAATAAAGATTTAAAAATATACTGTCCTTTATTTCAAAAACGTATATTTTGAGAGAATTAGATTTATTTTTTCCAATTTTACTATTTTTGTCTATTATAGATAATAAGTACCTAGTGACAAACGAATACGTTTGTATACAATATATGAAATCGAGCTCACGACATGAAGTCGAGTGATTATTTTTTTGCAGACAATCTATATGGTTCATTATCAAATAATGTAGAATTTTTTCCTAATAAAACGTTATGCAACAAATTTTTCCGTTATTAAAAATAAAATTAAGAATCTGATAAATTATATCTGAGTAAAAGGTAAAATAACTGTGTTGATATGGAAATTTAATGAAATATATAAATAGCGAATTTATTTTATTTATTTATTTAAGATTTGGTAGGTACACGGTTAATACACATAAACATAATATCAACCATAACAATGCAATCTTGCACACAAAAGCTCACAACGCAGTCTGTCTGTGGGAATCAATACCAATTAAAATATAGACAAAATTATTTTGTTAATATCATAAGGTAATAATATAAAAAGAAAATAAAGCAAAGTGATACTAGAGTCTACAATCTGAATCTACCCGTTTGCATTCTGTTTCCGGTTGGCTCTCTGATTGGTTAAGATCTCGTAGTATTAAGTCAAATGAGCTGTGAAATTTTATATTAAATGCGAAAAATTAAAAGAATATTATATAATTAATTTATAATAATTTATAATTCAATTTATAAAGCAACTCGCTCACGCGAGTCGCTATTATTATTATTCACAAACTTAAACCTATCCTAAGAATGCAGAAAAGAAACTCAGGGGCTAGACGCTACTCAAAGTGATTAAGGCAAGACATATGTAAGTACAAAAAATATAAATAAAACAACTTATAGATATAACACATACATACACATAGATCAATAGGTAGGTATATAGGTACAAAACAGCAGACCGACAGCGGTCCTACAAAAAATATTATACCCGCGTCGACAGCAACAATTCTTGCCAAGTACAAGGATATGTATGTGGCAGTCATTCTACATAATATTTTATATAAATAATTATATTTTTATATTTTATACATACCATCACACCGTATTCCTACTTGGGGTAGGCAGAGAGGACCGAACGCCAGACACCTCTATCTTGACATACTTGTTTTGCATCATTTACATCCATACATCGCGTCATACATGCTCTCCTATTATTCTGACTTCGTATATTACCATCTTTCAAAATCTCATTTATATGATCATGCCAACTCTTTCTCGGGCGGCCACGACCTCTCATTTTTTTCAGCCTTGTATACTTTCTTTGTCAGGCGCTCATCGTTCATTCTCTCCACATGTCCGAACCATCGTAGTGTATTTACTTTCATTCTACTCACAATATCTCTTTCAATCTTGCATTCTTGTCTGATGTCCACATTCCTTATCCTATCATAGATCGTTCTACCACACATTCGTCTTAGAGACCTCATTTCCACAGCGTTAATTTTACTTACATGCGTCTTCTGCCATGTCCATGTCTCACTTGCATACATTAATGTTGGTATGACTATTGCACTGTGCAATGCGTAATATTTTATATAAGTATAAAAAAACAGTAGATTTAGAAGAAGAAAGAAAACTAACAATTAAAAAAACAATAATTCCAGAATATTTCATAAGTTAATTAAAAAAGAATATTTCATAAGTTTCTGATACGAGGATAAAAATATTGTTGACTACTTAAATCGCATTAAATGATAATTTGACTAAAATTGAAATTACTAATTATTCATTAATTTCTCCGTAGACTCGGGAGTAATAATTAATTAATCAAGACACTGTCTTCCGTTATAATACAACGTTTGTTTTCGAGAATTCAAAGGTCGAATAAAAAATGTAATGTTTCCCGTCACAAAAAACTTTTGTCAACAAAAAATATTATATATTATCATGTCACGTACAAGTTAAAGCCGTTCGCGATGAAAGAGATAGTAAAAAAATACGAATATGAATTTCGCACGAAGGTACCAATCAAGCCTCAGTTAAAATTTCCACAAAATCAAAGAAGACATAGGGCCGGTATTACAGTCTCAGTTTAAGAGCTAAACTCTAGTTTTACAAAAATATAGCGTATTACAGTGTCCGTTTAGGCCTAATCTTCCCTAAAATACGTCACTAAAACGACAAATATTTCTGGCGGATTAAGTACTTAACGGTGAGTCAACTGTCATTTCTCGACTCGTTGCTAGGCAACGCGTGTAGTTTCAGTGTTCTATCACTAGAGGCGTTAGTTGTATCGACGGTGGCGCCACACAACAAAACAAACTGACAGACATATTGAAACGAACATAGGCATTTAAAAGCATTATTTTGGTGAAAAAAATTAAATTTACCATGTTGGATAATAAAACAATAGTATTTCAAGTCGTAGCGTCCCGTTTTGTAGTTCGTATTATTTGAGGTTATTTAAAATATGACAGATAATAACCACAGAAAAGTAAAATATGTCTATAATTGAAGATTTAGTAACTAACACGTCATATTGCACTGTAATACGGAAATGGATTCAATCTCCCCTTAACATTAATTTTGAGTTTAACAAACTAAATGAGTTGAGGGCCAACTGTAATATCGGGCCATAACATAGAGAAATTCGTACAGTAGCGAACCGTTCGAAACAAAGTTTGTAAACAACTGAAAGTAACGTATATTTTTATGCTGCGAGGCACCTGCTTAGAATAGTGCTTCCACTCTTTTCTTTTACCATCGCTTGTTTTCGAGTGTCTCGCAAGAGCCGGGTAATCCAAAATAACATTTCACATAGTTCTGCAATTTAGTTCACCAACCAATCTGAAAGTTGTTTTTTTAGGTGAAACGAGACTGTTGTGTGGAAAAACACGCGTGTATCGTGGTTTTACAAGGTAATGCACGCCCGTCGCTGGTAACCCCACATTGTGAGATATGCCGTGATGGTATGAATATGTGATTTTATTTGAATTTCATATCGAAAAGAAAACATAATATTATAAATACAATAGTTACCTACACAATAAATCAGTTTGGTGATATAAACTTTCACACAAAAAACAATAATGAACCTATATTTACTACCTTTTCCTTATGGCGTTTTATCTGTAAGTTCCCAGCATATTGTTATTTATTTATTTAGAGGACAATCTACAGCGTATAGTAAATTATATAAAATAAAGATGGTTTATACATACATCACGCCATGTCCCTTACGGGGTAGGCAGAGAGAACCGAACGCCATATCTTTCTATCCTGGCACACATTCATCGCCTCGTCAACATTCATGCATCGTCTCATACATGTTCGTCTATTGTACATGCTTCTAACATTTCCGTCTTTCAGAATATCGTTCACATGGTCGTGCCTTCCCTTTCTTGGGCGGCCCCGGCCTCTCAATCCAATCCTATCCGCATTGTATATTTTCTTCGTCAGGCGTTCCTCATTCATTCTACCCATGTGGCCAAACCATCTCAGTGTGTTCACTTTCATTCTATTAATGATATCTTTCTTCATCTTACATTCTTTCCTTATGTTCTCATTTCTTACCCTGTCATACATCGTTCTATTGCAGATTCTTCTTAGCGATCTCATTAAAGATAGTTTGAGTAATATTAAAGCCAATTACAGGTTGTCACTGTAGTTATTGTAGTATATTAAGATAAATTAGGAATAGTATCATATTATGGTGAGATATTGTGTGAATGATGTGTGAAATTGTATGTATAAATGTGTGCAGTATATTAAGGTGTTGATTTTGATTTACAGGGCGCTTAGTAATAATATGTCGATCTCTTGGAAATGCCTATTGTATGTATTACAGATTCTGTAGATTATAGCATGTTGGGCATAGTTGGAGTGCTAAGTGGTAAGGTGGAAAAGGGGAGTGTGTCTATTTCTAATTTTATTATTAAGAATATTGTGGAGAAGCACCATAACGTTATGGAGATATGATATTTATGGATAACTAACGTTATGTCGATCGCGCACGTAAAAAAATCTTCCTAAAGTCATTAATTGAAATAATGGCGATAAACGATTACAATATTAATAAATAATTACATTAGAGAATTTAAAGATCAGAACATACGTAAAATAGCTATAAAAGGTTATCTTTTTGGAAAAAAATTATCTTTTAAGGTGATTTTTTTAAATTGAATATGTAAAGTATTATGCTCCTATCTCGAACCCGAGTTTTTAACCTTATCGAGAAAGTATCAACGTGGTTATTTTGTTCTTTATTGTTTTTGAGGTGTAATATTGTGTGTAAATAACTTGATATAAATGAATGAAAAAATAAATTCTAGTAATAGATTCGAAATATGCATTAAACACATCTAGTGTTTCATGAAAGTTATAACTTATAATTGATAACATATATTTACATTTATACCATTACACCGTTTTCCTATATAAAGACGACAGAGAAAATCGAACGCGAGACTCCTCATTTTTAACACATCATATCAATCGATTTATTCATGTCAATGCATCATCTCGTACGCGCTGATCTATTATTCGATTATTCATACGTTATCTTAATGCACATAATTCAAAATAACGAGTAGGTAGATACTTTAAATTACCACAAGTATGTGCGTAATTAAATATCTTATCGTTATACATAAACATAATTTTGCATCGATGGCAAATAAATCTTACGGAATATAGACGTTTATGGAAAGATTTGGCTAATTCCATTTTATTTCGTACTAGGAACGTTAAATACAAAACGACTTGTTTCTTGAAATATACAAAAGCCTAAATTATAAGAATTAAATAACTATATTATCCGCTTGAGAATGATTA